>JAPFBL010000687.1:0-97500 GCA_026182355.1 Hermatobates lingyangjiaoensis
AAACAAAAGTAAGGATTATAATAATTCTCAAGTCTCTATCTCCACGGAAAGTGTGAGAACAAAGAAAGAAACAAACTCACAAACTTTATATATATACTAGACTACCCGTGACTCTTTGTGTCACTCAGAAATTATAACAATAGGTATTGAAATCAATTCACTAAAAATGACTGACAGGGATAATTTTAATTGTTGTTTCTTGCTATTAAGGCATGGAAACAGATTCTCATATGACCCAAGCTTTTGATATATACAGTAAGTATATTTAGCAAAAAAAATGAATTAAAAATAAAAAAAAATCAATTATTTTATCATATGAATAAATAAAACATCAATTCAAGTTATGTTCACAATGAAATATATTTAAAACAAACAAAACTTGTAAACTGAAACATTCAATTTATTTACCTAATATAAAACAACATTAATGAAAGGAACATGTCTTTATAATATAACCATAGAACATTCGTATTTTATCTGACAGTTGTGTTCAAGTTTGTATCTAGAATTATTCATTATTAACCTTTAAATTAGTAGATTATATATGTATTTGTCACATTTATTTACAATACATTTGCACTACTGTCATCAGCGAGCAAGCCATCCTCTAAGGTACTTTGGCTCCATGCTTTAATTTTATTACCAGCGTTTATATTTCGCAAACTTAAAATTAATTTTACTTTTGTTACATTTATATGTAATTCATTTTTGCGTGGTTTCCCTCTCTTATCTCTCCTGAAGACGGTTCAAACCGAAAATTAATGTGTACTTTTGATTTATCTATGTTTCTTTTTCTACACTGAACTATATTTGTCCGTTTCGGATTGCATTTCCGACGAAAAAGTATATATATATTAGTACGTTATATAATCGGGATTCGGTAAAATTTTCTAGGTTCAAAAACCAAACTTTCATTGCTGACGTTTCGGTTTTATACTAAAACATTTTTCATAGGCCTACAAACAAAGGATAATAAGAAATCAGATATCAACATTCAACAGAACTAACCGAGGCCAGATAAACTTTAGTTTTGTTTCTATTCCACGGTCGATAATTTTATGAATATTTATATATATATATATATATGAATAATAATCAAAATAACACTTGATATAATAGATGGATTAATTTACCACAATGAAAACAATTTTTTAAAACAATGCTCTAAGGCCTTTCGTTAATACATCTTCGGAGAGCAAGTGAACTAAAAAAACAATAAATACTTGCTAACTTGGCTGATTGAAATTTCCAGAATTGATGGCAACCCTGAATGTGTTTAATGATTAGACAGATGAAGACTTCATCATTAAACACATTCAGGGTTGCCATCAATTCTGGAAATTTCAATCAGCCAAGTTAGCAAGTATTTATTGTTTTTTTAGTTCACTTGCTCTCCGAAGATGTATTAACGAAAGGCATTGTTTTAAAAAATTGTTTTCATTGTGGTAAATTAATCCATATATATATATATTATTGAAAATGACACCAAATTTAGCTGATTCCTGTTTCTCAACAAGTTTCTCAATTTTTCTAAATAACACTCTCGTTATTTCTTCTACACAATAAACGTCCTGATGATGAATGTTGATCATTCGAAACATGTCGACCATAGGAGATGTACTTTATTGTGTAGACGAAATAACGAGAGTGTTATTTAGAAAAATTGAGAAACATGTTAAGAAACAAATTTGGTGTCATTTTTAATAATGTGTGTGTCAAGGAAGGACTGCTACCAAAATTTACGAATATATATATATATATATATATATATTCTTGAGAAGCTCGTGGTTTGGTTGTTCAGGTTCGGCTTCTTTTCTCTTATGCACAGCGCTTCCAGAATGTGTAGCCTTCTCAGGTCATTTTCTTGATAAAGTAATGTGATATTTTTATTCAATTCTTCCCTGGTTAGCTTGAGGCTATGGGTGCTCTGCGTATGTTCTTTCGGGGCACCTGCAGTCAGGTGCATTGTTAATCTCCTGGATAATGTTGTTGCTGTAGAACCAATGTAGCATGATTTAAGGAACTCACAGTTTCCTATGGTACAATTGTATTGGTATACCACATTGGTCTTTTGCAAGAGTGGTTTTTGCAGTAAATTAATTCTTGACAATTAAAGTGTGTTTGTGCAAAAACTTCTATAGTAAATTCTAATCTTCATTGGTCTCCAGAATTGTTGCACTTCGTATTGTTTTTAATATATATATATATATATAAAAATATATATATATATATATATATATATATAATATAAGATTTAAAAGTAGAAACTAGTAATGAAATAAAAACAAGTTTCTAAAACACAAGGCAATATGAAAATCGATTGAATGGAGGAAAAACTGTGTTGGAGATGGTGTGAGGTTTAGGATGAAATAGAGTCCAGCCGTAAGCAGTAAAGAGAAGCGACCGCTTCTTTCTCTGAGCGGCTTGAATTAAACCCATCGACCTTTAGCCGAGGGGAAATACAATCGCCTTAGCTATGGCAAAAGTATCCCTCTATAATTCATTGTGTTCTAGAGGAATATCAAGCAAACAGAACCAAAAACCGTTATTCTTTTTCTTTTTTTTTATGCTGAGGCAAGCTTGTCGTTTTACTTGTTAATTAAAAGAATATTAAAGATATATGATAAAAATTACACTTAATTAAAAATTTTAACTAAATTAAAGTCAATTTCTGTTATATTATCCAGCAAAACCATAGCAGGTCAGTTTTGTAATGGAGTAGTACAAGAATCGCTTTACTTTTATCAGAATGATGTGTAATCTAAGATGTTACGTATGTAAGATCAAAGATTTTAGGTCCTATTTAGCACATTACTCTGTATATATATATATTATATATATATACACTATAACTAGGAGAAAAGAACACATAAAGACACTACAGAGCTCACTTCGATATTTCGACATCCGTCGTCATCGGGAAGAAGTGCGAAGTACTCGCGTTGAGAAGCAAACTGCTACTCCTCTCTCCACTCTCTGTCTCTCTGTCTCTCTCTCTCTCTCTCTCTCTCTCTCTCTCTCTCTCTTATTATATATATATATAATTATATATATATATATATATATATATATATATATATATAATTCCATAACAAGAATAGGAAAACAATCTTAAAGAAAACTAATGAAACAAACTATATTTGACACTACACAAACAGAAACTAGGTTAAAAAACTAAAGGGAAACAAGCTTTCGGCCACATTGGCCATCATCAGGTAAACAGTAAACAATAAAACGAAACAATTAAAACATAAACCAAAAAATTAACAACAGACTAAATTAGCACAGTTCAAATAATGGCAGCGTTTAACTGTCAAAGCGCTGCCACTATTTGAACCATGCTAATTTAGTTTGTTGTTAATTTTTTGGTTTATGTTTTAATTGTTTCGTTTTATTGTTTACTGTTTACCTGATGATGGCCAATGTGGCCGAAAGTTTGTTTCCGTTTAGTTTTTTAACCCAGTTTGTGTTTGTGTAGTGTCAAATATAGTTTTCTTCAAGATTGTTTTCCTATTCCTCTTATGGAATTAGGTAGATTAATTTTTTAGCTACCAGTGAATTACAAGAAAATAATAAGGCAAATAGAACATCTTTTTAAAAAGATTATTAATGCTGAAGCCGGTGTGCTTTTTAACAACACTTGTTTAAAAGAAGACTTGCTGCCAATATACACCAATATATATACACTAGTATAATATAGGACTTATATACACCAACATATGTATATATATATATATATATATTTAACTCATTATTCAATACATGCAATACATACAGATATATCAGTAATAATAGAAATAGTAATAATGTAATAGTAATAATGTAAATAATATAAATGCTCAGAGAATAAATCTGAGCACGTCATCCCTCGGAAAGGACGTTAAGCCATCGGTCCCGAGCCTGTTTGATGTCAGCTTCTCTTTAAAGATCTGAACTCTAAATACACTTGAGTTAGGCAAAATTTAAAACTCTTAATGTACAATCAGTCTTCACTGTGTGGTATCACAAAATGATTTGCATATGTGTGTTCCCTTGTGGGACAGCCATTAGATTCTAAAGGGTTGCCTACTACTACTAACTACTTTCTATTTCAGTTTCAAAGCATAAAATATGACAACATAGGACAATCAGAAAATCAAAAACAATAGGACAAATCAAAAAACTTACTCAAGGCTAGCTTCTATTACCAACCGTTTTTGTTAGTTCGGTAATAGAAAGTACCCTGCCTTGAGTAAGTAAGTTTTTTTGATTTGTTATGATGATTGTAAAGTAGAAATGACAAATGTCCATTGTTTTTTGTTTTTTGTTAGTTTATAGCCCTGAGGATGTCTTAAAGAAAGACGAAACGTTGGCAAAAAGGTGATTTCTTATATTAACCCTGACCAAATACCGAGAAGAAGAAAAAGTGTTTGTTATTAATTTGTGGTCAAGAAAACAATACATTATTATTATTACATGATTTTAGTACAATATTAAAATGAGGAAATATACTCAGTTTTAATAATTTTTTAAAATACTTAAAAACATAAATTTAACTTCAAGATAAAAAAATATATATTGAATATATTTACTTATATATTCAAATATATATATTTTCAAATTTAGTTGGCTTTCGTCTTCTAGCCACTCGACTTCCTTTCCTGAAGACGACCGTTAAAAGGGTCGAAATATTGAGTGTGAGTCATAGATTCTGTTTTTCATCCGTGTTTCTCGAAGTTTTTAATGTATATATCCAAATTGATATACATTCAATTGAATATATTTTATACATACGGAAAGAAATCAACAGCGAAACAACAATAACTTTTTTCTCATTTCTTATTGTGGTTTATACGTTGATTGTTCTTTCACGTGTTTGTAATGAAATTTTATAACAGAAATAAATATACATAAAATAAATAATAATAAACAAATAATAATTCAATATACATTAAAATGGCTTTTTAGCAAAAATGTGCTCGAAAAATAATTTTCTTAAAAAGTATTTTATTAAGCAAATTTTTGTGTACGAAAGCAACTTACGTTGTGTAATAAAAAATTTATTACATTTAATGACTTTTGATAAGATAAATATTTATTTAACAAAATATATATATCTTTAATTTAAAAAAAAATCGTTAACTTTCTAATAGAATAACAATATAATATTAATAAATTATTACTTCTTAATTTGTAAAAAGAATAGAAATAAAATAAAAATAAAATGGAAAACACAATGATTTTAGGCGGAGTGAGTTTTTACGATTTCGTTTATAAAAGTGGATTGCTTGGTTTGCTATTTAAATAAAAGCAATAAAATAGGAAAGATTCACTAGAAGCTAAGTGATTGCAAGTAGAAAACCTTCAGAGGGTAAAGACTTCAAGGGCAACACATCACTCACAAACAGCTAGTGAAATACGTTTTTCATTAAGTTGAAAAACGTCACTCTCTGTATTTGTTTACTTCAAGCTAAGCAAAAAGACCAAAAAAAAAACATAAGTTTCTTAAATATATTTAAACTGAACTTAGAGCTTAAAATGATATAATTACCAATTATATGCATGTTTGGAGTACTTAGTTTTTGTTATGTATATAGCTTTTTAACTTTTTAAGTCAATCTAAAAATCGCTACTGTTAAACAGTCATGAATGATGACTAACATTTTATCTTTAGATGAGATGAAAAGTAACTTTTTACGTCTAGTTTACAGGTAATAGTGTTAGATATTTAATCTCCGTAATTAAAAACAGTGCAATAACAAAAAAAAATGGGGAGTGGGCATAATTAAAAACAGGGATATAATCCAGGTTGTCCAACCTAATTATTTCGTTGATATCGATTTTTAGATATGAAGTGAAAGGAGAGCGCAAAAAATTAGGATGGCAAGCCTGATTGTTAAATCCAACCTGATTTTTACTTAGAACAGTTGAAAGATCCTAGTCTTTTTTCCCATTAGTCTTAAATTTCCCCAAAATTTAATGTGGTTTGATCATTGATTGCTATTTTACGTGTTTATGTCAAATCTTCTTATTCATATACTTGTACAAAAATTCATTTATTATTAATTATTGGTAATGTAAAAATATTTCTAAAAAATAATAATTCCAACATAATCAAATTAAATTTTTTATTTAAAAAAAAAATGTTCTTTAATGGTCATATTTTTGATCCGAATAAACTTTGCAATGCACAAACATAAATTTTATGTGTTTTTTACATAAAAATATAAATGTTTATGTACTGTTTATTTCTTAATAAGCAGTACAACAAAACAATGCATTATGTTTATGTATTGTTTGCAATATATAAACATATATTTTATGTGTTTTTTACGTATTTTTCATTTCTTTATATTCACCATAATACTTAATAAATAATAGGTAATATAGGTTAGGTTAGCTTACAGTGGCAGTCCCACAAGGGAACACACGTAGGCCAACCATTGGCCCTTTGTGATCCACACAATGAACATTGATTCTACAGTGGGAGTCCTAAATTTTGCCTAACTGAAATGTATTTAGAGTAGGGATCTTTAACGAGTATCTGACATCGTACAGGCTCGGGACCGACGGTTTAACGTCCTTCTCCGAGGGACGACGTCATCAGATTTATTCACCTCCCGCATGAATAAATCGAGGACCAGGTCCTATCAGTTCAGAGGTGAGCACGTAACCACTGAGCTAGCCTGGCCCCCAATAGGTAATATATTTTTACTGTATATTTGAAATAAGAGATACAGATTTTTCTAAAAAGTTGGACATTTAATTAAAAATTGGTGGGACGAGGGACAGTCAACAAAGAAGTGGGAGTGTCCCGCCAAAATCGAGATGTGTTGTCACTTTATAGCAGAAGGTAGAGTAGTGTATTGGCCTCAGGACTGGTAGATCCGGAGTTCAATACCTACTCATGCTCTCAATTTATTCACAAAAAAAATTTGGACCACGTCGTCTCTTTGGGTAGGAGGTTGAGATGTCAGTTCCAATTGTGTACTATATCAGATACTTGTTAAAGATCCTTACTGTTAAGTCCACTTGAGTTAGACAAAATTTAGGGCGCCGATTGAAGAATGCTCACTGTGTGGTTTTACAGAAGATCAATGTTTGGATTATGCATGTTGTCTTGAAGTGTTGTCACTCTAACCTAACCTGGGTGTGTGAGCAATACAGTAGTTATATGATGGTGGAGGGGGCCAGGCTAGCTCAGTGGTTACGTGCTCGCCTCTGAACTGATAGGACCGGGGTTCAATCCCCACCTGGCCCTCGATTTATTCACGCGGGAGGTGAATAAATTTGAGCACGTCGTCCTTCGGAGAAGGACGTTACACTATCGGTCCCGAGCCTGTATGATGTCAGGTACTCGTTAAAGATCCCTACTGTAAATACACTTGAGTTAGGCAAAATTTAGGACACACACTGTAGAATCAATCTTCATTGTGTGGTATCACAAAGAGCCAATACTCGGTCTAAGTGTGTTCCCTTGTGGGAATGCCACTGCAACCTAACCTAACCTATATGATGGTGGAAGTGATAGTACTATATACTACTTACTGCTATACTGCTAGTATATAGTATAGCGTATATAGTATAGTGGTATACCGCTAGTACTTTATGTCTCTGCGATACTTCATATAAAAACGCTTAGTTCACTTATTCGACTCTACTGGTCAGCGTACACAGGGCAGCAAAAAAAGCATGCATATTAGATAAATTTAAAATAAACAAACCATTTTTACATTTATTCCAAAATTTAATTCTAACACAGTGCAATCAGTTAGTATGTGCTATTTACTCATTACACGGTAAAAAGCTAATGAAATAGTCTCCATATATAAAAATTTAATCGTATAAACAACGCATTTCAAACACATAGTGTTCTTCCTCAGGCATTAAATAACTGTGAGGAAGAACACTACATGTTCGAAACGCACTGTTTATACGATTAAATTTTTATATGTGGAGACCATTTCATTTGCTTTTTACCCTATTATTCCAAAATTTAATTATTAAAATGAATTACTTCCACAATTAACTTTAGTCTTTGATCTGAAAAGTTTTATTACACATAAAATATAAATTTTATAGAAAAAAAAAAAGAAATAAAGAATGATGAAAGAATAAGCCATTAGATGAATATGCTGTAAAAGTAGAAGGGAATATTTTATGAGTTCTAAAAAGAAATCATTGAAATCAGTTGAGTCATGGTAAAGTCTGCAGAATTATCTTTATTTATGAGAAAATCAATATAAAGTAAGGTATGCTAGAGTTTTTAAATGGTCCCATTTCAATAAAATCCTTCAAATCCCTTTAAATATAAACTTAGCATGATTAACATCGTAAAGTGTACAAGCGGTTTTATGCACAAGTTATTAATAAGGAAGTATATTCTACCTAAGTTGCAAATATATATCTGTATTTATTAGAATTTTTGTAGTGATTTTTTTTTTAAGCAGAACAGTTAATTTTGCTATATTCATATTTGATTGGGTTTTATTGCTTAATTAATGTTTTATTATGGGAAATGTACAATAGGTAAATATTCCCTCGAGAAGTCAGCATCAGAGGGTTGACTTTGTTACTTCCTAAGTCTTCTTTAAAAAACATGGTTGTGTGAGTGTGTGAGAGAATGGGTAACATTAAGCAGGATCTATAAAAAATATCTTATCTTTCTTATTTAAATTTCTCTTATGTCTTTTTGACTCGATTTTCTTTAATATTTTTTTTAATTCTTTTTAAATATATGTGTACCTTCAAGTCTGTAAACTTGCCTGCCTCCTCTGACTGCACGTCGCTGGTGCAGCTCAAAAATTGGAATCATTACGATATTGAGTCAAACATCAAAAACAGAAACATAATCTCGCAGATATATTTACATTCATGACTGTTTGATCAACAAATGACAACCTTTATAAGATAAAAAGTGATAAATTCTTCAATTACGTCACACGGTATGTCAAAGCTATGATAATGACATCATAATGTTCGAAAGGTTCTAAATAGATTCGAGGTAAAGAAAGACACTGTAAAGTTTTAAACTTTTTTAACTATTTTTGTCATTCTTTCAGTCTAAAAATAAACTTCCATCATCAAAGGACTTTGAAATCTGTTGGAATTTACTTCTTTCTCAACACAAATCTATTTAAGCTCTACATCTGCCTGACGCTGCACAAAAATCCTCCATGAAATTGCATATAATTTAACTATAAATGAAACATTTTTTTTTTTGGCCTGAAACTAGTACAATTGGCATATTGTTAAATGGATCAGGGGTGAAGTGTAAGAGGACAGCTAGATAAAGGGGTGTGAGACGGAGCAGAAAGAAAGAAGAGAGCGACATATTGTAGAGAGGGAGAAGTGTATGACAGGGATGAAGAGGGAGTGAGAAGAAGAGAGGAGATGGGAATCAAAGATGGTGGCTAGTTAACGAGTGTAACATTCAAAGGTTAACTAACGTAAGCTTAAATCAAGCTTCAACTAGAAAATTGTAAATATAATTTTTTAAAAAAATCTATTGTAGCTTATTACGTAATTAGATAATTATCTTAGCAATTGCTTGGTATAGTCATATAAAACAACTGGACTAAGAAATTTAATTATGCATGTTTAATTTCATTGTAATCAATTTGATTTAAGTATTGCAAAGAAATGACACTAAAAATTTACATGAACTATGATTTGGTTTTATATTGGTGGATCAAAAACAAGTAAAATAACTTCCATTTAACTTTAAATACAGGTTAACTTCAATTCATTTCATATTCATTTAACTTTAACACAGGTATTGTAGATAAAACATACATACAATGCATGTGAAAGAATGCATAAAGAAAATGATGAAAAAGTATATCATAGAATATGATCCATAAAATAAAAGGTTTACCTTATATGATGGAGAGGTAATCTTGTTGTGTTCTGTCTAGCGAAGCCCGAATGTGACTGACGTGTCGAGACATGCATCTAACTATAGGGTTCAAAGGTTCGCTTACATTCATTCTACTGGGAAAACTACCCCCACTATACCTTTACAATTGCGTCTTAATTTATTATGAGCAAATATATGCCTCATAGTACTTCAAGCAGAAATCGTAAAAAACAATCTACTGCCATTTTATTCTAAAGTAAATGATATTTCTGAGGTTATATTTCTTGCACTAATTCAAGCTCAGTGCACTAAACTAAAAAGGTTAATTCAAGAAAGAACCATTTGAATATACTTCTTTATATTCAAAAGTTATATAAATTGATAGCACCATTTAAATAAAATAAATTTCATATTTTTACAGCCATAAGAAATAAAAAATAATGGTTATAATTGAATTTTAAGATATAAAACCTTTTTTTCTATTGCTTTCAGGAATTATTTGATCTATAGATAGTTTATTTAGAATCCAATGTATTCAATGTATAGAATGTAACTTTACAATAAGTTTAATTGTATTAAAATATAATAGTCAAGCTCAAATTGATTGGAATAATTCTAAGTATTAACACGTTGTAGTCCCCTGATTGCATATTTCTTTTTTGTCTGAGTGTATGCAGGCAGGAATGAATTTAAAAAGTTGGTGACCACGCTATGTGTCAAGTACCACATAAAATTGAGAATTTGGCAAACAAATAGTCATGGTTATGATAACACTATAACGCACTTGGGCAAAACCTAATAATGATAGCAGTACTCTTTTATACAATATATTAAAACTGTTTTTCGCTCCTCTCAAAATTATAAAACAAAAAAATTATGGAATAATTTTTCATTAACATGATAGAAGACTCTTTATTTATTAAATGAGTCACTGTAGATTGCTACATTGATTGTTTTTTTTAACAATCAATTAAACAATTTAATTGTTTTTAAACATACATACTATTTACAAAAGCATATGGAAATATTTATATTATTATTGTATGAAATCATTAGAATCTGGGGTTTCTGGGAAACATACTGAAGCAAAAAAGTGTTGGACATCAAAAACGTTTTGAGAAATTCTGCCAAAGATATCTGACTGATTGATGGTTTGCTATAACGAAGATGAAAGAGAAGATACGGCGGGAGAGATATGCTTCTCCTCGAACTATCTTTATCAACATAGTTTAAGGAGAAGAAATACCACTTTCTTATCTTCTAATGTTGTCAAACCCTGATTGCGATAAGATTTCTCTTGAATTGACTGTTTATTCTAACTTTTCGTTTTGCAGGGTCTAGCTGAGCTTCAATTTTCTGATTGATATAGTTTTTAAGGGTTTTATCATATTCACTGTTACGTAGCCATCATTAATAAAAACCTGCTTTAATTTTTTAATAAAAATGAAAAGAAAATTTGAAGAGGAGTCGGCGCTGAAATTTACCCATAAGGTAGCTGTAAACAATAAAATTAATTTTTTAGATGTGGAGATATCTCTGCAAAGGATAATGAGTTATCAACAGCGATGTTTTTCAAACCAACACACAGCGGAATATTCCTGAACAAGAAGAGTGAATATCCCTCAAGATATAAAAATGTCACTATTAAAATATTGATAGACAGAGCATTTAAAATCTCGGCCGATTGGGAAACCTTCAACAGAGCAATAGAAAATTTAAAGCAGGTATTTATTAATAATGGCTACAGTAACAGTCAATTTGATAAAACTCTTAAAAACTGTATCAATCAGAAAAATGAAACAAATGGAGGAGGTGAAGTAACAAATCAAACTACCTACAAGATATACTATGAAAACCAATTTTCTGACAGCTATAAAACAGACAAAAAAATACTTAAAACAATATTAAAGAACAATATCAAGGTCAAAAAGCAAGAAGACAGGATGCAGCTTATTATTTTCTATAAGAACAAAACCACTACGCAACTGATTATAAGGAACTAGCATGAGAAGAAACAGCCACTGAAACAAACGAACCTAGTATATGAGTTTCAATGTCCACTAGGAAACTGTGAATTCCTAAATTACTCATATATATACGATCAACGACTACTACCCTCTCTAGGAAGCTGACGATGCATCTGGCTTCAGGAGCCCCTAAAGAACTTTCAAAAGATACACAAAACAAAAATTTCAAGGGAACACTAGAATAATAGCAACAGAAAAGGACGGAAAAAGACTCAGGATACTAGAAGCGCTGTACATACTGGAAAAAGCTCCAAGTATGAACGATCAAAAGGATAACTTTACCAACTACTTGCACTTATTTGGAAATCTAGGGCTCGTGATGCCAACACTGACAACCCCAAACCTGACTGTGTAAGCTTTTGTTAACCTGTTCATTTAAGTTTATTATTTCAAGGTGACTTGAAATATTAGATTAATTTGTTAAGTGTAGTTTCAGTTGTTTTTAAAAAATTTAAATGTTTTTTTGCTGAAGATGAAGGATGTAACACCGAAACATGTCCAATAATACATTAACAAATTATGGTGATTTAATTTTTATGTTGAACTCGGAATTAAAGACAAAATTTCGTAATTTGGAAAAATATAAGACGAAATTGAACAAAGTGGAAACAGACATCCAGTTTTTAAAAGTATATATATATATCAATCAATATAAATAACAATCAATGATCAAACCACAATAAGAAATGGGAAAACATGACTAAGATCTTTCAACCGTAACAAGCGGTCTTCGTCAGAGTCAAAAACGCAACTCTGGTCAAAACTGGTCAGAGTCAAAAACCCAATTGGGTTTTTGACTCTGACGAAGACCGCTTGTTACGGTCGAAAGATCTTAGTCTTGTTTTCCCATTTCTTATTGTGGTTTGATCATTGATTGTTATTTCACGTGTTTATGTGAAATCTTTATATATATATATACGAGTTCAAGATTAACAAAGAGCAACACACAAAGTAGGGAAACACACTTACAGACTCAAATTTTCGGGTAATCCGTCTTCAGGAGAAAAGAGATCTTTTCCGTCTTTCCGTCTTCAGGTCTCCCATTCTCTTTTCTCCTGAAGACGGATTACCCGAAAATTTGAGTCTGTAAGTGTGTTTCCCTACTTTGTGTGTTGCTCTTTGTTAATCTCGAACTCGTATTGTGTCCAGTTTGGATCGTATTTCGTTTTATCAGTGAATATATATATATATTATATATATATATGCAGTGTACACAGGCGCACAAACATGTACGCACATACCTTTATGTGCACACATAGATTGGGCTAGTGAAAGAGACCAATTTGCGAAACCAACTTTGACTGTCTATTGAAAACATAAATGTCAACCTTTAGACGCGAAAGTAATACTTCCATTAGTCAACTTTTTTTTGTAAGCTGTAATATAAAGAATAAGTACTGAAACTTTAAAGCTTGGAAATTTTTAACAAGTAAAATGACATTATTTCACAATTACCATGCATTACTTGTGGTAATGTAAAAAGAAACGATTAATTCAACTTTTAGTCTACTATTCATTTTAATTTGATTAAACCAGTAATTAAAATTAATTCTTGACAAAAGATCGATTTCAGGAAGAAGTCAATTACCAGTAATGTCTGTGGACTCCTGGCTAAAAGCTATGTCATAATAAATAAATTGGTTTTCAGAGTAGAAGCTCTACGATCTGTGTAGACAGACAGACGACCTTCTGAGAGATTTAATTATTTTAAATTCACCCTTTGTATAAAGAAATATTATCAAAAATAAATGGAAAACTTACATAATAGGTTTTGTTAAAAAACCAAAAGAAGATTATTAAAAATGAAAATCAAAGCGAAATAATTAACAATGGGATAAATACAATTAAGTATAGTCATTTGATAAAAATTTATCAGAGGCAAACAATATATATACATTTCTTCAAAATCTATTAACAGGTTGTTTTCTTTGTTAGAAATATGTTAAAAATCTTTATAAAAATTGTTCAAAAGTTTAGTTTGAAGAAATTGTGAAAATAAGGTTTTTAAATAAATTACTCGAAAAAAAATGAATTAATTAAAAATGCAGTACTGTTGGAATATTTTTCAATGACTAGATCCACTTCAGTATCAAAACAATGAAGAGTTATTCTTCAATAATTTCTAACGTAACCTGAAGAAGATCTGTTTTTCATGTTTCAATTTTGTTGATTTTTTTATAAAATACTAGCAAACGTACCCGTCTTTGATGGAATAAAAAATGCAATTATACTTGGTATTCCAAAATACCTGTAGAAATTATAGAATAGTAAATAATACCATTATTGGTATAGTTTACGGAAATTCCCCTGTATACATTTTCAGTTTCATGGAAAAACAAAGAGTTGGAACCTCTGACTCTTGAGCTACACAAATATGATATTCTACACAAATCTAGTGTCAAAGTTTCAGCTCGTTATATCTCATGGTGGCTGAGTTTACTTGTGACAAACGGTTTTGCTTTAAACGTTCATAACTTCACTTCTACGTTTAATTTCCAATCAATTCAGAGCCTATATTTTAAGTTAGACCTATACAAATCTACTGTAAAAGTTTCAGCTTTATATGTCTTATGGTAGCTGAGTTTACTTGTGACAAAATTATGCAGAAAAAAACCGACAAACCGGCAGAATTTTTTCCAAGGTTGGATTCGGTTTCTCTAATGTATGAAACGTAAAGAAAACTTGAAATGTGTCAGTTCTAAGCAATGTACAGGAAAAGCCTTTCTTTTATTTATATAGATTTGCTTGTGGAAACTTTTATGACTCATATATTTTTTCCAAAAATGAAATAAAGATATTTCTTTTTAAATTCTTTAACTAAATAAATACAAATATTTTTTAATATTCTAATCACCAATATTTATATGTTTTAAAACCCAAAAAAAAAAAAATTAAAATATTTGAAACTGGCTGAAATACTTCTTTTTACAGTAATATACATTTATAATAATTTTAATTTCTTATTTATAAACAGAAAGGGACTAACTTTTACAATAATTTTGTCACTTTCATCTTATAGAAGTTTGATTTACCTCTTCAATGAGATTAACTACAAAGAGTGTATCTAAGTATCTATAATGAAATATAAACATCACAATAAAGCAAAAATTAATATTCAAAGATGGCTTTTTGATGATTTTTGGTCTAAAAAAACCATATTTCGAACTTAAAGAATCAGTGGTCGAAAACTACAGTAATCCCTCACTTTTCGCGGATAATGGGGACCGAAGATACCCGCAAAAAGCGAAAATCTGCGAATAATGGACACGCTTTTATAAAAGCCTGTAAAGATCAAACAACGACCTTTCCAACAGAGAGAGAATCCTGACCTTACTGAATACTGTACTCTGTTGTAAATAAAAATGAAAAACAAAAAGAAAAAAATAAGAAAGAATTAATAAAAAAAAATTACGTCTTTACCGACTATAAGAGAGAAAGAGAGAGAGAATTATACCCACAATGTATTTTACAGTAAATAATAATGCAAGTAAACAAAATAAAAAAATTCTTAACTATCCTTCATTTTAATTTATAGATAAAAAAGCCTATTTTTTTGACTTCTATTTTTTGATATTTGTATTATTATCTTGTTACAATTGTTTATGTTTTAATATTTTTCATTAATTTTTTCTCTTTATTCATTTTTTTTTAACAACTTTAATTAACTTTTAATTTAATGCTGTAGAATATAATTTGACCCAGGAAATCACTAGTTGTTTGATATCTTTCTGGATCGTACAAAAAGAATCCTGTATATTTTCTTTTCTAATATTAACTACTGTACTTTTTCATTAAGAGTTGTATTTTTTTATTTTTTACGGCAATTATAGTTGAATATTTTGTATATTTTTTTAATTTTTAATTGAACATTTCAGGACCCTGCGAAACACTGAACCCGCCAAAACTGAACCGCGAACTAGCCAGGGATTATTGTAATACCAATAGAAAAACCTAATGTTTAATAAAACTGTTGTATATGTTTATCTTGTTTGATTGTTCAAACTATAGATTTTTTACCTAATGGTTGGCAACAATAGTTAACAATATTAATATATGATGTTAATTTTAAGTAGCCAACCTAAATTCAAGGCGTTTATAATTATTGAAATATTGTCTATATTCCGTATTATTTTAACATTTATGGTTTATTAATTATAGCCTGGATGATGTAAGTAAATATTGACAAAACGTCAGTGAGAAACGTGTGGTGTTTGATCTTCAATCCTTTAGAATAATTATTACACGGAATATATTGAGTAATATATTACCTGGTGAATTTATTCAAAAGTTGCCTGACACTCATTCGTTTAATCAAAATATATTTATAATATTAATATTAAACGAAATATTTAGCTGAGATAGTTTACTTGTTTAATGCTTTTATGTTATTTTTTTTAAAAGATCAGAGGGTGTCTCTGGGGAGCAATGACTTTAGAAGTTGCGCAATGCGGTCTTGTTGGATGCTTGTAACTTAGAGGAATATTGAAACAGAGCGTAATATAATTAATTTACTACCCTGCTGTGAAAATATTTGCAGTCATTCAAAGTTTAAAATACAGTGCTGTTTTATATCGAGAGAGGTGGAAAGCAGGATGAATATATATTTAATAGTAAACAACATTCATAATATCGTCTGAGGTAAAATGGATAAACAAACAAAAGTCTCCACACAAATGAAGTTATATTCAACAAAAACAACGCGTTTCGAACACTTTGTGTTCATCATCAGGAAGACACCATGGATGTGGTGCAGAAGGGTTGGTCCAGTGGAAACAACTAGTAGAAATCATTTTCCTACTAGTTGTTTTCACTGGACTAGTAGGAAATCATTATCCTACTAGTTGTTTTCACTGGACTAGTAGGAAATCATTTTCTTACTAGTTGTTTTCACTGGACCAACCCTTCTGCACCACATCCTTGGTGTCTTCCTGATGATGAACATAAAGTGTTTGAAACGCGTTGTTGTTGTTGAATAAAACTTCATTTGTGTGGAGACTTTTTTTTTGTTTATCTATTTTACCTCAGAATGAGTAAATACCACACAATTACGGATTGCACAACTAATGATTTCATAATATCTTGCTTTCACCTGTTAGAATACTAATAGCAAATCCTTGATTCATCAAATCTAGAAACCTTAATATTATCAAATTTGAATCTGGAAATATATAGAATGCTCAATGACTGTAGGAAAATGTGGAGGAAGACTTTTTGAAACATAGGGATGTTCTTAAATTGTAACCCTGTTGTCAAGGGGGCAGGTTAGCTCAGTGGTTAACGTACTACTCGCCTCTGAACTGGTAGTCCGGAGTAATACTTGCTCTACCGGCAGAGGCCTATGGGCGACCGGTGCCATAGAGCTCTACCCTCCTGCTGGTAAGGTAATAAGTCAATGTATCACACTGTATGACTTTTTGATACCCGATTCGAGTACGCTGACCTGGTACTAATGCGTGACGTAAGTCTTGATGCGCGATGTAGTAACGTGCGGGCTAGCCTCCGCGTTGTCACCTCGCGCACTTTGCAGTGATTCAAAGTGGCTAAAGAGCAGCACGTTAAACCGGTCGGCTTCATTTGATTTTGGTGGTTATTTGGCTAAGAAGCTTAGAAACACATATAAAGTCAAAACAGGTAGTCCGGGGTTCGATCCTCACCTGGCTCTCAATTTATTCATGCACGAGGTGAATAAATCTGCGTATGTCGTTCCTCGGAGACGACATTAAGCAGTCGGTCCAAAGGCTGCTCAATGTCAGCTACACGTTAAAGACCCCTACTCTAAACACACATGAGTTAAGCAAAATTTAGGACTCCCAATGTAGAATCTGCAGAATCACCTATCAACCAAAAAGCCGGTAAAAGGCTGACGTTATCATCCGCTAAGGGATCAGTTTAAATAATAAAACAAAATTCTGTCGCTGCAACTTAAGACAATTGATTAAAAAATTAATGTTAATCTTTCGAATGCAAGTATCAGACAAATATATGTTGGCACAAAATTAGAATATAGCAGTTGGAATAAATATGATTGCACAATGAAAATGGTAATAAATATTCATGATTTTTAATCAGTGAAGATGAAAATACACTTGATTAAAATGACAATAGTGAAAATATTCTACTTCCAGACATTATTCATGGAGTAAGTAAAATTCAAGAGTGAATTAAATTTTTATAGCAATCTTTCAGCAAATCAACAATTTTATTTTTCAAAACGATGTCTAAGTCTGTCTCAAAGGTTTGTTTTTATTTGGGGCTTGTTTAAAAAAATAAGAAAGCCTATTAATTATGGAGGAATGAACGTGTTGTCACCCATTCAAGTCGTGACAATGCTCCATTAATTCAGTTTACCCTGGCATTAATTTCCCTTGAGTATTTTTAAGATTCTCTAGAATTGTTTAAATAATTTTGGGATTACTATCTTATAAACTTCAGTAAAAAAAAAAGAATAATATACAGTTATTAGTTTGAGAAAGAAGATCAAACAAGCTTATGAAAATAGCACTCAATGGATTTCAGGACATATTTATAAATTTATTTCTGGTTTTGTTGACAAGACTTAATTTTTAATACGATATTAATCTGTTTTATACGATTTACTTGTTTCCAACGTAAATATTATCATTCGAATTCTTAATCAATTTTCATACTACATACATTAGTTTTAATATTTAGCTTATATTTAAGTTCAAAATCGATGAAGAGTAACAAACAGAGTAAAAAAAACCCCACTTAATAACTCAAAGTTTTGGAAAATCCGCTTTCAGGAGAAAAGAGAGAGGGAGACCAAACATTCTGGAAACCCCCTCGCAGGTTATCTGCTGTTGGAAATACATGAAACTCAGAAGCAAAATAATAAATAAAGTTTTAATTTATAAAAAAAAAAAGTAACTTTAACATGGTCAGCTCTATGTTAGTGTATGAAGCACAGAAGAAAAGAAACACAAGGAGTTAGTTTTCTTATGTCACCAAAGGTTTAAAAAAAAATTAAGAACCAAAATATATGAAACTGAATTCTTTTTGTACAATTATACAATATTGTTTTATAAGGATTTTATTTCAGAAGCTCATTCTTTATCATCAAATCTATAAATCTTAATATTAGCAAATTTGAATCTTTTCCAGCAAATATCATCCTCTGTGGAATCAACACATTCATAATATCTTGCTTTCACTTGTTAGAATTCCAATAGCAAATCCTTGATTCATCAAATCAAGAAACTTTAATATTAACAAAGGTTGAGAGGACATTAAGCCGTCGGTCCCGAGCCTGTTGGATGTCAGGTACTCGTTAAAGATCCCTACTCCAAATGCACTTGAGTTAGGCAAAATTTAGGATTCCCAATGTTGAATTTCAAACAAACAAAAAGCTTAAAGATTAAATTAACCATACATTTTTTAACTTTAATAAAAATCATAATGTAGAACAAAGTTCGTAAGCTAGAATTATTTTAAATATAAAACCCCACGGGTCACAGATCCCCAAGTATTCAAATCAAATTAATTTTATAAACCCTGAGTCAGGATATTTCAGTGGTTTACGTACTCGCCTCTGGACTGGTAGATCTGAAGTTCGATAACCACTCTGGGTCTCAATTTATTCACGTGGGAGATAAGAAAAACCTGAACATGTTGTTCTTCGGAACAAGCATTAAGCTATCTGCCCTGATACCAAGACAAGTACTCGTTCAAGATCCCTCCAGTAAATACTTCAGTTAGGCAAAATCTACGACGTCCGATATAGTATGCTTACTGTGTCACAACACAAAGAGCCAATCCATTATTTCTACATGTTTTCTACGTATATATTATTATTCGAATTCTTAATCAATTTTCATACTATATACATTAGTTTTAATATTTAGCTTATATTTATGTTCAAAATCGATGAAGAGTAACAAACAGATTAAAATTTCTGGAAAATCCGTCTTCAGGAGAAAAGAGAGAGGAAGGCTAAACACGCTGGAACCCGCTCGCAGGTTATTGATATATGTGCAAGTTAACGAAAAGTTGTACCGTTGCGTTTCCAGCGTGTTTATCTCTCTCGTTCCTTCTGAAGACGGATTTTTCGAAAATTTGAGTTAGTAAGGGTGTTTTCTTACTTACTAACTTTGTATGTTAATCTTTGATTTTGAACATATATATATCCAGTTTCGATCGTCTTTCGAAATGAATGGTGAATTTTAACTTATAATTAATATCTGTAATTATAATATTAAATGATGTTAGTATGTTTCAAAAAGAAAGTAAAAACTTATTTTGCTATCATTAAATCATTAGTTGTGCAATCCGTAATTGTGTGGTATTTACTCATTCTGAGGTAAAATGGATAAACAAACAAAAGTCTCCACACAAATGAAGTTTTATTCAACGCGTTTCGAACACTTTGTGTTCATCATCAGAAAGACACTATAATACAAATTATACCTAATCAGTTACAAAATAAGAGTAAAATAATATAATTCAATTAAGAGAATTCAAGACATACCCAAGGATGAATGTTTTCTTAGATATGGGTGAGACATCCTTGGGTATGTCTTGAATTCTCTTAATTGAATTTTATTATTTCACTCTAATTTTGTAACATGGCCACGAGACCTTCTAAGTTAAACCAGCTGTTATGGAGTGGCACCAACGGGTGACCACTCATTCCCTATATACATTCCCGTTAATTGTAAAAAAATAATAATTTAGAATCACTTCTTATAACAATTATTTTGTAGTTGACGTGGAAAAAAAATTTGTAACTGATTAGGTATAAGTAACTAATTAGGTATCTCTATGTTCCTAATAGAGAATAATGATAATGTCTTTCTGATGATGAACACAAAGTGTTCGAAACGCATTATTGTTGAATAAAACTTCATTTTGTGTGGAGACTTTTGTTTGTTTATCCTTTTTACCTCAGAATTATTTTACTAGATTTAAGTAAACGCTCGTTATTTAATTACAAAGGCCTTTGAAAGGCACAAGGGTATTAATTAGGTGAATGTCATCCTTCTGGGTTATAGCCGCAAGTATCAATATCCTATTGCTTTTCCCTAAGTTATTCATAGCAAAAAGATTCTGCTTAGTAGCAAATAAAATATTGTGTTTTATTGTAGGGTAAAAAGCTAATGAAATGATCACATATAAATAAGAGACCATTATATGTTATATGTGGAGACCATTTCATTAGCTTTTTACCCAACAATGAGTAAATACCACATAATAAGTGATTGCACTATGTCAGGACTGGTTCTTTTGTTCGGTTAACTCAGACAAGTTATGATTTTTTTAAAAATATTTTGTGTCAGTTCTGATTATAATGAAGATTCAAAAATAAATGAAAGCACAAAATTCATTTTCAATTTTCATATACCGTAATGGACAGCTATTATGAGAGAAAAGATGGCGAAAGAGGGGAATAGGAGTGGAGATGGATATACAGGCAGACAAAGCAATCAATGCTAGACCAACCTCGATAAAAAAAGAAAAATAGTGTTATATATATGTGGACGAAATAAGGGAAACAGTCTATATTGGTATAAATAGGCAGCAGATCCTCTTTTAAACAAGTATCATTAAAATTAACCGCAGTCTGGGCATTCACGATCTTAAGACTGAGAGATTCGATCCTACGAACTAACCTCCTGCTAACAGGGTTCAACTGGAAAAGGAGTAGGCCAAGTGACATGTTAAATTAAAATAGATTAATAGATAAATAGATTAAAAGGATAGTACAGTTTAATAAAAAGAAAAGGTCAAAGGTCAATAATGAACAAGAAACAAGCGGTTAGAATAAAAGAGTTGAAAGTTCAATGGTATAACTGGACTAATAGAGAATAAATAGATTAAGAAAATTAATAATAATAATAATAATAATGTTAATAATAATAATAAATAAGATTTATAGTAAACTAGAAAAGATATATTAAACAAAGAGTTGAAAGAGTGTAAGAATTAATAGGGAAGGTATAGTTAGTTAGAAAATAAAGAAAAGAATAATAATAATAAATATAAGAAAAGAAAACGTATTGATTGCGCATATATATTTATATATATATATACATGGGTTACTTGCCGTTGCGTCTACAACGTGCTTGGTCTCCCTTTCTCTTTTCTCCTGAAGACGGATTACCCAAAAATTTGAGTCTGTAAGTGTGTTTCCTTACTCTGTGTGTTACTCTTTTTGAATTTTGAACTTATATTATATATATATATATATATATATATATATATATATCAAAAATCAAACCTCAATAAGAAATGGGAAAACAAGACTAAGATCTTTCAACCGTAACAAGCGGTCTTCGTCAGAGTCCAGTTGGGTTTTTGACTCTGACGAAGACCGCTTGTTACGGTTGAAAGATCTTAGTCTTGTTTTCCCATTTCTTATTGTGGTTTGATCATTGATTGTTATTTCACGTGTTTATGTGAAATCTTTATATATATATATATATATATATATATATATATATATATATAACGAATTGAACATACTGTAAACGCTCACAGGTATTAGAAGTCTCTCCAATAAGATGGAAAGAAGCGAATGATTTTACTGACTATTACAATTTCCAAAATGCCGGCCAGTGAACTTGTTCAAAATGAATATAAAGGCAAACAAAAGCCTGCACGGTCGACCAATGCCTCCTTCAGCAGCTATCCATTTCCATTAACAGTATCTAATACCCTGGTTCACTTCAACAACCAAATACAATTACAAACCTATTTTCCATCTATTGATTTCCATTTTAAATTATTTCTATTTTAAACCACTGAAAATTGAATTCCTTTTAAAACTTTTGATTTGTTTTATTTTACTTTTTTTTTTTTAAATATAAATATCGCAATAATAAAAGTTCAAGTAAAAATAAATATAAGAAATCAATTTGTAAAAATATAGCTACTCACTCATTTCAATTTCAACATTAAATATTAATAAATTATATATATATATATATATATATATATATATATATATATATTAATATATAATATTACAAATTCACACAAGGGGTTCTTGAGGATTTTGGTCATAAAACATACAACTCCTGATTATAAGCTGACGTTTCGCCAAAAGTTTTTTGGCATTTTCAAGGCTAAAAAACAATTTATTAACGACATAAGTAAAGCAAGATAAATACATCTTATCTTAAATGTATTTATCTTGCTTTACTTATGTCGTTAATAAATTGTTTTTTTAGCCTTGAAAATGCCAAACAACTTTTGGCGAAACGTCGGCTTATAATCAGGAATTGTATCTTTTATGACCAAAATCCTCAAGAACCCCTTGTGTGAATTTAAAATATCAGTGGTCGAGAAGCTATATCAATATATAATATTAATACATAAATGATAACAAAATTTATTTGTCACTTTGTATGTTTTTTTAATATAAAATACATTAATTCAAAAATGGTACTAAATTAATATTATTATTGTTGCGTAGAAGTATGTGGAATGTAAAATAGACGATTAAATAAGCGGTTGGAAACAATAACTGAAGTTTTTTTATTTCCATTCAACTCAACACAAAATCACTGATGACTAGTAAAAACCAAAATAACATTTTTTTATGATATAAAAGTATATAGTTTGGGGATAATAAAGAAATAGTATAAAGTGCTAGAATAAACGGAATAGAATCGTCGTCACATGTCGGCATTATTATTATTAATAACAAAGTGTCATTAATATATTTTCTATTAAGGTTAATTTTGTATAATATACAAATTAAAATTTTAAGGTTTATCAGGGGGGAAAAACACATTAATATAAAAACAAAGAAGACAGATAGTTTCAGACAATAAATACATTGATTTGAACAACAACCAATTAACTACGTTTCTATCTGGACATGACGAAAGTTACTTTAATCGCTTTAAAATTGATGACTCAGCTTTATGCAGCCGCAATAATCCTAATGTCCAAACCCCAAGTCACCTTCTCTTCCATTATGCTCTCCTTAATAACAACAGACGCCATCTTCAGAAAAAAGCAATGTTACAAGGGTTAGACTGACCACCAAGCAAAATTGAACTGATAAAAAATTTATTTCATAGGTTTAAGAAATTCTTAAATACTATAGATGTCATATAACGTAGTGTAACAATATTATATGCATGTTAGTATAAAAAATGGAACATGTGAAAATATTGCAATAAACTCCCTCCAAGTAGGGGTACTTGGTACAAAACTCTTTTTTGTGATTTCCACAATACGGTTACCACGCTACGGTCCAGAATTTTTGATTTATCCAGTTGATATTTTACACCAAAGTAATACATCGAAATAAAATTGATTTTTTTATAACGGCAATATTAAAATAATTTATTTACTTATATGAGATATAGGAGGCATTGTATTTTTATCTATAAAAAATCACCAGCAATAAACATAAATTTCCTTTATTTACCATGGTACGATGAATTTTTCCTCACAAAATACTCTAATTTTTGTGTATATTGCAACCTTGACAAAACATAGTATCAGATAAAAAAATTGTTTATGTTTATAAAATATAGTATCTTTGCATGATATTGAAGTGTGAGGAATGGACTCTTTTCTCAAGAAAGACTAGTTCTCTTTGTTGACAAATATCCAGTTTTTTCACTATTCTAGTCTAATAGTTCATATTTATTATTTTCAAAAATTAAAAGCTTCAAACTATAAAAGTCCTGAATTATACTGAAAAGCCAGCTTTGACTTTGAATTGAGGATGTAAAACTGGCTAATTACTAATATACTTTTCCTCAACATACATTCACAACAAGATTATAACAGATTACAGCAAGCACGAAAAAGATAATACTTGCTCAGAGTAAATTGGTATATATAATTTGTGGCAAATGGAAAAAAAAAAGTAATTTTATTAAATACTAGAAAGCCATAAAATTCCTTATATAATAATTCAATAAAGCACCAAAAACATAAAACATAATTCAAAATGGCAAACATTCTTTGAAGAATTATAATTCATAAACACAAAACAATTTTTTATCTGATATGTTTTGTCATGGTTGCAATATACACATAAATTAGAGTATTTTGTGAGAAAAAATTCATCATACCATGGCAAATAAAGGAAATTTATGTTTATTGCTGGTGATTTTTTACATATAAGAATCCTATGCCTCGTATATTTCATATAAGTCAATGAAATTACCCATGTAATAGCCCTATTGACCTACCTCTGAAGAAGAAGCTCACGTCAAAAGATCGCAGTAAATAAATTGTTTATTTATATCTTTAAAGTTTTATCAATACTAGAACTTTATTAACTTTTCAGTTTTCATCATAAATGACCCTCTTATTATTCTCAGCACACAATTCAATATGTTTGCAATAGTGGACGTGTTTCAATTTTTGACTCGTCCCTATCAGGGCATGAATAACCTTTTCTAGCAGTTTCATATTTTTATTAGGTAATCTAAATATATATATTTTTTTTAATTTGGTATCTTCATGTAATTAAAATAAAAAAAAACTGAACTACAAGTTTTGAAGTTACCCATTTTTTGACCGCCATTACGGTCGAAATATTGAAAAGTGAGAATATAAATTGAAAAGCGTGGAATAAAAAAGAACCTATCGTCTAAACAATAATGAGATTTCTAAAAATGGGACTAAAATCGGTTAACCCTAAGATCTTTCGTAGAAAATAACTGGTTACGTATTTTCCATATCAGTCATATATTTCACATCTGGAGTCATTAATTTACCAGAATTATGTTGAGAGAATTTATTTTTGATTCGTCTTTTTTTAATGCCATTATTTGTAAAGTAACACATTACCGAGTGTTTTCTTTAAGATTTATTTAAATTATTCTACATAAACTGCATAAAAGGTATTCAACTTTTTTCCACACCAAGTTATTACTACATTGTGTATATTAAATTTTGTTCAGCTATTAAAAAATTCTTTGTACAATTTATAATATATATATGCATAGTAACAATTTTTGTGGTTATTCCATTTTTATTGTATATTACCAAATAATAGAGCATGTAACAATAAAATGTGGTGTAATTTTATAGAAAATCCTTTGTTATTTAAACAGAATTGAACTATTTGTTGAGGATTAGTTCTTTGTGAAGGGGAAACGGTGCAAATATTTATAGCTTTGTTTCACTGTCTAGAGATGTATGAATGTTTGCAGTACAGTAAATAGAAAATGAAACCCTCTAGGGAAAGTTGAAAGCAGTTCCAGGAATTTTAAATTGTAGGGATTATATTGGATTGTAGTTGAACATAAGCACTAGTAGGCGACTTTTAAAGTAAATTCATATGTGTAAAATTTATTTGTCATTTATTTGTAAAATTTACTTTCATACTAGTTAGATTTTCACAGTAAAAAAAAAAAGAATAAATTGAAACCTCACTCCTGAAAACCATGAATTTACAATACTGCATAGCAATTATTTTCCATTTTTACAACAAAAATGGTATAAATTCGAAGCCTCCAAACCATAACTTAACTATTTACACTTTTTATTTCTTTGTTGTTTTTTATTGCAAACATTTTGTGAATTAGAAGTCGCTAGCCTTCGAAATGTGTATTTTCATTACGATGTTTGATTTTTTTTGCCTTTCTGCAAAATAAGGCATTAATCCAAAAGTCCCACCAAAAAAACTCCATATTCTCATAATGATTCTTAGTTTTTACACCAATCATACTTATAAAAAAATAGGTATTAATTTGAACTGCTTTCAAATTGTGTTCATTTAAGTTGTGTAATTTTCTCTGTCGTATTTACAAAAACAGTACACATGAATTCCAGAATTATCTTATCTCTGTATTCAGTAGTTTAAGCACACTTAATAAACATTGAACAGCTACAATATTATTTTAAAACAGTTTAGCAGTAATGATTAATTAAAAAAAACCCTCAGGATGTATATATTATTATATAATATAATAATATACATCAATATATATATATATATATCTTTGCCAATCTTCGTAGCAATTCACTATTATCTTCCTGATGACGAGGCCATCAAAATATAGTAGTGAGTTTCTGTTTCATTTGTATGTGTTCCCTTTGGGAATATACTTTATATATATTGATATACCTTCTCGACCACTGATATTTCATATTCACACAAGAGGTTCATGAGGATTTCGGTCATAAAACATACAACTCCTGATTATAAGCCGACGTTTCGCCAAAAGTTGTTTGGCATTTTCAAGGTTAAAAAACAATTATTAACGACATAAGTAAAGCAAGATAAATACATCATCGGACACCATCCAACAAAAAACAAACAATACAAACAAAAATTTTGTAACAAGAGAACCACAAAGGATCATAAAATACCTAGTGTTATTATTATTAATTTATTATTTCTGTTGAGTGGTGTCCGGTGTTGTATTTATCTTGCTTTACATATGTCGTTAATAAATTGCCAAACAACTTTTGGGGAAACGTCGGCTTATAATCAGGAGTTGTATTTTTTATGACCAAAATCCTGAAAAACCTCTTGTGTGAATGAGAATGTATATATATATATATATATATATATATATTATATATATATATATTATATATATATATATATATATATATATATATTGACTTATTAAAAGGAAAGACGATCCAAAGTGGGCACAATATGAGTTCAAAATCGAAAGAAAATCAGACAGAGAGTAAAGAACCACACAAACTCAAACTTTTCGCTAATTCGTCTGAGGGAAAGAAGAAAAAGTGTATGTTTCTTTACTCTGAGTGTTACTCAATATATATATTTATATATTACCAAACCACAATATGAAAAGGGAAAATTGGGAAATGGGAACACTCTTTCCTCCCACTCTTCTCAACCCCTCACCAAATGTTTTCTGCATCTAGTGTTTCAGTTTGGTTTTTGACTCTGACAAAGGCCACTTCTTACGATTAAAAGATCTTAAGTCTTTTTTTTCCATTTCATATTGTGGTTTCATCATATATATAATCAATATATTATTATTGATTATAATAGCACTATTTATAGAATATATAATATATAACAGCTTGAATATATATAAAAAAAACTATTTCTACAATATCATTATTAAAGTTAAGCTATTAAAACAGACAACAAATAAATAAACATAAATGAATTAACATAACAGAAATGGGTCCAACGTAAAAGACGGGAACCTGACTCAAGACTGTCAGACTGGACTAGACGATAGTCTAATAGTTTGTTAAAGATGATAAAAAAGACTCCAACTTCTAATGAACGTGATGATAATAATAATATTTTCTACAAAAGAACATATTTTTGACTCAGACCAATTGAAAAATAAATAAACAATCTACATTACAATTTATTTGTTAAGCATTTTATAAATATATATTTTAATTCTAACGTAATGCAATTAGTTATTATGTACAAAAACAGTTATTAGGTGCAGTTGTACCACAGACACTCACCCTTAGTTAATGCTTGAAGAAGAACACTACGTGTTCGAAACGCGTTGTTTATACCATTAAATGTCTATATGTGGAGACTGCTTTATTAGCTTTTTACCATACAATATATTTTTAAATGAATTATTGTAGGGTAAAAATCTAACGAAATGGTCTCCACATATTAAAATTTAATGATATAAACAACGCGTTTCGAACACATAGTGTTCTTCCTCAGGCATTAACTAAAAAATACAATGACACCAGAGAGTTATCTATAGTACAAAGTAAATAAGTACAAAAATTAATATAAAATAAAATAAGGCAGAAAGTACGAACCTAAGGCTGGGTGCCTCTGAATAAGACTGACTGGAAATGGAATGGACATGGGTGGGGGTACAGGGTACATCTGTTTCTTATTAGAGCAGGTACATATTTCTCTTAAAGTTAGGCTGAGCCTTTACATTTTCTTTTAGACTAAGTGTAGGAAACATATTGAAAAAATAACACACAGAGCTATAACGAAATATATACCAAATATACTCGTATGTATAAGGAGAAAGTAGAACTTTTTTTTTTATATAAATAAATTAAGAAACGTTGTACATTTGGGAATTTGCTCATTGAGGCAAGTAGAAGAATTATCTTACTTTTATATGTGGAGTTATCTTATTTATATGTGGAGACCATTTCATTAGATTTTTACCCTACAATGAGTAAATACCACATAATAACTGATTGCACTACATTAGAAATAAATGAATTATGTTTAATATATATTAAAATTTATTTATATAGCATTTTATGAGCACTTATTATAATATAATTATTAAATGAATTATTTTTATTTTAATATACATTAAAATTAGCACGTTATAAGCTTTTTTAATAATTTTTTTTATTAAATTTAAAAAATATTACTGCACAGATATGGATGCAGGGAAGGCCTCTGTCTCGGTATTTCCATACTTGTTTATTTAGATCGTAAATCTCACCTTAAGCTGCCTTTCCTGATCATACCTGGGTAATTAATAAACGGTCCGGTCTCTGAAAGCTCATATGTTGAATAAATAATTCTTTATTGAATTTCTTATCCTTTTCCTGAGAACTATTATAAGCTCTTTAACTAAAGGAAATTAAAATTTTGCAAATAACTTAAACTTATAAATGAAAGGAGTTGTTTCTAACTTGTTTTTTTTTTTTGAGAATTTTTCTGGTGTCATATAAAAACGATACTTGAATTAAGAACTCTATTTCAAGCTATTACTGTGTGTTTACATAATATTCAAATAACAAGCCGTCTATTCCTTGCCAAGTCAGTCCAAAGTTAATGAATACAGTAATATGGGACAAGTGGTAAATCAAAAATGAACGGTAGCTAAACCAAAAGTGAACCCCAAACATTCATTAATCCATCATGAAACATGATAGACGTTAAATATTTATTAATGATGGGTGCTGGTAAAAATGGCGGAATTATTATAATCAAATAGCAGGTTACAAATCTATTCAATAGCTTTCCAATTTATAAATAATTTATAATTATTTATAGAATTATATTAGAAATAGGAAAACCCGTCACACAACGTACGATGTTCTTGTTAAACTAAAAATGACGACCATTTGACTCCAAAAAGAATACAGTACCTCAAAGAATGCAAAGCCTGAAGACCAAACGACCACGAAGACGACACATTCCCCTTACTGACTGACTCCCCCATTCTTAACAATGTTTACTGACCTAACAAAAACATCAGGATGAGAATCTAGCAGTAGTGGGCCTCCTCTGGTCCGGAACTGCTATTTACGACATGCACTGTTGTGCATGGTAATATTCGTTGGCCGTTGATGTTCTTGGATTCTTTCGAGCGTTTTCGGATGTAGTCAATTTTCAATCACAACTACAGCTTTAAGATAGACTACGTCCAAAAGCGCTACAACGACTCGAAAAACATCGTACGAGGTATGAGAGTTACTCCTATTTCTACTATAAATGATAATAAGCTCAGTGATAGTAATAATATGCATCTACTAACACCAATTACCTCACAAAATTTAAAAGAACCCCCACTAAATACCCCATAAATTTCAATTCACTATTTAACAGTATAACAATCGATTGTTTTATTCATAAGAATTCAAATTTTAAAAGCTTTTGCAATTTCCATAATTGAAAACAAAAATAAAGGAAAACAGATTTAATATTTTCGAGTTAAATGTAAATTTAAAAATTGGAGTTTATTATTTGATCTTCTATTCAATTAATTCATGTCGATTATTGTATGCATCAAATAAATGATTATGTTTGCATAATCTTTATGAAATAATATTGAAGTTTAAAAATGGAAAGCTATTAACCTCGATTGTCATAATTTAGGAACCAATCTAGTTTGAATCGATTCATCTTAAATAAATCGACTTGAGTTAAATTTAAATTGCAATATTCTCAATGTTATGAATAATTTTCAATATTAAACAAGTTCATTTCCCTTTTTCTTTTTATTATTATTATGCAATTTTATTAAAATCGGTCAATTTTTTTTGCAACAATAAGTAAATAAGCTTTTAGCTATTTAATTAGTAAATAATAACAATTTAAGAAGAATTTTAATCATTCAATCATTTATAATGTTTAGAATGAAAACATTACAAATAATTTATAGAAAGTTTATATTTAGTTTGAACTGTGCAATGTTAGTAATATTACTCAACAAGACCAACTTTTCTGCAATAAGTTGTTTCACCCGTCGAAAAAGAAACCAGTATCAATCAGACAAAAAGAAAAACTTATTTTGAAGTTATATATAATATATATATATATATATATATATATATATATATATATATACACTTTAACACAGAGAAAACGATATTTCGACATCTGTCGTCATCGGGAAGAAGTGCGAAGTACTCGCGTTGAGAAGCAAACTGCTACTTCAAACTGGCTACTCCTACTGAGTAGCAGTTTGCTTCTCAACGCGAGTACTTCGCACTTCTTCCCGATGACGACGGATGTCGAAATATCGAAGTGAGTTCTGTAGTGTCTTTCTGTGTTCTTTTCTCTGTGTTAAAGTGTATATATGTCGGATGTTGAAATATCGAAGTGAGTTCTGTAGTGTCTTTCTGTGTTCTTTTCTCTGTGTTAAAGTGTTTATTGTCCACACGGACCTTTCATTTTATTCGAAATATATATATATATATATAAACTAGAATTTTCAAAAGAACACATAGGAAGGAATCACTGAACTTACTACTACATTTCGATGTCCTCCTCGTCAGGAATAGATGTGAATCGCTCCAAAGGCTGATAGCGACTCCTTTGGTTATATATATATAAAGAAACATAGAAAAATTAAAAGCACACACTTACAATCTCCAATTTTTGGTTTGAACCGTCTTCAGGAGAGATAAGAGAGGGAAACCAAGCGCACTGATTCAGAGACGGTTGGAGACCAACAATGTTGCTGAATGCGCGCCCGGTCACAGAAAATAAGGTAGACAGGAATCCATTTATAGTTAAATTAAATTGGTGAAATAATAATAAATAAATAAAAGAAAGAATTGAGGGACGATTTACACACCTATTTTTTATTAACGATAACTGTAAATTTCTTGAAAAATATATTAAAAACTGATATCTTAAGATTAGTGCTGTTTTCATTATAACATAATTTTGAAAATAGCCAATATAAGTAATAATTTATATAATAAATAAATTTATTAAATTATAAGGTGTGATAATAAAGCATGCATCATTTATAATTATTATGACAACTATGTCTCATTAATGATAATGAAATGAATCAAGACTACAAGTTGACTTAAATATCTTGTGGAATCCAATTAGTGCATGATCATGTTTGGAATGTGTTCAGATAACTCAACAAAGCTATGATTTCGTCAGATATGCGAATTATTAGTGGGTTCTATATTAATTTAAATTAATTTTGAAATGAAATATTATGTCATTACTTAGGGAAGAATCTGTGGTTTCACATTAAGGAATAGTGTCTCTCCCCATTAGGGCTGAACTCCCCAGTTATATATGGAATATTTGGGTAAAAAACAATATTGCATCGCGAATCATTATTTTATATGTGAATTACTTTTTTTGAAAAAAAAAATGCAAGTGAATATCACTTAATGGGAAATAATATAAATTATTCCAGACCATTCTGTTCATATCAGTTTTATATAAAACAAGTGTGCCAAATTATATTACATATTATAATAATTGAACAATATATATATATATATATATATATATATATATATATATATATATGTTAATTCATAACATAAGAAACCCAGAGGTAAAAAAGACTTTTAGAAAATTAGAAACATTTTCTAACAAATTAAATAATGTGAATTTGGACATTCATTTTTTAAACGCATATATATATATATATATATAGTATGATTAATATTAGAATTAGAAAAAACCGTCATACCTCGTACGTTGATATCGAGGTATGACGGTTTTTTCTAAATCTAATATTAATCATACTAACCTCAGTGGTAATAACAATATTCATGTATATATATAGTAGTACTCAATATGAATTTATAATGATAATAAAATACTAACTACAATTTTGAAAAAAAATGATTGAATTTAAAATTTACAATTTTTTTTATAAGTATAAAATAATTTAGAACATGCATATTATTATTACCATTGAGGTTAGTATAATTTATATTATTATTATGGCAAACCTTCATACCTCATTAGATGATCTTGGAGTCGTTGGAGTGCTTTCGAACGTTGTCCATCTTCAATCGCAACTGACTCAGTTAACAGTTAGTTAGTTAGTTGCGATTGAAGATGGACAACGTCCGAAAGCGCTTCAACGACTCCAAAAACATCTTACGAGGTATGACGGTTTGCCATATTAATAATATAAATCATGAAATAATTTAATTAAGATGTTTCATTTCTAATTAATTCGCAGTCAATCATTTGCTACTTTAAAATTTAAATAATTAGTTATTTTAATAATATTAATATTTTGCTATAGCACCTTAGGTAGTGTATCTGTAATGATTCCAATGTTGGGCATATACACTGTCTATAATCCACTATTTTTTAATAAAATATTTATATCCAATATTTAATAAAATATATAGTTTGTTAATGCCATCAAATTTTTTTTTATAATTTAATTCAGATTTGCCTATCATACAATGTAATCTATGGAAGGATCACTAATTTTAGTAGGCTTACTTTAATCTATAAAACTGATAAGAAAATAAGTATTTAAGAAGTGAAATCTACAGATTTTGAGAAGTTTAGAAGATATCAGGTATCCATGTGGTCATTTTTACTTTGCAAACTTCAGAACGGTACATCATGTTATTATGAAGTAACTCGGTGTTTTAACGATAATTTCTCATTATCCAATGATTTATTAATAACATTATTTGTTAAAAGTTTAATATTTTATTCCTGCATCTTGAATTATAGTACTACAGATATTTCAATGTTAGGAGAGTAATTTGTTTGTTTGTTTAAAATGCTTACGAATATATCGTTTACCAAAGTTAAATATAGTTATTAGGTTGGTTCCACTGAGATTAGTAATATTAGAATTATTAGTAATAATGTCCGTTATATCTCGTAACGTTTCTGTAGAGCTCGGCCGGGTTCGAGTCCGTAACTGACTGTATTTTGTTTTAGGTAGGTTCCATGAAAAAATAAAATCCAGTCAGTTTCTCTTGAAGACGGACGGACCCGAAACCGGCCCAGCCTTAAAAAAGAATATTTTTTGCCGAAAAATACATAAAGAAATGAAACATCTTCTAGTTAGATATCATCGATATATAACTTATCATTTTGCCTATATGGAGTGGAGCAGGATACTAATTACTAATAATTAAATATTTAAAACAAACGAATTAATCAATCAGGAATAAATAAAGAAGCCTTACAATTATTAAACTTAAACAAAATACTTTAACTATTCTTTTAAGATTAGAATTAATGGTTTAAATACTATAATTATTATTCGTAATACTATTATGCATACTTAAAGTTCATAAGTTATTATTTAACGCATAACTTTCTTTAATGCTTAAAGCAAGTTAAACCAATTAGATATGAAAAGTTAATTGTAAACTATTGATAATAACTAAAGCTTTGTTAAAGTTTATAAGAAACCCACATAAAATTACAATAATTGTCTTTAACATCAATCTGAAAACAATAGTAACATTTCTGGTACCTGGTCATTTCTAATTGAACAAAGCATGTGGAAACTATATCATAAAGAATAACCTACCTGCGGCTGCCATTACCAATTAAAGGCAAAATGTAAACAAACAGGTTATACAGTAAACCTTATCTATTATAATATTTTTGAGATATTACCTGAACCACAACTCTGATTTTTAAAAAACTTTACATAAACCTTCCCGGGGATATACCTAATAATTTCCTAAATTTTCACGGCAATTGAATCTATGGTTTTTGAATCTATCGAGTACAAACAAACAGACATACATTCATTTATATATATATATATATATATATATATAGAAAATTGTCACAATAACACGTGATATAAATATTCAGGTAACTCACCACAAATTAGAGAAGATAGTCGCTCTAAGGCCTTTCGTTAACGAAAGGCCTTAGAGCGACTATCTTCTCTAATTTGTGGTGAGTTACCTGAATATATATATATATATATATATATATATATATATATATATATAAAGATTTCACATAAACACGTGAAATAATAATCAATGATCAAACCACAACAAGAAATGGGAAAACAAGACTAACATCTTTCAACCGTAACAAGCGGTCTTCGTCAGAGTCAAAAACTCAATATAGACATATATAAAGAAATGAGAAAATTGGAAAAGCTGTCCAATAAATGCACAAGAAAGGAAATAGGTAAGAAATTTAATTGTATATGCCTTAATGAAAGTCTGCTCCCTATATATATATATAATATTATATAATATAATGTATAATTATATAATTTATAATAAACAAAAAATATATAATAAAGTATAAGAATGGAACTTACTCAAATGATTGGTTGGAGTTGCTCGCCTGTCATAGTTATTCTTCAAAAGGCCATCCAAAATCTGCAAATGATCCAACTTTGCACACCATCTGCAACAAAAAAATAAGAGGCTTGAATTAGTGAATATTCAAAGTCTTTGAAGACACTGAGAAGAAAGCAGTGACTAAGTGATTGAGACGTTAAATTATAAGAGAAACTGTCTTGGTAAATATATACCTTCTGATGTATTAGGAGCCATACTCGACCAGTTTTATTGAAATAGATATATCAAAAGAATCAGCTCAAAAACACAGAGAAAGAGACACAATAACAAACTCAAATTTTTTCGGATAATCCGTCTTCAGGAGAAAAGAGAATGGGTGACCAAGCAAGCCGGAAACACAACGTTAGGAAACCGTCCCGTTAACCGACTGTGCCGCCACGCGTGCCCAGTTCAGGAAGTAATGAAGTAGAGGAAGAACAGAAGAAATATAATTAAAATTAAGACAAGCAGGTCTGGTTGATTGAAGGTAAAATAAACAGCAGGGAAATAAAAGAAGTATGAAAAGGAATACCGTGAAAAATACCTAAGGCGACGAGAAGCAATTGAAAATACATAGAATAAGATAAATTAAATAAATAAATATAATAAAAAGAAAAAAATATATCAAAAGAATAAAATATAAGAATTATAGCAGTGTTTTTTGATTACAGAAATAATAAGTTCAAGAAGAAGATGAAAAGTACTCTAACTTTCTGATAAATATTGGTGAAGACGGAGTTGAAAATAAAGAAATTGTTACTGTCCGAAGACATGTTTAACCGTGCACATAATATTGATAAGTGTATTTAATATATTTGCTCTTCATTCGGCAACCAACAAATACCATAGTGTTCACAAATAATACTACATAAGTTGTATTTAACGAGACAGATAGTGAAATTAATCATAGGTTCATTTCCAGGAGAAATTGAACAATATCTGTCACACAACTCGGTCTGTGTAGGAGCAGAACTCACACATTAACCTCAAGAATTGTTTGACTCACTAGAGTTGTCTGGATTGCCTCAAACATAAGCTAGAACTCAAAAAGGAAGCTCCGGTCATGTGTATATATGAGAAACATTGATCCATCGCGCTTGTGTAATGGAATAAGAGTAATAACTGAGGAGCTTTATGATAATGTCATTGTTTATAAAATTATCTCATCACTGTGTCAATGATAAATAATTTTAATTCCAAGATTGGAAATTGTTTTTCCTAAAGAGGACAACAATCCTTTTTCAAGAATTCAATTTCTAATTCAGTTTGCATTTGCTATGACTATTCAAAAGTCTCAAAGAAAGACTCTACAGAAAGTTTTAGTTCATTTATGTAAAACACCATTTCAACATGGTGAATTACATGTTGCTCTCTCAGTAGTGTCAAACAGAACGAAGGCATTAACATTTTTTTTTTTTTGAAAAATTCAAATTATACAAAAAATGTAAATAAAAAGAAATGTCTTAAAATAATGTGTCATTATCTTCGTCATTAAAATTTAATTAATTTAAAGTTTATCTGCATTTATATGAACATGATTGATTTAGAAAGTGGTGGCGAGTAATAAGCCATCAAGTAGTCTTAGATATTTAAAAGAAATGTTTATCCATACTAGGAAAAGTCACTGATCAAGTTAAAAATCACTTTCTTCTAAAAAGAAATTTATTCAATGATCTAATCATTGTAGCCTTGCAATAGTCTTAAACCAAGTTTCAAGTTCATTATTTTCAAAAATTGCACTATTTTCATTGAATTGGAAAGAAAATCAGACTATTATTGGAAAAAAAATACACAAAAATTTCCTTTTTATTGAATGAAGAAAAGAAAATAGTAATTTAAAGAAAATGGGTTTGTCAATGAAACAGAACAGTCCTAAAAAAGGAGTATTCCAATATCCCCAATTTAAAGAGCACTCCACTTCGACTGTTACTTGTTTAATAACACCTATTAAAAAACAGTATCTTCTGCTATACTTGTTTAATAGATCTATTAGAAAAGCTACAGTAGGAAGGGTGTTCATAAAAAATTGAGCAAGAATTAGAATCCAATTGTCTCTCTTGAATGCAATCAATATAATTAGAGAGATATTTTGTCTAGAAATAAGTAATTTGTTCTTTCATACAAAAAGGTTGACTATGTTTAAAGCTCAAATATTATTTTCTAAGGAATCCTAAAGAATATTATTTATATATTTAAATAGCGTTAAAAAAAATAATTTAACAATTCAATACATTGTTTAATAAAAAGATTTCACAGAAACACGTGAAATAACAATAATTGAACAATAAATGATCAAACCACAATATGAAATGGGAAAACAAGACTAAGATCTTTCAACTGTAACAAGCGGTCTTCGTCAGAGTCAAAAACCCAACAGAAATACTAGATGCTGGTTTCATCTAGTGTTTCAGTTGGGTTTTTGACTCTGACGAAGACCGCTTTTTACGGTTGAAAGATCATAGTCCTGTTTTCCCATTCCATATTGTGGTTTGATCAGTGACATATATATGGTTTAATATACTGATATTAATATAAAATTCTAAATTCTGAAAACATTCCAAATTCTAAACACTAAAAGGTAACATTTTGGTTTTTATATTTAAAATGGCATTAAACAAATAATTAACTTGAAAAATTTATAAATATTTATATTTTCTTTATATAGACTTTACTTTTGCGATGTGTGACAAGTCACGAAAATTCTGTCTCAATTTTTTTCAAAATTTTGACACGCCGAAGTCAAAAGGTTTACTACCACTGGTAAATATTGTCCAATATCATGTATTTTGGTATCCAATCACTGTATCCTTGCATAACACTGGTAAAAGACTGTAATAATATCTGCCAACAGGGGTAATCGCTTGGTCATACCTTCCCGACGGTTTTTTGTCCTTTGCTGAGGAAACTGTGTTATGTATATCAAGGGTCTTCAACCGTTGTGTCGCGACCTCCTTGGGGGGTCGAAAAAGGGTTAAACAGTGGTCGCGAAATGTTTAAAATTGTTTATTTTTAAATATAAAATAAAGGACTAATTAAAGAAATAATTTATTTATCATTAAAGTTACTATTGATGAAATTTATTTTAATTTTCCCTTTTTTTATTTGTTGTTAATTTTATTTTTGTTCTCACTAAAGAGTTGAGAATAAATTTTGGTACAAAAATGTTTCGCGATGTAAACAAGGTTGACGATCCCTGATCTATATTACCGAGACATAATATCGTTAGCAAAGATTTTTCAAAGATCACATGATGTACATACATGATGTAAATCAGAAGGTATAATTCACTTAAGTTGGATAGAAAGTACAAAATACTTCATATATAAGATAAATCAAATTGATAGAAAAGCAATCATTTGAATGTTTTTTATTTTGTAGAAAAAAAAATAACCGACAACTTTTAGATGTTAAAACCACGAAAATTGTATTGAGTCAAACTTTTGCCTCAATCTGAATACATTATTGATTCAGGTAAGAATGTATTTTATATGAAGTGAAAGACAAAGTGTTTTAACGTGAAATACAGAATAGTAAGATAGGAGAAGGGCTAATGCGTTGAAACAAATCACATTAGCGAAGAAGTTGATATGTATATGGACAGACATAACTGCGTTACGCTCAGCTACCTACTTGCTAATGGCCCTATGGGCTAAGACACTCGCTCGGTCTCTACCAACACCTATAATCTTGTTTGCCTAACACTGTTCCAAATCTAATACCTTCTTATCTTCAGATCGATCATGTTGTTCTATTTATCTAGCCGACTATATAACTATAATATCTAATTATACATACTTCGATATAATCAAAAGTATTATAACAATCTCACAGATTTTAAAAGTCCACTATCTTTATTACTTAATATTTTGCAATATACAATCGATTTCTCGGCAGTGTTCCTATTTATACTATTCCTTCCTGTTAATCTCTGAAGAAGTAATGATGTCAAAACCATTACGCTAAGGATTCTCAGCCTCCCTTGGCCCATTCATGCCTATTGCCATTTTCACTATATATATACTTTCCAAGTTAGTATATATAGCTTTACAACTTACGTTCATTATGTTTATAATAGAATTTTATAAATTAAATGCTAATTAAATTTATTGATGGATATAAGAAATGTCAATTCAATCAACACAGTATTCTGACGTAGTGCAATCAGTTATTATGTGGTATTTACTCATTGTAGGGTAAAAAGCTAATGAAATGGTCTCCACATATCAAAATTTAATCGTATAAACAACGAGTTTCGAACACGTAGTGTTCTTCTTCAGGTATTAACTAAAGGTGAGTGTCAGTTCTACCACAGACACTCACACGTATTTAATGCCTGAAGAAAAACACTACGTGTTCGAAGTGGGTTGTTTATAATGTTAAATTTTTATATGTAGAGACCATTTCAATTAGCTTTTTACCTTACAATCAATATAGTATGTTTTAAACTATAATTAAGAGGTCTAAAGAGGGCCAGGTTAGCTGAGTGGTTAACGTACTCGCCTCTGGGCTGGTAGTCCGGGGTTCGATTCCCACCTGGCCTTCGATATATTCACGTGGGAGGTGAATAAATCCGAATACGTCGTCCCTCAGTGAGGACGTTAAGCCATCGGTCCCGAGGTTGTATGATCTCAGATACTCGTTAAACATCCCTAGTCGAAATGCATTTGACTTTAGGTTTATATATACACCTTTTTCGATGAAAATACAATCCGAAATGGACACATACAGTTCAATGTACATAAAGAAACACAGAGAAATTAAAAACACACACTTACAGTCTCTAATTTTTGGTTGAACCGCCTTCAGGAGGGATAAGAGAGAGAAACCAAGCGCACTGGTACAGAGACGGTTGGAGACCAACAATGTCAAATACGCGACCGGTCACAGAGAATAAGGTAGACAAGAATCAATTTGAGATTAAATTAAAATAGGAATATGAAAAATAATAATAAACTCAAAAACAAATAAAATAATAAAAACTGAGGGATGAACAGAAGAAATGTTACATAAATAAAAATTAAAAATTATGGACTAAGCTTTAATACAAAATAGAGAATAAGACTTAAAATAAATAAATGAAAAATATATAAGATAAGAAAATGAAAACTAGATGCAGAGACAAGAAATTAGAGACTGTATGTGTGTGTTTTTAATTTCTTTATGTTCCTTTAGGTACATTGAACTGTATTTGTCCATTTCGGATCGTATTTTCATCAAAAAAGTGTATATATATAGTCTTTTCTATCTTACTTTGTGTGCTCCCTGATAACATAAAGTGAAATGTCTCAGAGAATTTATTTCTTTTGTTTTTCGTTTTCCGTTTGATTTAGACTGTATATATATATATATATTATACGGGACTTGCAATATCGAATCTGTGAAATCACCGATCAAGCAAAAAGCCGGTAAAACGGCTTTCGTTATCACCCCCTAGGGTATCGGTTTAAACAATAAAAAAAAAAATTAAGCTATCGGCCCCGAGCCTGTACGATGTCAGGTACTCGTTAAAGATCCCTACTTTTAATTCTCTTTAGTTAGGCAAAATTTGGGTGACGTTATCACCCGCTAGGGTATCAGTTTAAACAATAAATAAAAAAGTTATTAAGAAGTTCGTTTTATGATTAATGGTCATTAAAATATCTTTAATGATTAGTGGTTGATTAAATTTTTACTTTTATAGATAGGAGAGCCGTTGATTATTAGTAGAGTTGGCTCATATGAGAAGAGAGAAATAATGCAAGTAGATGAACGTGAGATGTAGATTTGTGCAAAGCTATAAAGATTAATCAGAGTCTAACGGCCAAAACGAACTCCTGATTGTACTGCTCTATCTATATAGCTTGCGGGAGTGCATCAACATCAAAGTTACCCTACCTACATGCAACTAACTTCACCTCACCCTTCAATCTATCTCATATAACAGCACACAACTACAAACCCGCATAAATAACCAACAAAAACAAAAGTCTTCCACATATCATAACTCATTTCGCAAAAGAAATATTAATCCTAAAGAAAATTTAATACCTCTAAACTAACCTAAACCTAAACTACAATAAAGTCAATTTAGGCCGCACACTTTAAAATTAAAATATTAAAAAACAAATTAGTTTTATTTTTGTCTTTAAAATATTCTAGTAATTCAATAAATAATTGAAAAATATTCTCAAATAAAATGCCCTTTTACAAATTAAATGTTTCTTTCATATTCAATTTAAAGAAAAAACGCCATATATTCAATAATAGCACATCCATTCAATATTATCTTAATAATAATAATAAAATCATAGTTCTAATAATACAAATGTAATAATTAATATAATGATCACAAAATTCATAATATCTGTATATAATTTTAATTTTGAGTATATATGAAGTAATATGTAATGTATATATGAATATATATTGTATACAATTCACACACACACACACACACACACACACACACACACACACACACATCACACACACACACACACACACACACACACACACACACACACATATATATATATAATATAAATATTCTACTCTTTTATTCTAACCGCTTGTTTCTTGTTCATTATTCACCTTTGACCTTCTCTTTATATTAACCTGTACTAATCCTTTTAATCTATTTATAGCAATGACTAAGCAGAGTCATCGATTTTAATTTAGCATGTCACTTGGCCAACTCTTTTTCCAGTTGAACCCTGTTAGCAGGAGGTTAGTTCGTAGGATAGAATCTCTCAGTCTTAAGATCGTGAATGCCAAGACTGCCGTTAATTTTAATGATACCTTTTTAAAAGAGGATCTGCTGCCTATTTATACCAATATAATATAAATATATATATATGTGTGTGTGTGTGTGTGAGGATTTCACATAAACACGTGAAATAGCAATCAATGATCAAATCACAATATGAAGTGGGAAAACAATACTAAGATCTTTCAACAATAACAAGCGGTCTTCATCAGAGTCAAAAACACAACTGAAAAAAACCCCTCAGTTGGATCTTTTCCCAGTATGTACATCGCCTTGGTATTCTGAGTCTTTTTACATCCTAAAAGCATGGAACCAGGGTAGGCTACTGGCTTGCGTGCTCGCCGATGACAGTAGCACAAATGTATTAAAAATAAATGTAACAAATTTCGTCAGGAAGTTTGATATTATCTTTGCATATAGTAAAGTTAGTTAAGTACTCGCCTCTGAAGTGGTAGGTCCAGGGTTCGATCCCCACCAGACCCTCGATTTATTCACATGGTAGGTGAATAAATCTCAGCACGTCGTCCCTCAGAAAGGAGTCAAACCGTCGGTCCCGAGATATACGATGTCAGGTACTTTTTAAAGATCTCTACTCCAAATACACATAAGTTAGGCAAAATTTAGGGCTCCCAATGTAAAATCAACAGGTAATGGTGCTGCTCATCTATAACTAAAATAGGTGCCAAATAATAAATGAGCCACAATTTATTTCTTTAGAAAGGCACTAAAAGGTGGAAAGCCTTATAATTGTGGGCGTTGGGAAACAAGCAGTTCATTTACTTAGTTTTGTTAAAGAATTATGTTCAAATGAATTATTTATTTTCACAGAATGATAAATATCATTCCATTTTGAATGTGAATTATTTTAATAATAACTGATGACATTTATTCAACTGTAAAGTTAGTAAATCTAAATTAACTAAATTATATATCCCATGTAAATAAATTCACTGAAGCTCAAAATGTTTACAGCTTCAATGCAAGCAATACTGGTTTTAATATATATCTAGACACAGCTGTCTGTTGTTTGTTTAAAACCTAATATAATAAAGTTCTCTGTTTGTCCATCTATATGTTTGATAAACCCCACTAGGATATTATAGATACAGCTCTGTTGTCATACATATTCACAAACTACATCAACCAAAGGTACTTTAAAATGTTGTTTCGTTTACTTATTATATATTTGAGTTACGAAATGGCATTGAAGTTGTGTAAAAACTTACAAAAGTTAATTTAAGACAATTGTTGAATGCAATTTATCAATTTAACAAAACAAACATTTTATCTGTTTACTTTAAGTATAGAAATATATATATTTTAAATTATATTGATGATCAGTGTGAAATTAACCTATTACATAATATCTACCCTTAAATCTGTGAGAATTAAATTAATTAAGGATATATGAAAGAGAAATGAAAAAAAATTGTTTAGAATATTCCAAAAAAATTGGGTTTTAGAGAAAATTAAAATTTTTATTTCTACATATTTGATTTGGGATAATTTATTTTTAGACATCATGTATGAATATCTGATTGATTGATTACCAACGCCCTCAACTGATTAATTCTACCTTTTAGTGATGTTCAAAGGGTGGAAAGTGTGTCTTATTTATCATTCGGCACCCATTCCATTTACAAGTGAGCCACGTACTCAGGTTGGTTTTACACCGGAAACTCTAACTTTTCGTTAATTCAAACGTATGTAGAATTGGGATCTTTAAGGAGGTCCTAACATTGTACACGCTTAAGACCGATTTTGTTTCACATTTTTTTCTGTTGAAACTCATTTAAATTTTTTTATTTTATTTTTCAAATCTAATCGGTGTGAAAAAAATCAGGAGCTAGAGCAGTGTTTTTCAAAGTGGTCCATTCCGCCCACATAAAGTTAAAGTTCAAGGAGGCGGTAGGAAATGCCGCCTTTTATGGGCATTTCGAAGATACAGAAGGAAGCGTTGAACATAGAAGAGAGGTGAATATACAGTTATTCAAGTAATAAACAGATTGAAAGAATTCTATTTACTACTTGTTCTATGACTAGGAGGACTCACACTGCAGTCATTGTGTATGATACGCGGGAAAACCTGCGACTGTTCTTGTTTTCCATCTTCTTAGATGTAATCACCGAGTAAGCTACGTCAGTCAACAGGTAACTTTTGTGGAGTAAAGAGAGTTATTTGCGGCGCGTAGAAAAATGTATTACTTCTGAAGAATGAATGAAAGATAGGGTTCTACATAGTCAAGCATATCTCTAGATATTACATGTTACCATTATGTACGAATGATAAACTGCCATAAAGCGCTGTCCACACGACAGACAATTGCCACTGAAAATATATGTTCGTTTTATAAACTTGTTTGTGTAAATTCAATTCTTGTCAAAAAAAAAAAAAATGAATTTAAACAATGTTTGAGTTTATCTAACATTTTTCTGCACCTTAGAACTTATTTACACATAATGCATTTTGAAATGTAAAAAATATTGTATATTATACAATTAAATTCTTTTAAGGGGCTGTGGCAAATCAAATGGTGTCTTAAGGGGGGCAATACTTAACAAAGTTTTGAGAAATACTGAGCTAGAGAGATGAATCAGTCTATAGGGTCTACAGTCTACAAAGTCTGGGTACATAGGAATTTTACTGCTTTATTTATTTATGTTATTTTTCATCTCCAGATCAAATGATAGCTCTGACTAACGAAAACAGAATCAAGTTGGTGGATGAGAAGGATGGTCTTATAGCAAAATTGACGAAGAATTTAACCTTTAAAACAGCATGAAAATGGGAGACGTAAAATTGCAAACGATACTATTTTTCCTCCAGTACTTATATAAATAGTGCCATTTTTTTTTAGTGACCATTTTCAGAACACTAAAAACCTGTTGTCTCTGGTCGCTAATACCCAGTTTAGTTCAATCATTTATTTGTATACAGCTATACATGTTTAACAAAATAATGAATACGTAATGGTTGCGAGGTCTGTATTCAATTTAATTATAAAAACAACGCATTTTGTATAGTGTGATTTTAAAAAAGATACTTTTTTTAGGTTCACCAATTTTTTTAATGAAAAGTCAAAAAGATGAAAACACTTGAAGTATTTGCTTTCACAGTTCATGATATTCATAATACTAAACGATCATTACAAAAATTCATTTAATTTTTATACATACTATATTTAATTCTGTTAAAATAAACTACACAGTTATAGACACAAGCTAAAGAGAATAAGGAGACAGTGAAAACATTAGAATGGATGTTTAGAAAATTGTCACTCTAAAAAGATGGCACTATTTACATAAGTATTGGAGGTAAAACAGTATCATTTGCAATTTTACATCTTCTATTTTCATGTTGTTTTATATTTCATTGAAACAATCCAAATATAAGCTCTGTAAAACTATTCTACGAGTTTGCACACCTATATAAAAAATGCGACATTATTTCAAAAAAATTTTGAAATAAAAGCTAAATAATGATAAATTATGTAAAATAGTTGTTTGAGAAATTAGCAACATTCTATCAGGATTAAAATCACAAAAACAGATCACCATATCGCAGGTTTGTTTCAAGTCTATTGAAGTAAAATCAACAACAGTCAAAAGTAGGTGGACATTACCTAAGTGAACAAAATTATCACTTTTATAAATTAATTTTATTGTTAGCAATAATACAAAATAATTTAAATTTTATGAACACAGGTGCTTCAAAACTGTTTTCCATCACGATTAACACAGCTTTGAAGTCTGTCTCTTACGCTTGGACAAACTATTTTTTGCCAAGTTTGTTTGAAAAAAAAAAAAAATTTCCGTTGTTTTATAATTCTGAATATATTTTTCATTTATTGCATTTGTAATCTCAAAGATGATGCTAAAATTTCAAAACTCTAGAATTAGGAGAAAAAAATGTTTTCTAAAAACTTGTTTTTGGCAAAAAAAAGTGACTTTCCCGTCTTGCATAATTTTTCCCAAACAATGGGCATCTACTTCCTTATGAGGCCCATTTTTGTGTAAAATATCAACTTGATCCATCAAAGATTTTGGACCGTAGCGTGGAAACATGCAATGCTAACATACTCACCCACCCATAAAAACTTCATAAAACGACTTTTGGGACCGTCAATCTCAATTCCGTCAAAATCTCGAGATCGAATTTTTTCACGATTACAATACTTTACATATAGTAAAGTAAAAACTTCATGAAACGACTTTTGGGACCTCAAAACATATAAATCCGTCAAAATCTCGAGATCGAATTTTTCACGATCACTATACTTTACTTATAGTAAAGTAATAAACATGAAATCTGGTTGATTATAGAAATTTTCAATTTTTCGATAACCACAAAGAGAAATTTCATTAGGAAATTAAAAATAAAACCGATATTTACAACAATGAAATATAGAAATCAATCATAGATAAAAAAAATTATATATTTTTCATCATAATAAATTTTTATTTACAGTTTTTGATAGAAATAAAAGACAAAAAATATACTGAGATGAATAAGAAGAGCAATTCCATGAAACAGAGATGTAAATGTGAAGTTCTTTTATATGCACGAAGAAGAAAAAAAAAAACAGTTTCCCTGAATGTTAGGGACCGAGGCAGAAAGCCAATCCAATGTTGGTCACATTTTCTTTTTTTTTTGGTTTCAGTTTATTCGAGTTTCCAACTATTCGTATTTTCTTTGCTCTTTTCAATATGTAGATCAAGGATAGCGACTTGCATAACTCATCATCTATTGTGTTTCCTTTTAAAAATCCCATAACAATTGGAAAAGAAAAAAAAATCTAACAAATTTTTAGATATAATAGCTATTATATTTTGTTTCTAACGTAGTGAAATCAATTATTATGTGGTATTTACTCATTGTAGGGTAAAAAGCTAATGAAATGGTCTCCACATATAAAAATTTAATGGTATAAAGAACGCGTTTTGAACACGTAGTGTTCTTTCTCAGGCATTAACTAAAAAATACAATGATACGAGAGAGTTATCTATAGTAAAAAGTAAATTATTATAGTACAAAACACATTTACTTGGTACTATAGATAACTCTCTGGTGTAATTGTATTTGTTATTTAATGCCTGAGGAAGAACACTACGTGTTCGAAACGCGTTGTTTATACCATTAAATTTTTATATGTGGAGACCATTTCATTAGCTTTTTACCCTACAATGAGTAAATACCACATCATAATCAGACATTTCATAAATGCCTGGCTGCAGGAGAATTTGAAATACAGTAAACCCTGGCTAGTTCGCGATTCAGTTTTCGTGAGTTCAGTGTTTTCCCGGAGTCCTGAAATATTCAATTAAAAATTAAAAAAATATAAAAAAATATTCAACTTTAATTGAAGTAAAAAATAAAATAAAATACAACTCTTACTGAAAAAGTTAGTAGTTAGTATTAGAGAAGAAAATATACAGAGAAAATATCAAACAACCAGTGACTTACAGGGTCAAAATATATTTTACAGCAATAAATTAAAGGTTAATAAAAGCTATTAAAAATTATTCAATAGGCAATAAAATTAAATAAAAATATTAAAATATAGTCAATTGTAAAAAGAGAATAATAAAAATATCAAAAAATGGGCCTTTTCATCTATAAATTAAAATAAAGGATAGTTACGATTTTTTTTTTTTATTTACTTGCATTATTATTTACTGTACAATACAGTAAGGGTGTAATTCTGTCTCTCTTTCCCTCTTATAGTCGGTAAAGACGTAATTTTTTTTTGTATTATTTCTTATTTTTTTCTTTTTGTTTTTCATTTTTATTTACAACACAGTGCAGTTTTCAGTAAGGTCAGGAAAGGTCGTTGTTTGAGCTTTAGAGGCTTTTATAAAGGCATGTCCATTATTCGCGCGTTTTTCGCTTTTCGCGGGTGTCTTCAGTCCCCATTATCCGCTAAAAAGTGTATGGTTTACTGTTACCTCTCCTGTCGACAACAATTACATTCGACTCGTTGCTATGCGTGCTTAATAGAAGAGCCTGGGCATAATGACACTGCTGGATATAGATTTTGCAACAAATCTGTGTTAGAGTTGGCAGCATTAATCTACCAGCATTCTAATGTCCCCACTGTATCATTATTACAGTTGATACGTCAAACACTAAATATGCTTCCCTTTTAATCTTTAACTCAGATTATTTATCCATATGTAATTTTGTGCACTATTTATCTAATTTTGTGCACTATTTATCTAATTTTGCGCACTATTTATTTGATTTAGAACCTACTTTTAAATTAGTTAATCATTTTTTTAAAAAAGTTAAATATTTTATACTTACCTAACTACTTATTTTTATTCCCATTTATTTATTAAAATTTTTTAATATGATATTTGTTTTTAAATATCATTTTCTTTCTTCCATTTAAACTTTACAAATATTTTTTTTTCTTCACATCATTCTTATATTTAAACTGGTACGCGTGCAACTACCGTATCCATTTCTAATCAACTGTTTGTTTTGCCGTTTTATATTTCTTCCGATTTTAGATAATTTTGATGAAAATTTTAAACGGTAAGAGAAAATGAATATGGCTTGCAAAAGAAATGTAAATATTTCACTTTGTTGTTAAATGAATCAAAAGGAATACATAAGAATCACTCACTTTAATATTTCGACACACATCATCATCAGGAGCAGAAGTAACCCACACAGCCATCAGAAAATAACTAGCACATATACAGTCTACCAATTCATATTGTACTGTTGCCTTTGCAAAAAGGGAAAACTAGGAAAAACAAATGATAAAATAAACATAAACAAGAAAAGTCGTAAAAATAAAGAAATACTAACAAAAAGTAGAAAAAGAAATAATAATAAATATATTATATATATATATATATATATATTATATATATACGACTCCTATCCTGTTCCTTCTGATACATCTTGCACTTCCTGTAACTGCGTTTACCGTTTGGAGTGTACTCGATGTGATGCTTTTTACGTTGGCTTGGCTTCAACCAAGCTGAGCCTGCGTATGAACAATCACAGGGCGTCCGTTGGTCAGCGCAGAGACCTACCCATAGCTATCCATGCTAATTCCCATGACCTCCCTTTCAATGATTGTTTCAGGGTACAAATCCTCAAACAAATCCCCGAGTCTAATCCCCATGTCACCCTTAGAGCTTCCGAAGAGGCATTCATATGCCTCCTTGGGGCTCGTTCTCCTCCTGGTCTCAACCTGTACCGTTAATTATTTTTTATTTTATTTTATTATTATTATTATTATTTTATTATTATTATTATTATTATTATTATTATTTTATTATTATTATTTATTTTTTATTATTATTATTTCGTATTTTATATATTTTTTATCTTGTTTTCTAAATAAATATTGGAAGGATTTCTATTTTTCCTCTCCTCCGCTGGGGAGCAGCATTGCGGTGGTTCCACGAGTTACTCTGGAGGCCAGTAGTAGTTCGCTTCTCAACGCGAGTACTTCGCACTTCTTCCCGATGACGACGGATGTCGAAATATCGAAGTGAGTTCTGTAGTGTCTTTCTGTGTTCTTTTCTATGTGTTAAAGTGTGTATATATATATATATATATATATATATATATATATATATATAATTATATAGAAAGATTTCACATAAACACGTGAAATAACACTCAATGATCAAACCACAATAAGAAATGGGAAAACAAGACTAAGATCTTTCAACCGTAACAAGCAGTCTTGGTCAGAGTCAAAAACCCAACTGAAACACTAGATGCAGAAAACATCTGGTGAGAAGTTGAGAAGAGTGGGAGGGAAGAGTGGTATTTAATGATAAATAAGGAAGTAGAATACATTAAAAGTGATGACTCATAATATTATATTCATGTAAGAAGATTTCATGGTAAGCACATGACGTAGAAATCAATTTTCAAAACACAAGAACATAAGAAATCTGACTATGATCATGAAACATAAGCAACTCTGATTTGACAGAACATTGAGTTTAAGTGTAACATTAACGAAGATCAGTTGTTTTCTTAAAATATCTCAGTCCTATTTTTGAAAATAGTACTGTAGTTTAATTGTTGATACATATATATAGCATATATATCATTATCTTCTATAGCTATAGATATATATTTCAAAGAGATTTTTAGACAATATTTACAAAGTGTATTAGAGAACTTAAGAGACTCAGTTTAAAAGTTGTGAAATTAAAAAATAGGCATACAATTAAACAAGACATATATAAACGAAGGTCTACTTTCGAAATATACGAACATATATATATAGTTCAATGTAGAAACCCAACCGTCTCCAACCGTCTCTGTACCAGTGCGCTTGGTTTCTCTCACTTATCTCTCCTGAAGACGTTCAAACCAAAAATTAGAGACTGTAAGTGTGTGCTTTTGATTTCTCTATGTTTCTTTTTCTACATTGTACTATATTTGTCCGTTTCGGATCGTATTTCCAACGAAACTATATATATACAATTAAAAGAAATGGTCCAGCGGACTTTTTTAAATAAAATAAATTCAAAACGAAGGAAAGACACAGACATAACTCACATCGATATTTCGACCATCGTCGTCATCAGGAGGTGTGAACAGCGAAGAGTCCCGCAGGAAGGCAGGGCGGTGAGTCACCGCCCGTCACCGCCCTGCCATCCTGCGGGACTCTTCGCTCTTCACACCTCCTGATGATGACGATGGTCAAAATATCGATGTGAGTTATGTCTGTGTCTTTCTGTGTGTTTCCTTCTTTTTGAATTTATTTTATATATATATGTATATATATACACTTTAACACATAGAAAAGAACACAGAAAGACACTACAGAACTCACTTCGATATTTCTACATCCGTCGTCATCGGGAAGAAGTGCGAAGTACTCGCGTTGAGAAGCAAACTACTACTGGCCTCCAGAGTAACTCGTGGAACCACCGCAATGCTGCTCCCCAGCGGAGGAGAGGAAAAATAGAAATCCTTCCAATATTTATTTAGAAAACAAGATAAAAAATATATAAAATACGAAATAATAATAATAATAAAAAATAATAAATAAATAATAATAATAAAATAATAATAATAAAATAATAATAATAATAATAAAATAAAAAATAATTAACGGTACAGGTTGAGACCAGGAGGAGAACGAGCCCCAAGGAGGCATATGAATGCCTCTTCGGAAGCTCTTAGGGTGACATGGGAATTAGACTCGGGGATTTGTTTGAGGATTTGTACCCTGAAACAATCATTGAAAGGGAGGTCATGGGAATTAGCATGGATAGCTACGGGTAGGTCTCTGCGCTGACCAACGGACGCCCTGTGATTGTTCATACGCAGGCTCAGCTTGGTTGAAGCCAAGCCAACGTAAAAAGTATCACATCGAGTACACTCCAAACGGTAAACGCAGTTACAGGAAGTGCAATATATATATATATATATATATATATATTACACTTAAAATAAACTGTGACACATGGACAGAAACATAACAAAGACTCACTTTTCAATATTTTGACCGTAATGGCGGTCGAAATATTGAAAAGTGAGTCTTTGTTATGTTTCTGTCCATGTGTCACAGTTTATTTTAAGTGTAATCTGTCCTGCCGGACTGTTTCCGTTTATCATGGTATATATATATATATATGATTACTTTGGAATTATAAAATCTTCTGTTCAATAAAACGCTTCTATTACAAAAGAATGATGAAACATGTTCAAAGAGTGACAATATAATTCTACATTGCTGTTTTTGTTTTCTCTTGTATGTCTGAAATTGAAGTCATGAAGGCAGAAGTAAAGATAATGAATGAATTATATGACAGACAGAGGGAAGACAAAGGCCCGAATGAAACAAGTTAAGGTGACAGGAATGAAGTCTTGCGAGTTAGCTGAGAAGCAGACAAATTGCTTCAAACTGCTATCAAACTACATGGTTTAAAGCTAGTGAAGTTACAAATACATGATATTAACCAATGGGAGCTTTGAACTGTGCTTTCTTAATGCAACAAATCAATGTTATTGTTACCAACTTTTAAAAATATCTATCTTATGAACTTAAATATAATATCAAAAAATCTGGAGTGGACTGCACTCAACTTTACTATAAGTAAACTTAATATCAATGTTCTTGGGTATATAATATATAATGTCTCATTTAAGCATAGTGTAAACATTTAAATGAGAGATGCTTATTAGTCTTTCATTTCTGAGGTAGTACAGATAGTGATTGATCAACTTATCAATATATAAGCTTATTTTTGTACATCACACTGCTGATGCAAATAATTTCATTAGTATAACTACAGCGGTAATAACATTTTTGCTAAAGTCAAAGTAAAATTTTCTTGATACGAAATAATCTCCTACAAGAGAATATAAGCCTTTGTTCAAATAACCAGTGGATTTATTACATCGTTTACTTCACCTCCTTCTTCATTGAATATTTAAATGAAATTTTCAAATTTAAAACAGGAAAATACTCTTATTTTCTCTGAAAAACATCACAAAAAAATCGAAGAAAAAATGTCTTTTATAGATAATTTATAATTAAGGGTGTACGATAATTACATTTATTAATCTTCAAACAAAAGATTTCAATTTTGAATTATGTTGAACATTTTTGGTCTTTTATAGAATTACGAGTATTATTATGGCTCCTTAGCATTTAATAAAATAATTTTCCTTCCCCTTTATGAAAAATCATATATATCTCTGAGGTTCGGTGGTTTGCGGTATGATAAGGAGGGGGCTTCAGGAAAAATAGATAAGGTAGAAGGAGAAGAGGAGAGATCATAACAGTTGAAATGATCATATAATTGACTCATTCAAAATTAGAAGGAAAACAATGTGGCCACATACCTAGAAAGAAAAGAAACATCGATTATCAGTTAAATAACTAGATAAACTTCTATCAATATAAGGCAAAAAATATTGTTGACTATAAAACTGTAAAGACGTTAAAAAAAAGTTGATAGAGGGCAAAACGGTTTTCTTGTGAAGTCAGAACTGACACCGGGGTCGGTGTAAACACAGGAGATAATGACAGGAAACTAGTTTATGTTCTGAAAGAACAGAAATATAAAATCATACGTATCCGGTGAAGGAAGGAAGCGTATTAGAGTAGTACTGAGAAATCAACCTTAACTTTTCTTCACAAGAGTTAAAAGAAAAAATATAATCACTAGAATTTAATGTCTGAATATGCTGTCACCTTCTAAAGGAAATCTTTCTTTTTTTTACCTTGAGCCTTCTTCAGAAGCGGTGATAATAGTTATGGTGATGGGGGCCAGGCTAGCTCAGCGGTTACGTGCTCACCTCTGAACTGATAGGACCGGGGTTCGATCCCCACCTGGCCCTCGATTTATTCACGCGGGAGGTAAATAAATCTGAGCACGTCGAAACTCGGAGAAGGACGTTAAACCGTCGGTCCCGAGCCTGTACGATGTCAGGTATTCGTTAAAGATCACTAATCTAAATACACTTGAGTTAGGCAAAATTGAGGACTCCCACTGTAGAATCATTATTCATTGTGTGGTATCACAAAGGGCCAATGCTTGGCCTACGTGGGTTCCCTTGTGGGACTGCCACTGCAACCTAACCTAACCTATTTATGGTGATTCACCTATCTGGATGTTGGATTAGGATAGAGGTTTATTACCTCTATTTTATTACAAGTTTGTTTATTTGTGTAAGCTGCGCTCACCTAACTCGGAGGTCTGGAACTTCACGGATAACACCATATAATTAAATGCTTTAATTACTCAGTAATCAGAATCAATTAAAAATGTAATAGAGAAGTCCAATTATAGTCAAAGTCATAATAATATTAAAATTGACTTTATATCTAGTAATTCGAATAATCAGAAACATTTTTCTGAATTTACTATATAAAGAAAATTAATAACTATAAAATATTTATACCTAATTGTACCTCTCTTACTGAATATTACTTTCATTCAATTTTCGTAAAAGAATTTTATCAAAACTCTAATAAATTAATTCCTAAGCACTTAAATTATTATTATTTCTATCACATTATATCCGATTGTTACTAACAATAATTAATAGTGTACTATTACTAGTCACTTCCAAGGCTCCAAAGTTTCATCTTCGATGCTGAGATCAATTAATTAATCAATTAATAATATTGATGTAAACTGAAAGAGAATTCTAAAATAATAATTCCTCAACTTATTAAGTAATTAATTATATTTTACTTCAGAAAAAAAAATTACTTGAAAGAACTTTAATTGATTAAACATTTATTGTGATTTATATCATTTAATTTCTTATAAAATAGAGACTGGAACAATATTTTGTTAAAGGAGATGAAATCTTTTCTCCTAAGGACCAATTTAAGCTAGTGGCCTCTGAATAGGATTTATTACTTCATTAAAATGTGGGGGAGGTGGTCCATAAAACGAGCAATTTATACTATAACTATCAAGTCAGATTTAGTATAAGAAGTTTTTAGATTTAGGTGAAATTCGAGGTTTATTTTTTTTTTAAAAAACTTTTAAAATTGGTTTATTCTATAAATATTGGAAGAACATTTCCAGTTGTATTTTATGTTGATTGTTATAATTTTTTTTTTTACGAAATGTGATCATGATTAATATGATAAACAGTCCTACTTGAAGATGAAATAAGTTAGAAACTAGGCGGATGTCTACAACGATTCGCCAGTGTGACATATTTGTTCTAAGGTAGTGCAATAATGTGGTATTTACTCATTATGTGGTATTTACCAACCAAATTATTTGGTATTTATTCATTTTAGGGTAAACAAGTTAATAAAATAGTCTCCACATATAGAAATTTAATAATACAAACAACCCGTTTCGAACACATAGTGTTCTTCTTCAGACATTAATCAATGATGAGTGGGTAAATAAGTTAATAAAATAGTCTCCACATATAGAAATTTAATAATACAACAACCTGTTTCGAACACATAGTGTTCTTCTTCAGGCATTAACCAATGATGAGTGGGTAAACAAGTTAATAAAATAGTCTCCTCGTATAGACATTTAATAATACAAACAACGCATTTCAAACACGTAGTGTTCTTCTTCAGGCATGAACCAGGGGATGAGTGTCTGTGGTACAACTCTATAAGTTGGCTAATGCCTGATGAAGAACACTACGTGTTCGAAACCCGTTGTTTATATTACTAAATTTCTATATGCGAAGACTATTTCATTCACTTTTTCTTAAAAAAATATGCGAATACAGTGAAGTCTCGGTTATCGCGGTTAATGGGGACCGACACCACCCGCGAAAACTGAAAATCCGCGAAGTAGCGGCGCCCCTTAAAAAATGCTTAAAAAAAACGTATATAGGTATACAGGATAGCCCCCTGTATACAGTACACCATATAGAATACGGGTAGAGAGAGAGAGAGAGAGAGAGAGAGAGAGAGAGAGAGAGAGAGAGAGAGAATTCATCTCAAACAATCAAACAAAAAAAACCATTTAATTTACCTCTTCCAATAAGTTCTATTAAGCAAAGTTGATGAAAAGACCTGTGCAGTACGATGAGGCAATAACGATAAATGACGATAAATGTGTTTTAAAATTTTGTAAAATGATGCAATTACTCATTCTAATTGAATATTTTGTTTTTAAATTTTGTAAAATAATGTAATTTCTAATTTAATATTTTTTGATATCTTTAATTTTTGAATATTTTTTAGACCTGCGAAAGGCGAACCGCGAACTAGCGAGGTTCCACTGTATTACAAATCAAGTCTTTTTTCTTTAAAAAAATACGGTCCAATGTATTTACAATTTATTTAAATAATACTTAAAACTCACCCCCTTCCGTGATAAGGAACAAGCCTTTTTTTTTTTTTTTTTCAAAAAGAAAACCGTTTCGAGATGCGTGCAAGTGAACACCATTTTCAATAACAAACACCACATCGCTTCATGAAACAGATAAAACCAGCATCCCTCGAGTTTTTCATTTCATTAAATATAAAATTCTTGGTCTCTTTTTTATTCCTGTCCTTCTATCATATTATTTCCCAACAAGAAACTCCCCCAAATTTAACCATAATACACTTTATTCCAGTTTCTATTTCAATTCTATACTAAGCTCAATTTTTATGTTTGTATTATTCTAGAAAAAAGTATTTTTTTTTTTTCACTAAAACCAAAACAATTAATTTTATATGAATATTAACTTAGTAATAATTAGTAATTTATTATAAATAATAAAATTAGTTTTATATGAATATAAACCTAATTATAAAACAAATACAATCATTCTAGCTAATACACCAAATAGGTGTGTATATACAACTTGAATATGAAAAAAAATTGTTAAAGTAAAGACAATTTTTTAAATTGTTGCTTTATTTTTTTTCTTTTATGATCGTGTTATTAAAAGCAGAGATTTTACTCCTGATAACGAATATAACAAATATATATGTAGAAGTGATTTGAAGCAATCCCATGTGTTCCTTCACTGTGTTTTCGTGACATAATTTCTAGGACTTTTTTTTTATTTTATATATATAAAAGAAAACAAAACTAAAATTCATAAAAGGAAAAGAAGAAAATAAACAAAACCCAGAACTTATACCTTTTACAATTAGTACTAAAACATTAATTTATTAATAATTAATAAATTAATTGATTTACCTATTATTCAAATGTAATAGTTTTTGTAGGTTATCTTTTCATATTATTATATTATGTATTGCATATTATGTTATTACGTACAATATTATGTATAACATATTAAAAACAGGAAAAAGAAATAAAAAAATGGTTTTTTATCATGGTATTAATGAAATGAGTTTTGAAATACTTTTTCATTTATATTAAAAACAATTTTATAAAACTACCAATGTTTGTTGTTTTAATATATAATTTTACAGATATGAACGAGAGAATGGAAAAAGTTAAAAATTTGAAAAAAAAATTAATGATTCCTCAAAGTATATATTTGGAGAGTTAAACATCGCTTCTGAAGTTTAATATATTGCAATTTTATTGAGTATATTATCACAAACATATAGACTGAGGTCCAACAGTGATAAGAAATTTTAAGATCATTAACAACGAGTAAAAATAAACATTCCATGGTAAGAAATATCTTGGAGGCGTTGAAGCTAACTGCTGGTACTTTAGTACAGAAGAGGGGAAGTACAATAGTCTTTTTTTAAGACACAGTGCTATAGTCAGCCTCAAATAATATAAAAAAAAATAATAATAACGAAATCTCTTGAAATACCAGCAGCCTGCAATTTAGACAAGATATACCATGGATATACCATATAAAATATTTTATCAAAGTCATTATAAACCGCATCAGCCTGTAAGCCGAAGTTCATAAAATTAACATTCTAGTAAGATATCTTGAAGGCGTGAAGCTAATGCTAGAAGTACCTCGACTTATTGGGACATACAATAGTCTTTGTTTAAGACACAGTGCTATAGTCACCTCAATACATAATTTTTATTAAATAATAATACGAAATCTCTTGAAATATCAGCAGCTGCAATTTAGACTAATTGTTATACATGGATATACCATATAAAATTACTTATATCTAATTCTAATATATAAACCGCACAGCCTGTAAGCAAATGTTCATAAAATCTAGTAGGTATTTGAAGGTAGTAGATTAGAACTGACTCTACGACTTATCTTGGACGAAAATTCATACTGTTAGAGAAACGAATATAACTTCCACGGCCAACGACCTAATTTTTATTATATTACCAATGCTACATACTGATGCATGTCGTTATTATAGCAGTTACCAGGACTAGAGGCCCACTTATGACTAGATCTAATTATATAAATAAAAGAAATGTTTTATCTGTACATTGTTTAGAACTGACCAATTACAAGTTATCTTGACGTTTCATACTTTAGAGAAACCGAATACACCCTTCCAACGGCCAACGACCAACGAATATTACCATGCACAACAGTGCATGTCGTAAATAGCAGTTCCAGGACCAGAGGCCCACTACTGCTAGATTTTTATCCTGATGTTTTTGTTGGGTCAATACAGCAGTTGGGTCAATACATTGGGTTAACCTTAGGAAAATTTCTGCCTTTTTGTTTGTCAGTTTTTCGATTTGTCCGCTAAATTTTGTCAGAAGTAAACTCAGCCATCATAAAAGATAGTAGGCTGAAACATTGACAGTAAATTTGTGAATGTCTAAGTTAAAATATAAGCTTTGAATAGATTGAAAATTCTAAGTAGAAGCGAAGTTATGGACTTTTAAGCTGTCTTTGGCTAACGTTACAGGCATGTTTATTTTGAAAATATACACGTATAGCAAGTAGATATTGTTAGTTGATTTCAATTTCATTTGCATTGAATCTCCCAGCAAGATATCATTGACAAGGTGTTAAGTTCAAGATCTGCTACCTATTCAGAATAACTGTCTTAATGAACAAGCAATTCTCAGCTATTAATATTTTGAAATACCACATCTCATCTCTGTTTCTTGATATAAACATAAAACACTGTTCATGAATGAACAGACTAATATTCTCTGTATTAGTCTCAACAGATTTTTCTATATATTAGCTAAAAAGTCTGTTGTAACATTTTTTTAGTTATAACTTTTTCTTGAAGTACAAAAAGATGAAAATTTACTCACCAGTTTGTTTGAGGAGTAAAAATTACATTTTTTTTGCATAATTTTGTTTACTAATTCTACATAACTCATTTTAAATACATTATGATATTATTTGTTTTAATTTTATGTATGCAATGATCAGTGGTAATTGAAATGTTACAGACAAAGTAATTAGTGTTTATTTACATTCAAGAAGAATAATAAAGCTTTTAAACTAAATTCTGTGAATAGGATAGAAATGATGCATAATCGCTCTTAAGACATTGTATTACGTGCTATTAAATAACAGAGATAAATATTGAGGGATTATAGGATGTACGTAAGTTTTAAGTTAATTATTTGTTTTAAGTGCAGCAATTTTGTCTATTTGTTTATTTATAAAAGGCGAAGTCTGTTGAATTTACTGTTGGCCAGTTTGATAAGACTAATCTGTTAAGGGAGGGGCTAGGGGGGTATTAAGCGCTAAGGGGGTTAATATTCATGAGCCAAGCCGTTTTGAGGTTAACCCTTTCTCCCTTTAACTGGTAACACTGGTATACATTTTGAGAGAAAAGTAAGAGGTAAAAAGGGCTTTTATTAAAACCAGCCTCATGAATGACTGTAAAAAGAACTTTTCTAAAAGAAACCAGTCCCATTGGTTTATTTAAATAAATAATAAAAAAGAAATATTTTAATTTTCAGAAGAATAAGATATTAAATAAGTTGTGAGATTAATTGATCCCATTTATACACTTAGGACTTAGAGTGACGAAGGCGTGAACAAATGCTATGCTCAGTTCCTACCATCAATCAAAATGTACTTTTATTACTTTCATCATGATTATTTTAATTATATATACATATATATATACTTTAACACATAGAAAAGAACACAGAAAGACACTATAGAACTCACTTGATATTTAGACATCCGTCGTCATCGGGAAGAAGTGCGAAGTACTCGCGTTGAGAAGCAAACTGCTACTTGCCTCCAGAGTATTATATATATATATATATATATATATATATATATATATATATATATATATATATATTGTTAAAAAGATTTCACATAAACATGTGAAATAACAATCAAAGATCAAACAACAATAAGAAATGGGAAAACAAGACTAAGATATTTCAACCGTAACAAGTGGTCTTCGTCAGAGTCAAAAACCCCGTTTATTAATAAAAACAAATCAGGTTTTTGACTCTGACAAAGACCGCTTGTTACGGTTGAAATATCTTAGTCTTGTTTTCCCATTTCTTATTGTGGTTTGATCATATATATATATTAAAAAACTTTAAATTACACAAAGCACGACACAGAAAAAAGAATAATAAGAACACTTACAGAATTCAATATTTCAAACTGTTGTTCGTCATCAGGAGTAGACTAGAAGAGAGAGGACGAAGTGAGAGAGATCTCCCCACGTCGAAGAACGGAGCGCGAATGAAGCAATAAAGAGTCAACCTATGAGAGCAGCACTAGCGTAAAAAAGGAGCTAGGCACTAAACGTCGGAGAACGGAAAAGGCAAAAACAATAGATAAAATTATACAATTAAAAATTATAAAAAAGGAAATAATAATAATAAACAAATAAAAATTATATAAATATATATAAATAAGTTAAAAATAAAAGGAATAACATATAAAAGTTAACGCTTCTGATTTAAACCGGGATCTGATCGGGCCCCCAATAACCGTATGTGGGCCTCCTCAGACGCTCTTAAGGTCAAACTATGGTTATCAGTGGTCACTAGCTTAATTATTTGAACAGTAAAGCAGTCATTAAAAGAAAGGTTATGACTGTTAGCATTGATAGCTACAAGAAGCTGTTTGCGCTGATCGACCGAAGCTCTATAGCTGTTCATACGCTCATTGAGCTTGGTAGAATATATATATATATTAGTGTAACTAGGTAGCAGACCTTCGTTAATACAAACATTATTAAATTTCTTCCCAACTTCTCTATGTATTATTTTTCGATACAGTTTTTCAAGATTTCGGATCAAAAACTTTATCGAAAAATAATACATAGAGAAGTTGGGAAGAAATTTAATAATGTTTATATATATATATATAGAAAATTGTCACAATAACACGTGATATAAATATTCAGGTAACTCACCACAAAATAGAGAAGATAGTCGCTCTAAGGCCTTTCGTTTTCACGTCGTCAGAGAGCAAGTGAATACAAGTTGTAAACAGGTTATGAATTTTGATTTAAACAAGGAGTAAGATTGGCATCATTGACAGTATTTTTCCCTATAACTGATGAATTTCTAATTGAAGGAATTATCAAACAAATCAAGACTATTTCAACAGTTATAGGGAAAAATACTGTCAATGATGCCAATCTTACTCCTTCTTTAAATCAAAATTCATAACCTGTTTACAACTTGTATTCACTTGCTCTCTGACGACGTGAAAACGAAAGGCCTTAGAGCGACTATCTTCTCTAATTTGTGGTGAGTTACATGTATATACATATATATATATATATATATATATATATATATATATATATATATATATATATATATATGAATGGCTATTTTTGACCAAATAGTTTTCCATTTTAGACTCTATTGTTTCCGGCTCTAACAAAAGCCATTACTCAGTGAAGCTCTTGCATGAAGTCACTCCCACCGGCATGACAGATATTGGAGGGGTTCACAGTTCCTTGTAAAAGCAAACTGTTGTACTGTGGTGTCAGCTTCCTCACTTGGAGGTCGCCCGGTGCGACTTCAATTAGATCCAAAGTTCTGTAGTTGTGGTCTTGTGGAGACTGGAGGCTAAACAATGGAGTGGCTGTCTTCACGCCAGTCATGTGAAAGGGCTCATAGTCCTCTTTGTAAATAAGAGTACTGGCAATCGACATCCGTAACACTGCGCAGCACCGTCTCTTTTTTATGGGTTTTGCTTTTTGGTGGGTGTTTGATGGTTGCAGGTCGGTCTGCTATTGTTGAGATGCTGGTGTAAAGATGTAATATGGTTTGGGTCTTGTTGTTACACTGTAGAGACTGGAAGCTAGACAATGAAGCCACTGTCTTCCTGCAAGATGAAGTAAAGGGCTTACAGTCCCTTTGTAATAAAGGGTACTGGCAGTCGATGCGAAGCGAATATTGAATATTTCAATGTGTATTTTCTCTTTTATTCTATATTGTGTTTTATTGTAATTTAAAATCTTATAAATCCGTGTGTATCGACTCTTCAATTTACTATATATACATATATACGATAAAAATGTTTCAAAATAGACAAATAAACTTCAATGTGAATAAATAAGCTTAGGGAAAGTACAAACGCACACCTACAGTCTCTAATTTTCGGTTTGATCCATTATCAGGAGAGATAAGAGAGGAATAACAAGCACACTGGTGCAGAAACAATTGGAGTTGGTGACTCAGTCGTTTTCTTCCTCTATTGATTATTTTGTAAAATAATTTAATCTGCAAAACTCATTTAGTTCCTCTCAAAAATATATATATATATATATAAAAAACATTGAAAGAATTTTGAAATATTTTTGTCTAAAAAGTTGACAAGAGGTTTTACTTTAACAATATAATTTTTTTTTTTAACATTATACAATATTCATGGTAAAAAAAAGGAATATACCCTTTATATAAGAAAACAAAATATTTACTTTATTCAAAAGAGAAATCTAGAAATAAAACTCTGAGAAATATCATGATAAAAAAAAAATGAAATAAAAATAAATAATGGAGAGAAAATTGGAAAAGCCAACAAATGTGAAAAATCATGGTAAAAGATAGGCTGTGCGGAAAAGTCCTTCAATTTCCATATCCATTAAGTTATAAGCACACTTGAGAGAGCTGGATGCTTCCTTCTTGACCCTGATGCATATTAGCTAATTTATCAAAAATCTGGTCATTTCACAAATTATTCCTCCTTGCCACTTTAGTCAAAATTTTTTTTGTTTATTTTAATTGGCTTGGTGGAAACAAATAATGATTTGTGAAAACTGGAAATAATATTAGCTTTGCAAATGACTGCTGATGTTCATTTGAGATATATTTGATATAATATACAAAAATTTATATTATATATATATATATATATATTATATATATTAGTCAGTTGGGTTTTTGACTCTGACGAAGACCGCTTATTACGGTTGAAAGATCTTAGTCTTGTTTTCCCATTTCTTATTGTAGTTTGATCATTGAGTGTTATTTCACGTGTTTATGTGAAATCTTTTTATATAATATATATATATATATATATTATATATAATATATAATATATTTGAGAGAAAAAAAATAGAGTTCTCCTTATTGTAACTGTACTTACAATAAGTCAAATTAATATTCAAAATCTAATAGTCAAATTAATCAATTGCTTTCTTTAATATTACCGTCTTTTTCCGAAAATAAGTCCTAGCGTGATTTTCTGGATGTTTTGGACTATAAGCCCTCCCCTGAAAATAGGCCTTAGTTAAGATAATTTGAAAAATATAATTCGTTAAAAAAAATGCTGTTGAATGTAGTAGGTTTCTCTAGGTGTCGTAATATTTCAGAGAATTCTTTGGAAAAAAATATTCCAAGAAATTCTTTGTTTACTTCTAAAGTTCGTTTCAAGGAGGCTACATAGACAAATAGTATTAATTTAACCACAGCTATATTGCAAGATATAAGAGATTCAGGCCAATGATTCTACAGGAAATAGATTTGGAAGAAAATTAGAACGGAATTTAAAATTTTGATAATTTATCACGATATTCCTAAACATGACATGACTGTAATCCAAAAATTTAAGTTTTTATATAAAAATAAAGATTGAACAAAAATATTTCAATCTTCTTAATGTACTTGAAGCCCTCCCCCTGAGAATAAGCCCTAACACGGATTTTGACCTAAACATAAAATAAGACAGTCGTCTTTATTTTCGGAAAAAGACGATAGTGTTATATTTTATCTAATACTTATACAATTTGCTATAACGGGGGTTCTCAGTCTTCTATGGTCTCTGCACCCCCCCTCAAGATTTTCAAAATGTAATGCCCGCCCCTCTCATTCAAAATAAATCTTTTTTACACAAGTGCATTCTAGATAATATGCAAATATTATTAAAAATTCTTCTTTTTTTTTATTTATTATGATTTATATTTATTTATAACTTTACATCGATTATGTTTATAATATAATTTTACAAAATTACCTGCTGATAGTTATATAAAACATAAATTCAATTAAAACAGTATTTTTTTAATTTATAATTAAAAGGTAAAAACTATCATAGTTTTTCTCAATCTGTAAACTTACTATGGTCACAATTCATTCAATATGAACTATTTCATTTTTAAACTGCACTTTTTGAATTTCCGAGAAATTTATTAGTATTAAATAAATCTTATTCTAAAGATAGAATAAGATTTCTATTAAATAACATAGAATATTTTCTATTATTTCAAATCTTTACTATCTATCTTTTAATTTTAATGTTGTTTAAATATACTACAGTTATTTAATATATATTAAATTAATGTATTATATATTAAAATTTATACTAAAACACCATTTTAAAACCATCGAAATGTATATTTTGGGGACTTGAAATTTAAATGTTTTTACATTAATTAATTATAATTTATAAAATAATTTATATTTTTTTTCTTAAGATATTACGATTACGATGCTGATGTTTATATAACCCCAAGCTAATAAAAAGTATTTGTTTTTATTAGGAAGACCATTTTTTGTAAAACATACAATATATATTAAAAATAAATGAACTAGATTTATTAAATTGAATTACACTGGCATACACAAATTCTAATGTATGTCACTTATATTTATTCAATAAGCAAATCCATTACGTGAGATCAATAAAAGAGATACTAAATTAAATAGTTTTCGACAATTTCATTAATTTTCATTTCATTTGAGAAGTTATTTCATTAATTTTCAATATCCATTATGTTGAAAATCATTTATCAAATAGCCTCCAGTTCAAACTAATATATGTTAAATTACGCATAAATTGAATAGAAAATCAACTGAATGTAATTAATAATTATTGAGATAGGTAAACAGGAAGTACTTTCACATTACCACTTAAATGAGAAACTTAATTAAAACGTGCATTATAGAGGTAAATTATTTATAATCTATAGATGATAGCAAAACTGAAATTTGTTGTGTATAACTCAATCAATATAATAACCAGTTTTATTGCTTTAAAAGAGAGAGACAAAAAGAAACTTCATTCTTCTTGCAAACATTCAATTACGGAGTAATTCACTAACTTAGAAGGTAGCACTGACAGTCACTCGCTCGCACTAACTCTTTCTGTCTCTTTTCATTTTAACTTTCTCTTAATAACGAACATCCGTTTGGCATATCGGCTATGCTGTATTTTCATTCTGTTGGGTTCCTGGCATATTGGTCAATTGTTTTCTTGATTCAGTTTCTGTTAGTTATATTCTATGAGATGATCGGATACATCATTAAAAATGCTTTAATAATAATATATATATTCGTATATTTGTTTTGCAAGTAGATTTGGTGTAGTTTATTTTAATTATTGTTTACTTTTAGATTTCTTAATAATTTTACGTGCGTTATGAAACTCTGTATATATAATATCCTTGAAAATATTTGATGATGACCGAAACATGTCGGATTACAAAAATAAAAATGTGGAGTGGCCTACACTCAACTTTACTATAAGTAAGTATAATGTCAAACCTCTTGGGTAGATAATGTAATATGTAGACATAATATATATGTCTAAATGGGAGATGTTTATTACTCTTTCATTCCTGGAGGTAGTACAGATAGTGATTGATTCTCTTATCAATACCGTATATTACACAATTGATGCATATAATATCATATATATTAGCACAGCAGTAATAAGAATTTTGTAAAGTCAAAGTGACGATATTGTGTTACGAAATAATCTCTTACAGACGAAAATGACTTTTGTTTCTAAAGGCAATGGATCTCCAGCGGCCAACGAATATTCCATGCACATCCGTGCACGTCGTAATTAGCAGCCCTAGACCAGAGGCCCCCTACTGATATATTCTCATCCTGCATTTCTTGTTAAGGTCAGTAATCATAAGGTCGGGGATGGGATGTCAGTCTGTCAGGATGTCCTTCACGAATATGGAAGGAGTCACATTCGTGGTCGTATGGTCTTCCGGCTTTGCATTGTCTGAGATATTGTATACCGTGAAGTCATTAGGTAGTCATATTTAGCTGAGGACTTGATTCTTAAAAATGACTGTCATCGAATCACCTTAGAATCAGTATAAAATTAGTATCTCTTTGGTAATATAAAACTAAGGAGTTCATTCCTCTTAATTCAATATTACTCAAAGATCATAAGATTCATAAACACAAAAAAATCAACAACCAGTAGCTTTTCACACCAAAAGGAAAATGTAAGTAACTTTTTCCTTTGTGCTATATTCGGTTATAACGTTGCTGTAAATATATATTGAGAAAAAATATATCAATGATTAGCCAGTTTTGCATACTCAAATCAAATTCAAAGTCGGCTTTTCAATATAATTTAGAAGTTGTGTAAATGGAAACATCAGAAATTATATGTTTGATTGGCATTCATTTTTTACATATAATTTTATTCTTCTTACATCTCACATTATGTCATTAAATCATTTCAAATTTTCAAATGGATTACAACATTTCTCAAAAGCAATAGGAAACACAGACGAACAAACCCTTAATTTGATAAATATAGGGTAATAAATTTAAATAATCTATTGTTAAGTATTTTTAATCGTTTTCGCTATAACTAATTTAGTGAATGAGGTTTAAAATTACATAAATTAACTAAAAATAAATCTATTCAATGCTTTATTATATTTATTAAATGTTTAGTAGTAAAATATTAATTAGGAACTAATTAATTATTTTGATATATTTTTATGAAAATAATTCCAGAGAAACAACACACATGAAAGTCGCTTTTCATCGTAGCAAATTACATCTTTATACGAAACAGTCGAAATATAAGAGTAAGTTTTTGTGAAATCTTTTATGTGTATTGTTTCTGCTAGTTTAGTTTATCTAGTTTGTGAAATCGTTTTAATTACTAATTATGAAAGTAATAATATTTAGCATTAAACTAATTAGGAAATCATTAAGTTTACAAAAATAAGTTAAAAAGGAATTTGTACTTACTATTTGAAGTATTATTAAAAGAATTAACTAGTGCACACAACAATCTATAGAGAGGTTAAAACAGTTTGAAAGGTTCCAGGTGGGACGCGGAGGACTAAACAAGGAGTATAATGCCGCCTTTTTAGAATGACTTAGCTCTACCGGTGCACCAATCAAATGCAATCTAAATTATCTCATTTTAAAATAGTCCTCTTCTATCAGTATTTATTTTATAAATAATAACAAACATACAAAGAAACGAATTAAACTATTTCTTTAAAAACAGCAAATACATTAACAATATAAATTAAATTAATTAGTCGTAATATAAATTAATAAAAGTAATTTCTAAACCTCTTTCTTTTAAAAGTTGTCTGAACTATTAAATGAATATACGGAACAAAACGGACTGATTGAGATTTATAACCCATCAATCGTGTCCATATATTTCCATAAATTTCTATGAAATTTTGATGACACTACTAAAAATCTGGAGTGACCTACACACTTACTATAAGTAAACTTAATATCAAACTTCTTGATATATAGTATATAATATATAATGTATCATTTAAGCATAATATAATCGTCTAAATGGGAGATGTTTATTAGTCTTTCATTCCTGAGGTAGTACAGATAGTGATTGATAGACTTCTCAATATATAAGTTTATTTTTGTGTATCACACCATTATTTTAATTTTTCCATTATAAACATCAATTTTATCTCAGTGGATTCACTCAAAAAATTTCTAAGTCAATGTAAACATTGGAAAAAAATATAAAAAATTCGACAAGTATAGCAGGTGATCTCTTAGTCTAGGATAAACAAACAGTTTTTATAGCGTTATTGCTCTTTCCCGTAATTAAAACTTCATGAATTTTTTTTTTATGAATTGCTAATTTTTTGTTCCATAATTAATGGTCGTATTTTCATTATGTTTTAATGAGCCGTTTAGCGTCAAAAAAACATTTTCTGAAAACATAAATTGTACGTACTGTAACGCCCCTTTAGCGAATGTAATTTTGAAAAAAAATATCTCAACTCATTCTCCACATAATGTTCTCTTGTTAGGCGTAGTTTCATTTTGATCCGTCAAACAGTATGGCTTGTATTGCTCTAACAAGGTTTGGGATTGAATTAGAAGTCAAAATTTTTACATTTTATTGAAAAAAAAATATTTCCCGTTGTTTCAAAATTCTGAATATATTTTTCGTTTGTTCCGTTTGTGACCTCAAAGATAATGTCAAAATTTTAAAACTGTAGGGTAATCGGGTTAGGAGAAAAAAATGTTTTCTAAAAAACAGTTTTTGACAAAAAAAGTGACTTTCCCATCATGCATAATTCTTCACAAACAATAGGGATCTTCTTCCCTATGAGGCCCATTTTTGTGTAAAATATCAACTTGATCCATCAAAGATTCTGGACCGTAGCGTGGTAATATCAATGCTAACACACTCACCCACCCACCCACCCACCTACACACACACAGACATCATTGAAAAAACTTCATAAAACGACTTCTGGGACCTCAAAACATGTAATTCCGTCAAAATCTCGAGATCGAATTTTTTAACGATTACTATACTTTACTTATAGTAAAGTAAAAATTTTGGTGAACTTATGTATTTAGTTCCAAACCTATGGAAGTCATATATAAGAAAATTAGAAAAATTAATCAGACTAGGCGTAAAACTAGAATTAGTTATTAGTTTTAATAATACTTGTAATATATATATATATATATATATATATATATATATATATATATAAACTAGAATTTTCAAAAGAACACATAGAAAAGAAATCACTGAACTCACTACTATATTTCGATGTCCTCGTCATCAGGAATAGATGTGAATCGCTCCAAAGGCTGATAACGACTGGCTAGGCGTTCGAACCGAAGCACTCAAACAGTGTAGCCAATTTTCAGAGGAAAGCTAGACAAGGAAGATAAAAAAATAAAAGGCATATAAAAATTAAAAGAATGAAAACATTTAACTAAAATAAAATTAAAAGCTGATAACAACTTATAGGAAAAAAAATAATAATCAACGATTGAGGTTAAGCCCAGGAGCCGATTTAAAGTCCAAAAGACTAATAAGTGCTTCTTCTGAAGCTCTCAGAGTGACTTTCGAATTTATATATACATATATATATATATATATATAATATCTACAAAATTATATTTTATCAGGACTCAGTCAGTTCTTCAGGTTCAAATTATACTCTCATTGCCAACGTTTCGGTTTTTATTCAAAACCTATTATATGTAAGAAGAAGTATAACATTTTGAAACATAAAAACTAAGTGTTACATTAGAGATAATTTTACAATAAAAAACAGTTTGTGGGTCTCAACAAAAACTGTCTAGTTTGAATAAACACTACTTAGTATAAACAAAGTGTACTAAGAAATCACACATCAACCTCCAACATATAAAAAATATCAAAATCTACTGTTACAACTTATGGATATTAAAAGCAGAAGTATTTCAGAGGTAAATATAATAATGTAACTAACAGAAGTATGAATATTTTGAATAAGAAAATAAAATTTACATTATTTAAAGGAACTAACAATCTTAACTGGTCAAACCTTTTTAGTAGACTAATAAGATAACATTACATGTAACCTCAACACTGTTCATTCAAAGGAACATGTTACGGGTGACATGTTACGGTTGATATGTTACGGTTGACATGTTACGGTTTGACATGTTATGACTGACATGTTTCAATTGACATGTTTCGGTTTGCCTACAATCATCTTTAGAATGTTCCTGATATTGTTATCTACCATACAGGTATGTAAACTTAACAGAGAAGAAATATTTAAACATACAAATTTAAACTTTGTTACATTAAAGTTTCAAAAAAATTATAAAATATTAAAATTATAAAAAAAAGATAATATCCACCGTTGTAACTTAAATTTTATTATCATTTTATAATCTTTATAGTTTTTTGAAACCTTAATGTAACTGAGTTTGAGTTGTAGTGTAATTTATTTCCTCTCTGTTAAGTTTACATAACGGTATAGTGGCCGTGGTGGGATTAAAATTGTTTAAGAACCGGTTCGTGCGAACCGGTGCTTAAAATATTATGAGTTCGACGAGTTTATTATTATGAGTTAAATAGCTCAAGGAAGTTTTCCTGCTCATTGCTTGCTGCTTTAACATGATCACCAGCGATCAGTTTTTTTTTCATATTTTCTATTATTGCTTCCAGTAGCGTTTGACGAGGTAGGCTAACAAATCTGTGGTTTTCAGTAAACTAGATCTCTTTGAATGCGTCCGAAGCAACCTTCTCATCAATTTCTTTTTCAAATGTCCCTATATTTTCCTTAAGTAATTCATATGCTTTAATAGACCTGTTTATGAGGTTTTCTCCTCTGAACAAAGTTGTGCCTCTTGCTTGGAGGGCATTACTGAGCAATGGTATTTCATTCAAAATATCAATAATTAAAGCTAGGTCTTTCAGAAACTTTTTGTTGCAAAGACGGACAGCCATCCCTGAATTATTTATCCAAACAAACACTTACTTTAATTTGGCGATTTGAGGAAATTAGATCTAAAAACATTCAATATTTGATTCAGAACCTAAAGTTAAACCTAGGTCTAATGTAGGCCAGATCAACTCAACATCTGCATTGTCATGAGCAGTTTGAGCACTGTAACAGTTACGCAAACGAAACTAAATTGTTTAGTTATATATAGGCTATATAAATGCGCAAATTACGTTGTCATATATGCACAAGTTATGTGAGTCACGCGACACTTGTGGAGTTTGATAGTGGGCTAATTAATACAGCTCTGAATAGGGGTTTACGTAATTTTAACAACCTGTTCGCCGAACTCATAATATTTTAAGCACCGGTTCGCACGAACCGGCTGAATCCCGGTGAATCCCATCACTGTATGGTAGATAAAAAAATAATTAACATTGTAAAGATGGTTGTAAACAACCGAAATATGCCAACATTTTAATTTAATTTAATTGTTTATTTTAGTTTAAGTACAACATCCAATAAAATAGTAATGTCTAACAACAGTTTTGCCGAAATTCTCCACCAATTTAACCAAGAAAACAGAAAATTAGAAAGGAAGTTTGAAAAACTTCATAAAAAATCTGGAGTGACCTACACTCAACTTTTCTATAAGTAAACATAATATAAAATTATCCACCAAATTGTTGTGTAACCACTCGTATCTTATATGAGCCGTTTATTTTGAAAGTGGCCTAATTCCATTTTCCAAAAAAATTTAGCTAGCTATTTAAATAATTACATTTTTACGTTATCTTTACCTTTTGCAGCAAATTGTACAAAATTTATTTAAAATTACTAAGTTTTTTTATAAAAAAATTAGTTGATAAATAAAATGACAATATTTTTAAATTTTGTAAAACGCAAACCCTTAAATATCTCGATTTTAACATAAATGGAATTAGGCCACTTTCAAAATAAGCGGCTCATATATTTTAATGTAAAATAAATAGTTTTTAATATTAAACAATTCTTAAAAATCAATGAAAAAGAAGTAAAATAAATTATAATCGTTGGCATTGAGAAAAAAAAACACTGAAAACATTTTAAGTTTTTTTGCTGACAGTACGTCTATTCTCACTTGTTGGACTAAATCACATATAGTGGGTTTTCTACGCACGTATCGGTTATCATTTCTGATGGTAAATATCAACAGTTCAATAATTCGTGCTCATTTCTGTATTTCAATTGTTTGGTTTATGAAGGAAAAAGGAATATGAAAAAAAATAGAATAAATGAAATAAATTTTGTTGATATTAAAAAACGTTTGTTATATAAAAGAGAATCTAATTATTATCCCGAACGACAGAAAAAAAAATTCCGAATCCATTATTTGAGATATATCAAAAAGAATTTTACATTTCTTCTCCTTATACTATTTAAGAGTTTAATATATTTTTGAATATTCTATTTATCATTTTTTTTTAAAATATTCATTTTTTCGATATTCATTCGTTCTGTTGATCGTGGGGCTATTCTTTTCTTTTGATGATATACTTTCCTTTTTGTAGATTACGTAGTCTTTGTCAAGAAACACTTCAAACTTTTCAAGACGATTGAAGAATGTTTGTCTTTTTCTAGTGTGTTTTCTTTTTGCGATTTTATTATATACATATATTTTTTTTCAATAAATAAGTGAGATTTCAAGCGGACAAATATATCTAAATGAACACTTAGGAACACAAATGATAATTAGTCACTTGAACGTTTCGCTCATTTCAAAATACCACCATCTTCAGGTGAATAAACTATTAATGAGATGGATATATAATATATTAATGGAAACATATTAATGAAGTAGATTAAAAGTATTTAACATTCTTTGTGACTAATTTTTGAATTTTATTACATTAAGTATTTATCTTACCTAACGAGTTCAAAATGGAAGAAAAGTAACAAATAGAGTAAAGAAACACCCTCAAACACCAATAGGTTACCTGCTGTTGCGTCTTCAACGTGTTTGATCACCGTTTCTCTTTCCTCCTGAAGAAGGATTGACTGAAAATTTGAGTTTGTAAGGGTGTTTGTTTACTCTCTGTGTTAGTTACTCTTCTTCGATTTTGAACTGGGATTGTGTCCAGTTTCGGCCGCCTTTCCGTTTATTTAGTAAATTTATTTTACTTTAAATATAGTAAATTAATTGTTTTCATGCAACAATTAATCAAATTATTTTTATTATACGAGTATGCTCGTTTATTGTGATGAGTATATAATGAATGCATGTATGTATGTTATGTAAAAAATTATTACATTAATAAAAATGTAGTAATTAAGTAGATCAAAAGTATATAACATTTTTTATGACTAATTATAGAATTTTACTATATAAAGATTTATTTTACATAAATTATAGTAAATTAATTGTAACGTAGTGCAATCAGTTATTACGTAGTATTCACTCATTGTAGGGTAAAAATCTAATGAAATGGTCTCCACATATATAAATTTAATGGTATAAACAGCTCGTTTCGAACACGTAGGGTTCTTCCTCAGGCTTCCTTTAGTTATTGCCTGAAGAAGAACACTAAGTGCAGAAGACTAAGGAGAACACACTACTTTTACAGCATATTCGTCTAATGGATTATTCTTTCAGCATTCTATATTTTTTTTTCTATAAAATTTATATTTTATATGTAATAAAACTTTTAAATCAAAGACTAAAGTTAACTGTGGAAGTAATTCATTATAATAATTAAATTTTGGAATTATCGGGTAAAAAACTAATGAAATGGTCTCCACATATAACAATTTAATTCTAAAAACAACGCGATTTGAATATGTAGTGTTCTTCCTTAGGCAGTTCCTTTAGTTAATACCTGAAGAAGAACACTAGTTGTTCGAAACGCGTAGTTTATACGATTAAATTTTTAAATGTAAAGACTGTTTCATTAGCTTTTAACCCTACAATAAATTAATTGTTTCCATGCAGCAGCTAATTAAATTTTTTTTATTATATGTTGTTTAATGAGATAAGTATATAATCTATGTATGTATGACTAGTTCATTACGGAGTGAAATAACCCCAGTTAATTTCATTTATAAACGGTCATCACTTGTGTTTGTTTCCCTCAGTGTTTTGTATAGTTGCAGTTTTTCTACCTTTAATTCTCAGAGTACAGCTATCCAAGAGCAAATCCCTTCTGTTAAACAAGCTTCTGAAATGTGTTTCTCAGTAAAAACACAATCTCGACTGGACTTCAACCAGATTCCCTTTCTCAACACAATTCCTCTGTATTATCTCAAATATTGCTTTTACAATTCCACCAAATTATAAACAATCTCCTCTACCTTTTTTTTTTCTTTATTTCATATTAAAAAAAAAAAACTATTCTTTTTGGTTATACTTTTTTGTTCCTAATACCCATAAATTATTTTTGTGTAGAAAGTATCAGAACAAAATTTAACACTGTTTAACTCACTACAGTAATTCTGAAGTAAAATGGATAAACAAAGAAAAGTCTCCACACAAATGAAGTTTTATTCAACAACAACAACGCGTTTCGAACACTTTGTGTTCATCATCACGAAGACATCGAAGGATGTGGTGCTGAAGGGTTCGTCAAGTGAAAATCAACTCAAGTTTTGTTTTTCCACTAAACATGGTAACCACTGAATTGGTATATTAATTTGACTCAATTTAAAAAAAAAAGTGGAATAATAATATAAACTTGAAAAATAATTCAGCTAAATTGGTAAATCTCTTTTTAAGCTAGCCAAATTGCTGTATCTCTAATTCAAGTCAATCAAGAGAAGAATGTCTACCGCAGGTCTGACCAATTGAATAATCTTTACTCCTCAGGCCCTCAATCCTAAAATTAGCGGTGTCAGATCAGCTGCAAAATCTCTACCCTTATCTGGTCCATTTCAAAATCTCCACTAAAATCTAATCAACCACATTATATTTACTTCATTACCTCTTTCTATGATAAAAACTTAACAAAATAGTCTCCACAGAGAAAAATTTAATAAAGTAAATCAAGTTTCGAACCGGAGACGTTAAGCCGTCAGTCCCGAGCCTCTGCAATGTCAGGTACTCGTTAAAGAACCCTACTTGAAATGCACTTGGGTTAAGCCAACTTTAGTACTCCCAATGTAGAATCACCCATCAATATTTAAAATTTTAGTTGTTAAGTAACATCAATTGACTTTTTATTTAAAATTTGAGATGATTTTCAAATTGTAAACAATACAACGATTTTATTTTTTTAAGTATAAATTCTTGCGTTATTATAAAACTATATTTTATATAGGATCTATATCAAACCTGGTAAAACGAAAAAAAAGAAGAAGTATTTCTTTCTGGAAAGAAGGTCTGGAGATATTAAAGTATAATGGGGTTTTAAAATGAGAAATGTGACAGGGATTTCGATATAAAGAACGGAATGATTCTCAGATATAAAATATTACTTTTAAATAACACTAGATATCTAAAGCGGAATTCTGTTTTCATTATGCCTTTTGTACTACAACTGTTTATCCACATCTGTGATGGGATTCAAAATCACCCATATATTGAGCCTCAAAGCTATTTCATCCTCAAAGTCATCACTGCTTGGTGATTTTCTAGCTGGTCGGTTCATTTCGTTCAAATTGGCACATAAACATGAATTGGTTTCAGACTTAAACTAATCCTGAAACACTTAATATCCGGTTGTTTTTTTCAATCTTCTATATTACTTTTCATTTGATTTTATTTAACTTGAACATTTTGTTATTTAGGTTTTTTTTAATTTAGTCTTAAACAGAACCAAGCTTTTGTTTGCAATATACTAGCATATTATTATTATTATTATATAAACTAAACACAAAGACTTGGGGACACGTTAGCTCACTGGTTAACCTACTTTCCTCTGAGCTGATAGGTCCAGGGTTCGATCCCCACATGGCCCTCGATTTATTCACGCAGGAGGTGAATAAGTCTTGAATACGTCATTTCTCGGAGAGGACGTTAAGCCGTCAATCCCGAGCCTGTACGATGTTAGGTACTCGTTAAAGAACCCTATTCGAAATTAGGCCAAACCCTACTTGACTTAGGCCAAATTTAGAACTCACAATGTAGAATCACTATTCAAACAAAAAGCCGGTAAATAGCCGACGTTATCACCCGCTAGGAGAACAGTTTAAATAGTAAAAAAAAACACGAAGACTTAGTTCTAATGTAGTGCAATCAGTTATTATGTGGTATTTACTCATTGTAGGGTAAAAATCTAATGAAATGGTCTCCACATATAAAACTTTTAATGATATAAACAACGCGTTTCGAACACGTAGTGTTCTTCCTCAGGCATTAACTAAAAAATACAATGAAAAAATAACTCTCTGGTGTCATTGTATTTTTTAGTTAATGCCTGAGGAAGAACACTACGTGTTCGAAACGCGTTGTTTATATCATTAAAAGTTTTATATGTGGAGACTATTTCATTAGATTTTTACCCTACAACGAAGACTTAGTGTTTTTTTGTATAATTTTTAACTTATACAGTGTATACAAAAAATTATAAATAGTGTTCAATAAGAGAAATGTCAGAAACAAATACTATATATATTGCCAGGGTAATTATAAAATCAACAAAAAAATTGGTGACAATCAATCAAAAAGACTATGAAAGACTAGATTAAACATATTAGATCCTTAATTTTAGTTTTTGTTCCTTTTGCTATTTATTTTATTTTTTTTTGCTCTCCTCTATTTATTACTAGTTAATGCAAGGATGTTTTTATGAGGAGAAGTTAGAAATGCCTTACAATTTCTCATCTTGATGATAACGATGTTGAAAAAAGCAATTAGTCTGTTTTTTGTTGCTATGCGTATTTTCTTTCTATGAGATTACCTGTAGTTAAAAGTACATATGTAAAAACATATAAACATATTTGTAAAAACATATAACAATTGCAAAGAATGTAAATACTGGGATAAATGGATAATATAAAGTCGGCAAACAAAAGAAGTTTTTTTTTAATTTAAACTACACGTTTCAAACACTTCGTGTTCGTCATCAGGTGTAGGCATCTACTCGTACAATAAACATAATAAATGAAAAGTTACACCAAATAAACCGGCATTATGTACAATAAAATGAAAAAAATGAATGATATACCCAATGGAAGAAATGTAGGACAGACAACCATCGAATGTTCACTGAAGGAATTTAAGTTATGTGAGATAGAGTAGGGAGGGGTAGTTAAAAGATAAGGGGACAAAGGAGTTACGTATGCTTACAAACAGTGAAGTGGTATACAGCAAGTTGGAAAACTATTGTACGATATATATTGTACATGACTTGCTTTATAGCACAATACTCTTTGTAAGTACACCCAAGTCCTTTGTCACTTTATCTTTAAACTATTCCTCCCCATTCTATCTGGCACGACCTAAACTCCTTCAGTGAACGTTCGATGGTTGTCATTCCTCCACTTCTTCCATTAGGTATGTCATTAATTTTCCATTTTTTCATTTCATTTTATATAATTCCAGTTTATTTTTGCAACTTTTTATTTTATAATTTGTATTGTAGATGTTTACCTGACGATAGACACAAAGGGTTCAAAACGTGTGTTTGTGTGTGGACTTTGTATTATTTATATACCCCATGTATGAGTAAATACCAGACAATTACGAATTGAAGAACTAATCGAGTGTAAAGATGAAATAGAAATTAAAAAAAAAATAAAAATAAAACCAAATGCAAGTCATAGAAGGGGTAGTAATGGAGTGATTATGCAACTCTAATAGACTCCAGTACTCAAATCCGACTTTTGGCCTTCAACAAGCTATTTTGTTAACCTGCTGTATGCAGAGACAAATGAAAGAGGAGAAGGTGATCAGGAGCTGGGCCTGACACCTTCGTTTCACATCCTTCCAACTTCCCAAATCCTCTCCTCTTATCCTAGCCCTAATCCAGTGTTTCCCAAACTTTTTCGAGTGACCGCCCCCTTGGGTCCATAAACCTATAACTCAACACCCTTGAATAATAATCAGATTCCTAGACTAAATAACCAAATGAGTAACATTTTAATAATTAAATTAAAATAATTACTAATCAAATATTTATTTACAATCTAATAGATGTATTGTTTCATGGCATATTTATGCAAAAGAATTAATAGACAATAAAAGAAACTTATGTGAGAATATACTTTTAACATAAAAAATGAATTATCAAAACAAATAATTTTAAGAAACCGTTTCCTAGAAGTTTACATGTCGTGTTTTCACTTAAATTTAGAAATCATATTGCATGACACATTTTCAATTTATGGAAATAGAATCCCCGATCATTTTTGTATTACCGCCCCCCGATATCAAAGCACCGCCCACTTTGGGAAACACTTCCCTAATCCAAGGCGTTATGCGATCCGTGCCGAAGGATGAATGATATAGGGGTTACTGTATTACAAAGGGATTCTCTAGAGTACCAGGCGACCATCTTGGAATAAATACCGGTAACAGTATGCGGTGAACTACTGAAACGGACAAAATACGACCGATAGAGCTTCAGGGGTTTTCCCCTGTATGATACTAAAGAGAAAGAAGTCCGGAGACTCTTTCATCCAGTAGCGCAGAGAGTCCAAAAGCGATAACTAGTGGGAGCCAACCTCCCATAAGTGCACCTAAAGGCCCGAAGAAGGAGAAAGGAAGTTACTTTCTCCCGAAACGTAGAGAGCCTTGATGGGTACTGCATCAATGATGGTTTGTGCAGATTCTGCAAAGAAGAGGAAGAAACACCGTTGCACTTGCTGACTGACTGTAAGGCAAGTTTACTGCACAGAGGTTAGTGCTTCGGGACACTCAACAATAAAAAAAGATGCCGAGCTTCTTGGATGCATTGAAGCTAACTACTGGAGTAGCTTAGTACAGAAGAGGGGGGGAGGTACAATAGTTTTTAAATCATTAGTTGTGCAATCCGTAATTGTGTGGTATTTACTCATTCTGAGGTAAAATGGATAAACCAACAAAAGTCTCCACACAAATGTGGTTTTATTCAACGCGTTTCGAACACTTTGTGTTCATCATCAGGAAGACACCAAGGATGTGGTACTGACGGGTTGGTCAAGTGAAAACAACTGAAACCACATCCACAGAAATTCACATCCTTGGTGTTTTCCTGATGATGAACACAAAGTGTTCGAAACGCGTTGAATAAAACTTCATTTGTGTAGAGACTTTTGTTGGTTTATCCATTTCACCTCAGAATAGTTTTTAAGACGCAGTGCTATAGTCACCCTCTAAAAAATAAAATAAAAAAACTGTACAATATAAATCGTAGTGAATAAGTAGAAATTTCTTTAAAATGTATACTTCAAAACAAATTAATCATTGTGTTTTATTAATATAGACTAGTATGCTATCTCTGTGGTTCTTTTTTGTGAATAAAATAAATGATGAAGAATGGTTGGAATGCAATATATTGTTAGCAAGAAAAAAATAAATTATTACCTAAAGCTATTTATTTAATTACTATGACAAAGCACTATTTAATACCATGTGATGTAGCATGAAAATTAAATTAAATTCTAAATAATCTGATAACAGTTTTGATAGTAATTACAGTGAGGGTTTCACATAAAGGGACTAGAGCCTAACATATTTCCGTGGTTTTCCTTTTAGCTCAACAATTCAACGGGAAGAATAATTTTTCACTTTAAATTCAAGACTTCAAATACAGACGGTATAGCTAAGAGCATTCTGGCTCCTGATCGATAGTATTGACATTAGGCCAGTCTCCTTTCTCAACCAACAACTTCATCATGATTTCATTGACTTTATTTCAACCATTGTCATTTAACAAGAGGAGGTTATACATTTCAGCAAAACAGCTATATACGTAGACATTACACAAACACACACACAAACAATATATATATATATTTCAATGTACATAAAGAAACATAGAGAAATTAAAAACACACACTTACAGTCTTTAATTTTCGGTAGAGACTATAAGTGTGTGTTTTTAATTTCTCTATGATTTTTTTATGTACATTGAACTGTATTTGTCCATTTCGGATCGTATTTTCATCGAAAAAGTGTATATATATAGATATAAAGGTTTCACATAAACACGTGAAATAACAATCAATGATCAAACCACAATAAGAAATGGGAAAACAAGACTAAGATCTTTCATGTGTAACAAGCGGTCTTCGTCAGAGTTAAAAACCAAACGTTGGGATTTTGACTCTGTCGAAGACTGCATGTTACGGTTGAAAGATCTTAGTCTTGTTTTCCCATTTCTTATTTTGGTTTGATCATTGATATATATATATATATACCTGATAAACTATAACTGTCCAGCAGTATAGATTACACTTGAAATAAACTATGACACATTGAAAAAAACATAACAAAGACTCATTTTTCAATATTTCAACCCTTATGGCAGTCGTACTCAGGAGAAGAAGTGAATTGACGGTGGGACGACAGTCAACTCACTATATATATATATATATATATATTTGTAAAATTTGGAAGCAGTCCTTCTTTTAAGCATATTTCGTTGAACAGAAATTACCAACTCCAAAGACTAATAATTTTCCTCTTTGTTTAATTAATCACCCTGAAGATGACTGGAAGCCAGTCGAAACATGTCGGTTATAACTTAATTAACATTCTCCAACGTTTGGATGAAGGAAAGAAGAAGGTATTCAGAAACCTTGAAAAACTAGTGAAGAAAATGACATCAGCGAAATACGGTCAGCTGTTCAACGAAATATATATATATATATATATATATATATATATATATATACCTGATAAACTAACTTGGTCTGGCAGGGCAGATTACACTTAAAATAAACTATGACACATAGAAAGAAACATAACAAAAACTCACTATTCAATATTTTAACCGTTGTGGTGGTCGTCCTCAGTGGTCAGTCTTTGATATGTTCTAAGCGTCACAGTTTATGGTATTTTAAGTATATATATTTATATATAAAGATTTCACATAAACACGTGAACTAACAATCAATGATCAAACCACAATATGAATTGGAAAAACAAGACTAACATCTTTCAACCATAACAAGCGGTCTTCGTCAGAGTCAAAAACCCAATTCGGTTTCCAGTTTACTTTCATAAATGTAATGTTTATGGAAGTCAGAGGTGAGAAAAACGGAAAAATTAATCCGAAAAGGTGTTAGACTAGAAATAGGCATAAGTTTCAATAAAACTTGTATAAATGAAGGCCTGCTCCCCAAATATACGAATATATATATATATATAAACTATATTGACGCAAAGAACACACAAAAATAAAACAGAAACTCACTACTACATTTCGATGGCCTCGTCATCAGGTAGATAGAAACAAGTCGCTCCGCAGGCAGACAACGAGTCAATAAATATGAGCCGTTGTCTGTCTGAGAAGCTATTAGTTTCTACCTTCCTGATGACGAGGACATCGAAATATAGTAGTGAGTTTCTGTTTCATTTCTGAGTGTTCTTTGTGTCAATATAGTTTATATATATATATATATATATATAACGAAATTTCACAATAAATATGTGAAAAAATAACCTATGTTCACACCTCAATAAGAAATCGAGAAAAAAAAAGGACTATGATCTTTCAACCGTGACAAGCCGTCTTCATCAGAGTCAAATCCCAACTGAATTATAACAATAAAGGATTGATACATCAATCCTTCATTCATATATGTTTTAATATATGACCAGTTTATTTCTAAGTTTATCATTTTTCTAATTTCTTTATCATTCTTTTCGAACTTTCACAAATAACATATAATAGTTCTTAAAATGATTTCAAACAAACTGACAGACACAGAAAGTTATGCCTGTCTTAAATACTTTTCTACACAACCTATGAATAAAAAAATTAACAAAAATATTTTATTTTTGCACTAAAGTATATTCGGCACGTATTCAGTAAACAAAAAAATCATGTTAAATTTAATTTTTGAAATCACTCCTTTTTGAAACAATCAAAAAAAGATAAAAGAGTAAAAAAAAATAAATAAATGGCAAAAATATCCTCTAGTTCTAACGTATTTTTTTTTTAATTAAAACAATACTTTCGTTTTATTTTTTAAAATATGATTTACATCGTTCTGTTAAGTCTAAACATGTTTGCACAAAATGGAAATATAGCCGAGTTTGATTGAAGCTACTGTCATCAATATAGCCAGACAGCAGGTTGAGTTTTCGACAGGTTGACAATTTATACGAAGCTTTTAATTTGCTGGGGAGAGGCCTTTACTCAGATCTGATAGGATTAAGTCCCCGCCAAAGCCATTCCAAGTCTATAAATCTGTCAGGCCACGCTCATACCCCACCAGACACCCACATCATTTTGTCGTCCTTTCTCAGATTAAACTCAAAAGTTCTGTTCTTTTTTTTTTCTATTTTATCGTTTTGTTATAAACTATTTAAACAATATTTTACACTATGCGATTCTTTCATATATCAAATTGCTTAAACCATAATGTAATGAAAACTTCCGTCTGTGTTCATCATAATAACGAATAATTATAACCTAAGTAAAAAAAATATCTCTGTAGTTCGCAGTTACTTTTTTGATGTGGTTTTCATGGGTTTTTTTTAAAAAAAATATATTTATCAAAATATAAACATAGAGAATTGTTTATACTCATTTAGTTTCAATTCCATCCATGGTCTTACATAATTATCACTGATTCGATAACATTATAAGTAATATATTTCATAAATATTTAGTTAAAACACTTTGAAATTTAATTCGTTTTTATTGTCCTAAAAAAAATTGTTTTACTTAAAAACTTCTTGATTAAGCCGTAAAGTAATTAGAAAAAATTGCATTAACGTGATACAACATGTAATATCTTACAGTTATCTAATATATAATGTTGAATAAAGATTGAACGAATACTAGAGAGGGATTACTCACTAGATAATTACTTAAGATATCTAGTGTAAAATTCTGCAGTATGTGGTATTCTAAAGCCGTAAAAATTCTGAGCCGTAAACAAGTATTATCTGGAAAAAGACTAACCTACTAGACAAAACTACAGTGATGAACAGGTCTGCGTAGTTATATTATATTATATATATATATATATATAAACTTTAACTCATAGGAAAGAACACAGAAAGTCACTGCAGAACTCACTTGAATATGTCGATATCCATCGTCATCAGGAGAAGTGCGAAATACTCACGTTGAGAAGCAAACTACTACTCTATATATATATATATATATATATATATATAAAAATTCACATAAGGGGTTATTGAGGATTTTGGTCATAAAACATACAACTCCTGATCATCAGCCGACGTTTCGCCAAAAGTTGTTTGGTATTTTCAAGACTAATAAACAATTTATTAAACGACATAAGTAAAGCAAGATAATAATAATAATAATAATAATTCAGTACGAGTATAATATTAAATCGAAAAAAAAACCATTTTGTGCTTCAGCCCATCACTCAATTAACAAAAGGCATAATTTTAATCTAGGTGACACGAAAGTTATAGATTATAAAAATAATAAAAATAAGAGGTTTATAAAAGACATTGAACAAAATGCGCATAAAGCAACTCTAGCATTCCATTTCCAGCAGTTTGTTTTATAACAAACAAAAGAATCATAATATTATTTTATAATTTAAAAGAAAATGTACGAAATGCATTGCAAAGTAATCTAATTTATGATATTAAATACAATGATGCAACGGAGAAGAAAACAAACTGTTATATGAATATTAATATTTAATAAGAACAAATAAGAAATAATGCAGCAATCCTTGCATTTTGTTGATTTAGAAAACGTCACACTTTGGATGTTGAAGATGAAATTATAAAAGATAACAGACAAGATAAGCGAAGAGAAAAGTTAGAAATTCTTTATTCTATATGCAAAGAATCAAACCTCTTTTAATTATAAAAGTTTTATAAGAAATGTGTACATGTATAGTAAAAAGCTTTCACATAAACACGTGAAATAACAATCAATGATCAAATCACAATAAGAAATGGGAAAACAAGACTAAGATCTTTCAACCGTAACAAGCGGTCTTCGTCAGAGTCAAAAACCCAACTCAGAGTCAAAACAAAAGTTGGGTTTTTGACTCTGATGAAGACCGCTTGTTACGGTTGAAAGATCTTAGTCTTGTTTTCTCATTTCTTATTGTGGTTTGATCATTGATGTATAGTAAGTATAAATTAAATTGATGAGCATTTTTAACAAATGATCTAACAGTGAATTGAAGGCCATTATAGATTTTTCAGATAACTGATTTCATTAGCAAACTTGAATGAAATAAAGCATGATCCTTTCTTATTGTATTATCAAGAATAAGAAAATTAACAAGGAAAAAAAAAGGATTTAATGAAGTATAAAAAAAACTAACCCTGAATGATTTAGAAGAAAATTGATATTGATTTAAAAATAATGGGAAAAAAAAATCTGAATTTTTCGGAAAAAAAAAATTTTTTTGCAGATAGTGTTCATTGAAGCCAGAGAAGTGGTAATACTTCTAAGACTCTTTGTCTATACAGATTTGAGATGATTTGAATGAGGGAAAGTTTTATTTGGAAAATAAGCAGATTTTTAAAGGAGTTGTTTTCCAGCGGAATATGCTCGAATAAATTTGTCTTTTTTTTCACCCTATTTTTTTCTGGTTAAAAGTGTCCGATGGTTTTATTTATAGGCTTACGTTGAGAATATTTTTTTTTTCTATTAGAAAAGTTTATACTTGATATATTGCTCTTTCATTGTAACAACTGATTATAAAAATTATTATTATTAACTTTTTTTTTAAAAACTAGAAGGATTATATGCGATAATATCAGCTTTAATTATAATAAAAATTACAAAAATTAAACTTATATTTATTTTGTAAGTTTTTCAATTCATTTCAGCACTTTGAGAACAACTCAAATTCACAGAGTGACTAATAAGTGTTCAGTTAGACATAAGTTGAGTGTGGCACTAATGTCAAAGTTGTACCTTATTATAAAGGCAAAGAATACTCCATAGATAGTAAAAGACCCCTTTTATAAGGTGGTATTTGGGGCTAGAATGACTTTCAGATGCTCCACCTGGTCAAAAGACGCAAGAAGTAATAAGTCTCATACAGATACAGTGGTGTCTCATCTGTTGAACGCCTCGAACAAAATTTTCGCGAAAAAGTTGTCACTTTCGACCGAATTGTAGTTTTCAAGCGGTCCGCAACCAGCCATCACACTTTACACCAAATGTATGTAAATTGTACAAAAAGGTGTTTATACTATTATTTTTAATAAATTTAGGAATCAATATTATATACATTTAAATGTTTATTTCTTATAGGGAAAATTAATTGGGACATCGACCACCAACTTGGAAAGGATTAAGTTTGAAAGCTGAGGCAACAGTGTAGTTGAAAATAGATGTGCAAGCGTTCTGGCTGGGGCACTTTGGTATGCCAGAAATGTGGATATTCAAACAGACCTGAGGTTAGAATCAATTGGCCAGTTCACTAATAGACTCTGAAGAAGGAAATCTTGACCCGTCCAAACCCTCTCTTCTTCAGAGGCTACACATTAGAATTCCCAAATCACATCCATCATACAGTCTGTTGTTAAAATAAAAGGTCACCGCAACCTAACGGGTAGCCTATTACTACCGTCTTTTTCCGAAAATAAGACACAGTCTTACTTTATTTTTAGGTCAAAATCCGTGCTAGGGATTACTCTCAGGGGAGGGCTCCAAGTACATTAAGTAGATTTACATATTTTTCTTTAATATTTATTTTTATAAAGAAATTTAAATTTATTCGATTACAAACATGTCATTTTCTCGAACATCATCATAAATTATCAAAATTTTCAATTCCTTCCTAATTTTTCTCTAAATCTATTTCCTGTAGAATCATTGGTCTGAATCTCTCATGTCTTGCAATATAGCTATGGTTAAATTAATACTTCTTGTCCAAGTAGCCTCCTTGAAATGAACTTTAGAGGTAAACAAGGATTATTTTTTTCCAAAGAATTCACTGAAATATTACGACACCTAGAGATACCTACTACATTCAACAACAATTTTTTAACGAATTATATGTTTCACATTATCTTAACTAGGTCTTATTTTCAGGAGAGGGCTTATAGTCCAAAATGTGCCGAAAATCATGCTAGGACTTATTTTCGGGGTATGCCTTATTTTCGGAAAAAGAAGGTACTACTAATATTGCTATCATAATTTTATTAGATACTGAATAGCAAATCAGTTAAAAAAATAATTAATAGTTAATAATAATGAAATTATTATTAATAATAATAGTTAAAATAATAATAAAATTGTTTGAAAAAAATCAGTCAATTTTCTAAATGTTGAAATCACTTATCAAGTACAATCTGACACCTTAATATTAATATTATTAAAGTAACTTTGTGATTTGTATTCATCAACTTCTATAATTATAATTCTTTTTTTATTCGGTTTTCAAATAATATTAAAATCACTGGGAAGTTGATATCTCGTTCTTTGGGCAAAGATTTAGTGTATGACTTGTGCAGATAATGAAATAATATTCCTATATTCTTAATTTTATCATAATATTCCTAATATCATAGTAGTTCTTTATATTATAGTTTAAATGAAAATTAAATGTTTTATGTGTGTTTACCACGTGTATTTATAAGTGTATATCAAATTAAAGAGAGTCATGCTGCTATAAAGGTAGAGAAAGAAATTTATGGGAAAAAAAAGTCCATCCTTTTAAAACTGGTTTCTGTGTTGAAGACATTTAACTATGGCCTGACTAACTCTATTTAAGGTAGGTTTGAGATCAAAGGAACAGGGTTCCATTCTGAAACAATCTATTTATCAAAGCTATTTCTCCCTACCGCAAAACTAAACATAGCTCTCTGATTTCCAATACACCTCTATTGTTTATACATAATTGCCATTTCTTTTACAGTTTTTTTTTAAGAACTACCTTTACTAATGATTGCAACAATACAGTAGTCATTGGATTTTAGGTTTCTTTTATTTACATATCGCTATTTGAATATATATTCACTTGATAAACGTAAAGACGACCCAAACTGGGTCGTTTAAAATATAACAGTTCAAAATTAAAGAATGGTAGCGCACAAAGTAAAGAAGCACACTTATAAACTCCAATTTTTGGGCAATCCGTCTTCAGGAGAAAAGAGAAAGGGAGACCATGCACGTTGTAGACGCTTAGTTGCCGTTGAGACGCAACTTAGATGCCGTTTTGGTTACTACCCGTTGCGTCTACAACGTGCTTGGTCTCCTCTTGTTTTTTCTCCTGAAGACGGACTGCCCGAAAATTTGACTTTGTAAGTTTGTTTCTTTACTTTGTGTGCTACCATTCTTCAATTTTGACCTGATATTTCTATATATATATATATATATTTGTCTCCATATATATATATATATATATGGAGTCTCCAACCGTCTCTGAACCAGTGCGCTTGGTTTCCCTCTCTTATCTCTCCTGAAGACGGTTCAAACCGAAAATTAGAGACTGAAAGTGTGTTCTTTTGATTTCTCTATGTTTCTTTGTTTATATTCAACTATATTTGTCCGTTTTGGATCGTATTTCCAACGAAAAAAAGTGAACATATATATATATATATATATATATATATATATATATACCTCATTAAAGATCTTGCCAACATTAAGTTTAGTATGTTTCCTACATACCTTTTCAAGGTTTCGAATGCTACCTTTCCAGAAAGTTGATATTATTGTTGACACTGAATTCCTTTGTGAATTTTAAAACTGATGCCTCTTCAAGTGCTTTTTTTAAACACTCAATTTCATTAAGTAAATTAACTGCCATTACGTTGATGATTGCTTCTTAGTGGTGAATAACGAACAAGAAATTGAGTGTTTAAAAAAAGCACTTGAAGAGGCATCAGTTTTAAAATTCACAAAGGAATTCAGTGTCAACAATAATATCAACTTTCTGGATGTAAGAATAAACCAGAATTACAGGAAATATGAAACATCAGTATATGTTAAACCAACGCATGCAGGAGTTTATTTAAATGCACAAAGTGAGTGCCCAGAAAGATATAAAGATGGAACAATTAAGGCACTTATACATAGAGCATTCAAGACATCGTCTGACTGGCTTCTCTTCGACCAAGCAGTAGAAAGGATTAAACAAGTATTGGTCAACAATGGTTATAGTAACCAACACTTCGACAATATTTTAAGGAAATATATGAAGAATATAAATTCAAACAATAATCAAGAGCATCAGCTGGGTGAAGAAGGAAGAATACAAACGGTGTATTATAAGAATCAATTCTCTAATGAATATAAAAAGGATGAAAGAATTTTGAAGGCCATAATTAAAAGAAATACAAAATGTGTTAACTCGGCAGACAAGCTAAATATTAGTATTTACTACAAGAGTTCCTGCACAGCAAATATGATAATTAGGAACAACCTACAACAAAAAACACAACTACAAAAAACCAATGTAGTGTACAGATATAATTGCACTATAGGAGACTGTGAGCTCCTAAAATCGAGCTACATTGGTTCTACGACGACAACACTTTCACGCAGACTTACGATGCATCTCGCAGCCGGAGGACCGAAAGAACACACAATGAACATACATAAAAGCAGGCTAAGTAGAAAAATGCTGGAAGACAACATTGAAGTATTATATGCAGAAAATAATCACACGAGGCTGCATATAATTGAATCATTATGCATAAAGGAAAAGAAGCCGAACATTAATGATCAGTCCTGTTGTTTTTCCAGAATTTTAAAGTTACATTCGTGAAAAATAACTATATAGTGATTTAAATAATGTTGTGTAAATGTTCATGTAGGGAATTTTGTAGCAAACCTGTTACTCATGTTTATTAAGGTAGTGTTTTTTAAAAGAATATTTTATTATTAGTTATGTTTGATAGAAGTGAGGTAATTGTCATTGTAAATAAGTATTTATTAGAATTGTTTAAAAAAACCTTGTATATAGAATCCTTGAAAATGGTCAACGTAGACCGAAACGTCGGAAATGTAATATGAAAAATACAATGAAAGATAAAAAAATCGGTGAGTTAATTTATATGGTACCACAGAGATGGAAAGGTAGCATTCGAAACCTTGAAAAGGTATGTAGGAAACATACTAAACTTAATGTTGGCAAGATCTTTAATGAGGTATGTTTAAAAGAAGGTCTGCTCCCAAAGTATACCAATATATATATATATATATATATATATATATATAAAGATTTCACATAAACACGTGAAATAACAATCAATGATCAAACCACAATAAGAAATGGGAAAACAAGACTAAGATCTTTCAACCGTAACAAGCAGTCTTCGTCAGAGTCAAAAACCCAAGTGACGACCCAACGACCTGAAGACCCAAAGACCCAACTGACTTGACTCTGACGAAGATCGCTTGTTACTGTTAAAAGATCTTAGTCTTGTTTTCCCATTTTCTTATTTTGGTTTGATTATTGATTATATATATATATATATATATATATATATATATATAAACCTCTTCATTCTTCATGCCCAGGGTAAAAATTTCAAATTGGTTTTTGTATTCATAAACTTCAATTTTTACAAACCTTCTATCTTGCTATATTTTCTTTTCTACACAAGGACTTTCGAAATATTTTTATTTTCACAGAATGACCACTAATCAATCACCAACGACTCAACACTTTCCCCGCAGTGTATAGGATGTTATAATAAGTAGTTCCAGGTCAAGGATCTATCACTGCTGAATTACTGCACTACCGTGATTGTTACGTCAATAGGTCAATGTGTGTAGAGTTTTGTTCAGTTCGCATTTTTTTGTGGTTGTTTGGTATTTTACTAGTACTTTGACCTCCCACATGAATAAATCGAGGACCAGAGGGCGACTGAACCTCAGACTTACTTACCAGTTTAGCGGAGAGTTTGTTAACCATTCAGCTAACTTGACCCCTATTTATTAAGGAAGAATACATTTGTCATTACGTTGATAACACTTCTGTTTATCCCTTATCTACAATCACTTCACAGTTAGCAATACATGCAAATTCAAGTATCTAGCAATGAAGAGAATACTGTAAACTTTAGTATACAGTTATTGTTAAACTTCAAAGTTAAATGAAATCCCATCAGTACGTTGGCAGACGCAATAACCAAATAGAATAACTGCAAAGCTGAGTCTCCAGGAAACAAATAGCATAATTTCCTTTATTCTGTTATAACACTGAACGGAAAACAAGTTAATTCCTCCAAAAGACAACACTCCATTTCTTAATAGATTATTACATTGTACTTAGAAGACAAAATTTGAACTTTTAAGAAAATTTAACTTAATGTAACATATTTATCTCTAAAACTTAAACATATAATAGCTGGACTAAATTTTGATTTTTTTTTTGTGCAAAAGTGTGACAATTTATCATTTCCACAATAATTATCTCATTTTTTTCAACCAAAACTTTTTCGTCTTGAAAAAAATATCTATGTGGATTCAATGATTTATTCATTTTAAGAATGTTATTATCAGCAGAAACCAAAGAACGTCAATTGTTTTTTTCTTTTTATATTGCTATTTATTCAACTAAATATTTCCATAATAGAAGAATCTAATCTCAATTGAAGACCCGAAATGTCAGGGGATGAAGAGATCAGTAAAGTGGCTTGTATACTTGAACCTCTAAATCCCCTTCAAACCAGTTAAACTGATATTATTCCACTATTAAATCCCAGCTAGTAGGAAAATTCTACTAAAATTACCAATAACAGTCAAAATTAAAACAGTCATAACCTTCGACAATGTCAAAAACACCCCAAATATAATCGTTGCTTTCTATTGTATGAAATCGTTATTGCTCATAGTGCATTTGTTTTCATGCAGACTTGTCCATTTGCATAATCCTTGTTATCTCTTTCAAGCAAAAGTTAAATCACGAAATTAATTTTCAAAAACAATGAAATGAAAAGCTTTATTCGTGAATATATAGTTTTTAAAACTCAGTTTATTCGTAAGTTAAATATTTTAGTTACCCCCTTGTTATAATTTACATATAAAGTTATTTTAAATAAATAAGCTTTAAAGATAACTCAGATATGAATCACAATGTTCATTATATTCGCGAAACTTCAAAAAAAAAATAACAATTTTTGTATAAATCTACATACCTAGTTAAAACTGTTTTACGAATAACTATTAAGATCTTTATATATTCCTTGAAATTCTGAGGTAAAATGGATAAACCAATAAAAGTCTCCACACAAATGAAGTTTTATTCAACGCGTTTCGAACACTTTGTGTTCATCATCAGGAAGACACTATAATACAAATTATATCTAATTAGTTACAAAAATTAGAGTGAAATAATAAAAATTCAATTAAGAGAATTCAAGACATACCCAAGGATGTGGTACTGACGGGTTGGTCAAGTGAAAACAACTAGTAAAAACTGATCCGTTGCGAAAGAGTGGGGATAGGCCACTATCCCTTCCTGATGATGAACACAAAGTGTTCGAAACGCGTTGAATAAAACTTCATTTGTGTGGAGACTTTTGTTGGTTTATCCATTTTACCTCAGAATGAGTAAATACCACACAATTACGGATTGCACAACTAATGATTATTCCTTGAAAGTTTTTCGAATAACTATTAAGATCTTTAAGAGAGTCGCCGCTCTGCCTTCCTGCGGTACTCTTCGCCTCCTGATGACGACGATGGTCGAAATATAGAAGTGAGTTATTCCCGTGTCTATCTGTGTGCTATCTTCTTTTTAATTGGTTTTTATTAAGATCTTTATGAATTCTTTGAAAGGCTTTCATAATGTTTACAGCAAATTAAAAGAAAACACTTAGAATAATTGATGTCTAAAATATATATAGTACGAAATCACAAAAATTCAATGATCTTCAACCAAAACAATCTAAAAGACTTCTTCAGACTCAAACTGATGATCATACGTGATCATAATCAAACTGATGATCATCAGTGATCATAATCAAACAGATGATCATCAGTGATCGTAATCAAACTGATGATCATCAGTGATCGTAATCAAACTGATGATCATCAGTGATCATAATCAAACAGATGATCATCAGTGATCGTAATCAAACTGATGATCATCAGTGATCGTAATCAAACTGATGATATCAGTGATCATAATCAAACAGATGATCATCAGTGATCGTAATCAAACTGATGATCATCAGTGATCGTAATCAAACTGATGATCATCAGTGATCGTAATCAAACTGATGATCATCAGTGATCATAATCAAACAGATGATCATAAGTGATCACAATCAAACAGATGATCATCAGTGATCATAATCAAACAGATGATCATCAGTGATCACAATCAAACAGATGACCATCAGTGATCACAATCAAACAGATGATGACCGTTTGTTTTGGCTGAATCATCTTAGTCATTTTAATTAATCATCTTACTGCGGTTTAAACGTTCATTTTTATTTCACGTGTTTACAGTAAAATCTTATTACTTGCAGTTATATTTATACTTTTCAAAAACTATAGCAAAAATTATTTAAAAGTAAATTAATTATTCACAAAAAAAAATAAACCATGAATCATAAGGCAAAAAACTCCTTTTTTTTTGCAATATATTTAACAAAAAACCTTATTTTAGTAAATATAGAAATTAAAGAAAATTACCTTTTCTTTTTCTCACACCCAGTGCCTAATCATTCTAATATTTCAGAAATATTGTTACAAAAATTCAGAAAAGAAAAAAATTATAATTTTATTAAACTGACTCTATTTGTATTGTTTAACATATTCGATATTTTCTCATTGAATTTAATATAAAGCAACAATATTTTTATTTAATAAAGCATTCTTTTTTTTTTACTGATCATTAATTAAAATTTTATTATTTTACTAAGAAAATTAATATTTTTTTTTTAATTTAATTTGATCTACCTTTATCGCTTCTGTATGAAAAGACGATTAAATTATTTTCTTACTTTCTAAGGCCAATATTCAAACCCTTTCCTGTAGTAACCTTTAGAACTGCATTCTTTCCTTTCTATTCTCATTTTCTGTTGAAACAATGAAAAAAGCTTTAGCAGACATAAATAAGAGTTAAATTTTAATTAAAAGAACGTATTATTTTTTATGATATTTTCCGGTAAAAATAAATTTAAATATACAATAGGAAATTAGTTGCTTTTTTTCTGAACCGATGTTATATTTGGATTTGAACGTATTATCATTGCATACTTCCTCTGTTGACTAAATGTTTAAAAACGAGGTAGAGAGGAATCATTTTTCCTCTCTCATAAATGTAAAATTTATTTCGTTTCAGACCAATTGTTTCTCAATATGAAATTTAACAAATGCTGATATTTAATTGTACTCAGTCTTTTTGTTTTAGAATCTCAGAATGTTTAATCAGCTTTTTCAGATATTCCCTAAGGGTACAAATATAAAATGTATTCGTTAAAAGCAAAATGAAAAAAGAATGATCTTTTTTAAAGCCGAATTGTAGCTTAAAATTATAGTTAAAATTATATGTTAAACAATTAATTTGGCTCAAATTTAGAAATAAAATGGAAAATATCTCAATTACTTTTTTAATATTCTCAGTCTAATTTCTGATTACATTTGATAACACGATTCTATATATACCAAAATAATTGAAGTAATTTTATATTGATATAGCATCTCGGCCACTGATTTTTAAAGTCAAACATGGGTTTCTTGAGAATTTTGGTATAAAGAAATAACACTCCTGTTTATACACGGACATTTTGCCAAAAATTGTTTGGCATTTTAAGGCTAACTAAATAAGAAACAGAATTAGCTAATATTAGATAAATAAAAACAATTTATTAACGACACAATTAGTGAAAACTACTACATCCACAGAATATCAACCAACAGAAAACAAAAAAAAAGAAACCATAAACTTTATTTAGTCTTTTATGATTTGATTTTTTGTGTACTTTGTTTTCTGTTGGTTGATATTGCGTAGAGGTATTTGTTTTCACTACTTCTGTCGTTAATAAATTGTTTTTAGCCTTAAAAATGCCTAATAATTTTTGGCAAATCATAGGCGTAGAAACAGGAGTGTAATTTTTTTATATACCAAAAATCCTCAGGAAACCCACCTTTGAATGATAATTTTATATAATAACTTCTACCATCCAACAGTCTAAGATTAAAGCAACTGCTAACTCTCAGGGTGTGACATCTAAAAGAATATTTAGGAGTAAAGAAAATAATTTTTAAATATACAATAAATTCCACAACACACCTTCTCTGTGATGCGATTTTCCTAAAAAAAAAGATTTACAGTCTATTAAAAAGGTCGTTAATTGTGCAATCCATAATTGTGTGATATTTACTCATACTATAGTAAATGGATAAATCAAAGTGTGCATACATAATAAATCTGTGGAAACTTTGTTTATATAAAAAAATAAATATTTTTATGAGGGTAGACTTTGATTTATCTATTTACCACAAATATTGATTCACGGAATGTAGATAAAAAATGATAAAACTACAAATTACTAATAACATGCGCAGTAGGAGTTGTCATATTATTTCGTATTATAGGAACCGCATTTTTAGGATATATTTTAACACATGAGGTGGAATATCATTTTGAGGTGCAACTGTACTTACTAACTTGCTATCATCAGAACAATATTTAGGAGAAGAAATAGTTAAATGATAACAAAAATAACTATAGTTGGTTAAATTTATGCATATTGTTAGTACTACAGAGGTTAGTAAATAAGATTATTATCAACCGTCATACCTCGTCTATCGCTGGTGAAGTCGCCCGACCGGTTTTGCAATGACTGGATCGTCAATGGGACTAACCTTACTTTCTAAAATCACGGATATAAATACCTATTTTATAAATAGGACAAAAAGTTAAAAGATTAAATGTAATAGAAGAAATGGAAATATATAAAGACAGAAATACTGATAACCTAATAAACGAACAAATCAAGCACCAGACAGACAAAATAATCAAAGCAATAAAAAAACATGAAAAGACGACAGGACGGACAGAGACGACTTAAATTGAAAAAGACAAAAAACAGATAAACAAAAATTTAAATAAAATAATAACTGTTGGGTAGGAAATTTAGGCATATATTGGCACCATTGAGTTAAAATAGGTATTTATACCAGTGATCATGTAGCCCAACCATTGCGAAACGGGTCCATGGACCGGAAACCATGGAGTCGCGAAACCATGGCGACTCCACCAGCGATAGACGAGGTATGACGGTTAATAATAATACCTTATTCTTAGTTAGATTAAGTGGTATTATTCCATCAATTGTCAAATTAATGCACCTATCCTTTTAGCTCGGATGATCAAAAATAACTACCCAAGATTTATTTTAAAAAGTTTGAATTTTACATACAATCGACCAGTTCTTGGTTCTTCAATAGGTAGAGCAATGAACTCAAGTTGGCTGGTTTTAATTGCCTTACAAGTGGTGCTTGCTTCCGGTTGGCTCAGGAAACTGAAAACAACTACCTAATCAGAGTATAGAATTTCAGTCTGCAACTTTAAAGAAAGTCAACGACTTCAGCCAGGACAAGGGAAACTTCTTAAAAGATTGAGCACACTATATATATGTATATATATACAGTTCACACAGGAAAGTGAAAAACAGATAAAAACACATACAGGAAAGACTCACAACGGTATTTCGACAGAATTTTGAAATTTCGTCATCGGACAGAAGTAGTCCCTTTGAGTACCTGAAGCTAACGCCTTTATGTATATATATATACAAAACTAAAGTTATCGAGACTAGATCAGTTCTTCTGTTTTTCTAGGCCTATGAAAAAGGTTTTAAATAAAAACTGAAACGTTGGCAGTGAGAGTTTAATTTGAACCTGAAGAACTGACCGAGTCCCGATAACTTTAGTTTTGTTTCTATTCCACGGTCGATACTTTTATCAATATATATATAAATACAAAAATATAGTTTATCGGAACTCGGTCAGTTCTTGAGGTTCGAATTAAACTCTCATTGCCAACGTTTCGGTCTTTATTTAAAACCTTTTTCATAGGCAGAAGTATAAATTTTGAAACAGAAAAACTAAGTATTACATTAAAAATTATTTTACAAAGAAAAAAGTATGTGGATTTTAACAACAACTGTAGTCTGAATGAACACGTGACACTGAACTGAACTGAAGTTCAGTATAATGGTATTCAGTTTGGTATAATATTCACTGAATGGTATATTGGTACTGAATGGTACAATATTCAGTTTGTTATAATGAATATTGTATTTAAAAAAATAATTTATTTTTAGTTGTCAATAATAAATTCTATAATAAATAAAGAATATTTAACTAGGTTGAGTTTTTAACACTAATATTGAACACTAATTACATCATTATTGCCTATTTCCTGCTGTTTCATTGCCTCAAACAATCAGCGAACCAAACTTCGTTAAATTACATAATCTGGATAAAATATACTTATTATATCATGGTCAAACATCACTGATAACAAAGCTATAGGTTAGGTTAGGTTGCAGTGGCAGTTCCACAAGGGAACACACGTAGGCCAAGCTCTTTGTGGTATCACACAATGAAGGTTGATTCTACAGTGGGAGTCCTAAATTTTGCCTAACTCAAGTGTATTTAGAGCAGGGATCTTTAACGAGTACCTCACATCGTACAGGCTCGGGACAGACGGTTTAACGTCCTTCCCCGAGGGACGACGCGCTCAAATTTATTCACCTCCCGCGTGAATAAATCGAAGGCCAGGTGAGGATTGAACCCCGGTCCTATCAGTTCAGAGGCGAGCACGTAACCACTGAGCTAGCCTGACCCCCTAACAATGCTATAAAGAAGATTAAAACAGTTGACGGATGCATAAAAAGTTTAACTAGGAGATTTAGTTTTTGCAAACTATTTCATATTTTCAGGAATTACTAAATAATTGCATAAATTTATTCAAAATTTTAAAGACTCTTAATTGCAAAAACAAAAGGTATCATGTTTTACATGTATATTATATGCCTTTGTTTATGATAGAAATAGAAATAAATTAAACAAAAGGAAAATAAATTGAAATCGGTCATTCAAATCTTCAAAAATATTTCATTTTCTATGTATGAAGAAAATTCTGGAAAAAATGAGATAATATTAGAATGTTTATATAAAGCAAGCATTTTCCTCTTTCAACTAAAGAATTCATTTGATAAGAAAAATATAGTTTATGAACTTATCCGTTTTTTGTTTCATGCAACTTAAGAAATGACAGTAGATTATAGTTTCAGGGGGTTTAAAAAATTTTATTTTTTTACATAATTTTTTTAGTAACATTTAATTTAGTTATTCTGTAATCTCAGAATAATAGAATTGATGGACAATTAATTCCATAGAAACATGTAAAAGTGCTCAGTTCTTAATACTAATATCGTATAATTTATAAAATACTACGACTTCGATGAAGTTTCTTTTTTTTAGTAATTTTATTAAAAATAAAAACCATCTTAAATCAAGCAATGCAAGTTGTATTTTTTTTTTCTTTACTGGGTTTTAAACTGAAACCATCTTGTTGGAGACATTAAAAATAATTTCGGTTTACCCTATATTAATTAAGATAATTTAATTTTTTTAAAGAGTGATAATTTACGATGAGGTTGATTAAAGCCGTGTGCCCTTTCACACTAGTGCTTTATATTAAATTTATCCGACACTTTATTTTCTACTATATTATTTTACTTGTTTTACTAGTAATTAAATCTGTACTCCCTTTTTTTGCATTATTTTTAATCCATTTAATACACCCCTAACTAATTCTATTACATGATATATAATTTTAACGTTTTTTCGACTTTATTATTTTTAATACCAACTACCCTTAAACAAACTAAGTCTAGAGTGTACATTAGGACCACCAGCGTTTAAAGAGACGGACCTTCACTCAGAGGTTATAAGGGTTTTCCCTACTCTCCAGTAGGGATTTTGGAGTCATTTCTTTTCCTTAAATAGCAACTCATACTTATATTGCAGTAATGTTTATTTCAATATAAGTTTATGAGTTGAAAACGGGATATTTTAGTTTAATCCTGTTCCCGTTTAATTAGTTCTTGCTATATTCCTGGTTTGGAAAAAGATCCAAACACTTATTTGAGTCGATAAATGACGAAGAAGATCGCTTGTTACGGTTGAAAGATCTTAGTTTCTTTTTTCCCTTTTCATATTG
>JAPFBL010000687.1:100000-119237 GCA_026182355.1 Hermatobates lingyangjiaoensis
TTGTACACCGACAAGTATGTAGAGTCAGATAAAAGCTTAATTTTCTCCTCCTAAGTAATACTCCTAGGAAAGATGATGTGGTCTATGAAATAACAAGAACGGTAATAGAAACAAAACAGACAATTAGAGTCTCCAGATAAACATTTTATTAACAGACGCAGCTGTGTGATAAAAGAGATATCATTAATGCACTTTTAATCAAACATTTAAATTGTACAATAGTGGTGATTATTGTGTAAATATGTTCTAGCATTGAAGATGGTGTGTAGCCTAAAACTCCAAAATGTTGGCTTAAAGAAGTTTATCAATCATTACCAATACCTTCAAAATTAAATATATACAGTCGATTCCGGTTAATTGGGACACATCGGGACCGAGGCATTTTGTCCCAATTAAGCGGCTGTCCCAATTAAACGAATTTCACTTGTTTTTAGAAATTCATTTGATTGGTCTTAGGAACAATGCCATTAAGTATTGGAAGGGGGGCGGGGGTGTGTGTTTGTTTTGCCGCTGCACTGGACCGGATGGAAAAGATAGCAAATGTGAATATGAGGCAGCTGCGGATTTTTAAAACACGGGTATCGGGTTCAGAAGAAGCCGCCTTTCTGGCTTTCCCGGGATTTAGAAGGGGGTGGTGTTTGTTTTGCCGCTGCACCGGCTCGGTTAAACCGGAACTCAGTTAAGACAAACTCGGTTAATCAGGACTCTACTGTACTAAAATCTTAAATTTATTGTCCTAATTAAGCGGAATGTTGTCCCAATTAAACATACAATTTACAATTGTAGTTCATAGTTTGGTTTCCGTTCTTTGAGATTTGTCCCAAATAAGCGGCTGTCCCAATTAAGCAGTGTCCCAATTAAGCGGAATCCACTGTATTTATATAAACCAATTAAAAAGAAGGTAGCACACAGATAGACAAAGGAATAACTCACTTCTATATTTCTACCATCGTCGTCATCAGGAGGCAAAGAGTCCCGTAGGAAGGCAGAGCGGCGACTGTGCCGCTGAGTCACCGCTCTGCCTTCCTGCGGGATTCTTCGCCTCCTGATGACGACGATGGTCGAAATATAGAAGTGAGTTATTCCTGTGACCATCTGTATGCTATCTTCTTTTTAATTCGTTTTTATTGAAAAGTCTGCTCGACCGTTTATATATATATAAACCAATTAACAAGAAAATAGCACACAGATAGACAAAGGAATAACTCACTTTTATATTTCGACCATCGTCGTCATCAGGAGGGAAAGAGTCCCGAATGAAGGTAGACTGGCGACTGAACACGATCAGCAACAGCACAACCGTTAGTCAGAACCCCCACTACATCCTCCAAGCAAGAAGAGAGGGGAAGGAAATGAAGAGCCCAATTAAGAGGTATTATCAAATAAAAAATAATAATTATTTGAATTTAATAATATAATAAAATCATAAAAAATAAAATATGAATAAAATAGCAATAAAGCAGAAATATGTAAATTAAGTACAAATACATAAAAAAAAATTAACAGTTGAAGTTGAGTCATTGGAAGATTGAGCAGCAAGCAAGCACATGTATGCTTCGTCAGAAGATTTTAATGTAACTTTGGTAATGGAATCGCAGATTGCAAAACTTTTATGTATTTAATATAGCAAATCTTAATATATGGGCCAAATATATGAGTAAATTTATTTCTGTTGACTTTCTTTATAGATATTTCTGTAATATAGCTATATTGTTGTGTTGACAGTGATGTAAACAATGTCGGGCTAAAGGCAATATTACTTCGAAGCAATATTTATTTTGTCATTTAATAAACTGAATAAAAGAAATTAATGATGTGAGTTTCCTGTTATTAAGATTGTTTTTTTTTTATATTTTGAACCATTGTAATTTGTAGACTGCTAAAACCGAGTATATTTGTAATATATTATACATTCATGCATATTGTTTGTGCCACAGAGGTTGGTAAATAACATATAATTATTAACCGTCATACCTCATCTATCGCTGGTGAAGTCGCCCGACCGGTTTCTCAATGGCTGCATCATCAATGGGATTAGCGTTACCTTCCAAATAAATATAAATACCTATTTTAACTTAATGGTGCCAATATATACCTAAATTTCTTACCTAATAGTTTTATTTTAATTTTTTTTATCTGTTTTTCGTCTTTTACAATTTAAGTCGTCTCTGTCCTATCCGTCCTAACGTCTTTTTATGTTTTTTATTCGTTTAAATATTATGTCTGTCTAACGCTTGATTTGTTCGTTTACCTTACTTGATTTTTAATGATAACCTAATAAACGAACAAATCAAGCTCTAGGCATACATAATATTTAAACGAATAAAAACAGGAAAAGACGACAGGACGGACAGGACAGAGAAGACTTAAAGTTTAAAAGATCAAAAACAGATTAAACAAAATAAAATAAAATAAAACTATCAGGTAGGAAATTTAGGTATTTATTGGCACCATTGAGATAAAATAGGTATTTATATCCGTGAATTTGGAAGGTAAAGTTAGTCCCATTGATGATGCAGCGATTGCGAAACCGGTCGGACGACTTCACCAGCGATAGACGAAGTATGACTGTTAATAATAATATCTTATCTTATAAATCGTATCAAAATAGATCCGCAAACAAAATGTAATATAGAACGTTACGTGTTGTGCAGTTAGCTACTGCATGGTATTTTCTCAGAAAAGAAAAATCGAAGAGATTTGTCGTATCTTACTATACAAGATAATTTGTATAGTAAAGAAAATACTATTTTATAATAAAACAATGAGTTCCAAAGACTTGGTTCTTCTTTAGGCTTTAGTAAAAATTAAAATGATAGTAATAAGTAATATTTTAATGCAGCGTTTTCCAAACTGGGAGGCGTGCCTCTCTAGGGAGACGAGGACTTGTCTAAAGGGAACTGCGAAAATTACTCACAGTGAACAATTTTCAAAATTACTGCTAAAGTTTTCTATGTAAAAAATGATTTTCTGCCTTGGCTACAATGATATCCAAATATCAAACCCGTTTAGTTGTAGAAAAAGTGCTACGAGTAGCTATATCGTCACAAACACCAAGATTTGATAAACTTTGTGCTAATAGACAAGCACATCCATCTCATTAAAAACAATAATAAAATATCGTTTTCCATTAGTTTGTATGAATAAATTTTATAAGAGTAAAAATGTTTGTGTTTTTATTTTATAAAATCTTTAGCGTCAAATGATTAAATATTTTTAAAGGAGGCGTAGTAACATCAAGTTTGGAAACCACTGCTTTAATGAAATGAATCAAACAGTCATAGTCATAATCTAAATTAATTGGTTGCCTGTTGATTACGAAGGTGAGAAATCCGACAGCAGGAACGGAGAAGAGAGAGGAGAGTAGTAGTATAATGGTCACGGTTCTAGCACTCAGGTCATCTTGACAACCAAATATTGGGAAAGACTTAGTAGACAGACAGAGACTATGAACAAATCATCTTTAAAAAAACCATATTCTGATTCCTTTACCAGTCAAAAACTAAAAGTAATAATTGTTATTTTGAACAACAAGTCGTCATCAAGAATAGACAAAAATATAAAATTTTAAAAACAATTCATCCCATATTTAACCAGATGGCCAAAAAAAAAACTAGGTCAGTAAAAAAATATGCAAGGTTCTAAACCAAAACACTACTGCTGTTTAAAAAGTTTCAGTATTAAAAAAAAAATGATTTAAAGAAAATATTTTGCACAAAACTATATTGTAACAAAGTTCAATAATTAAACTAAAGATGACAGAGCTTCTGAACTTAACTAACGATCAAAGTTAAACCCTTCTCAGAGTCACAAGTTGAATGAATGAGTTGAGGACTAATATATTTACAGATGACAATAAAAATCATATTGACATCAAATAAATTCAAACCGTATTCATTAATGATGAATATTAATTCATTAATTTTAATATAAATAGTCTTTTAATTTTAATTTTTTTTAAAAGTTACCTTCCAATGCATTGTGAAACGGAACCAATTAAATCATACATACTTTACAGTTTTTTTAAATTTGAAAATAAATTTTATAAAAAAAATGTATTCTTGCAATTGGTAATTACTTATCTTCTCTCCTGAATTATTTATAAATTATTATTTTGGAAAATAAGATTTTAAGTTTAATTAAAATCATGTTAAAAGGTTTCAATATATTAATTTTTTACCTCAAATTTCTTAAAAACTAAATAGTGTAACCAACGATCAAATATATAATGGTTAACGATCAAAAACAAAAGTTTTTGCAAATGAGAATGTGTGTGTGTGTGTGTGTGTGTGTGTGTGTGTGTGTGATGTGTGTGTGTGTGGTGTGTGTGTGTGTGTGTGTGAGAGAGAGAGAGAGATAGAGAAAGTGAGAAAAGAGAGAGAGAGAGAGAGAGAGAGAGAGAGAGAATGAGAGAGTGAGGGAGATTTCTTGTTCAATTCACTTTTACATGATGTTCACTTACATTTCGGAGAGGATCTATGTGAAATGGTAACTGTTGCTATAATACAAAAATGGAAAAATTTTGATATAAGAGTGTATATCGTAGAAAGAATAAAATATCGTTATATGGTTTTCAAAGCAATTTTGTTAAAAAACAAAAAATAATAACTTAGAAAGTATGATGTTTTATTCGAATGGCTATTTTGAAGTAGATGTAATATTTGTAGCATGATACAAGTGGTTTAACAGCTCTCAAGGGAGCTTTTCGGAACATTGTTTCTAAGAGTAACAAGAATTGGTTGCAATCAAATGGAACAGTTTAATGCTGTTACAACAAAAATGGGCCACTCTCTAAAAGCCCTGTGAGTTGCGTCACAATAAATCATCAAAACTGAACGGAGTTTAAAAGATATATTGAACTTTTAATCGCAATTCATAGAATATTAGAGCGTAAATTCCATTTAAGCACTTTAAACCTTTTCTAAGAAATTCAATAATCCAGGTAAAAGTTATTTGAAAATTAAATAAATGCTTTTGAACAATTTTAGAGGTTCTAATCAATTGACATGAATAGTAACGAAACATTATCTATATTATATGTGGTGTGGATACATAATAAACTCACTGTTATGATAAATAACTTAAAATACTAGACCAGGTAGTATAGGATACTCTTCTTTAACGAAGACATTAAGCAGTCAGTTCCAAACCTGTACGATGACAGGTACTCGTTCAAGATCCGTCTTTTTTAATACTTTCTAGTTACTGGAAGTTTAGGACTCTCAATGTAGTTTGTGGTAACACATAAGGTCAATGTTCAACCTATGTTTGTTCCCTTGTGGGTAACTACCTAACCTGTACCAAACATCGTACCTGGCATCGTACATACTCGAGATATCCTCACAGAGGGATGACAATGGTCAGAACTGTTCACCTCCTGCATGAATAAAACGAGGGCCAGAGTTAGAATTGAACCCTGGATCTACTAGTTCAGAGGCGAGTACTCAACCCAGCCCCAAGGTTTACTAGACTGATACAAAAGATTAACTTGGTTGCCAGCGGAGACCTTTGAGAAATATGACCTTTATTACTTGACCAGTTTTTGGTATCATCGCTACCACTACTGTATGTCTATTTCATTATTTACAATTATCATATTGTTCCATATTGTTCAAACGTATGTGGCATACAAAATTTCGCCATGTTAACTTTTTATCTTAAAGTTTTAGGCAAATTGTATTTTAGACAAATTGTTTATAGATAAATTGTTCTTTAGACAAATTTTTTTAGACTAACTCGCCTGTTCCCCTCCATGGTACTCCGCCACCCATAGTATCGACTTATTTTAAGAGTTTCGGATCAAACTCCGGACCAATGGTCCTACTGAACCTGCTCAACTGCAGGTAAGGTCAGTGGCCCTTGTAGCCCCCGGTTCGAAGAACCACGTGGAAAATAAAGCCAATGCAACCTGCAGTATAGCTGCATGGCCCCACTAGGGGCATAGGGAATTACTAATATATATGGTTACTTGCCGTTGCGTCTACAACGTGCTTGGTCTCCCTCTCTCTTTTCTCCTGAAGACGGATTCTTGAATTTTGAACTAGTACATATATATATATAACTTTAAATTACACAAAGCACGACACAGAAAAGAGAATAAAAAGAACACTTACAGAATTCAATATTTCGAACTGTTGTTCGTCATCAGGAGAGTAGACTAGAAGAGAGGACGAAGTGAGAGAGATCTCCCCACGTCGAAGAACGGAGCACGAATGAAGCAATAAAGAGTCAACCGATGAGAGCAGCACTAGCGTAAAAAAGGAGCTAGACACTAAACGTCGGAGAACGGAGAAAGTAAAAACAATAGATAAAACTATAAAATTAAAAATTATAAATTAATAATTATAAAAAAGGAAATAATAAAAAATATAATAAAAAAAAATTATATGAATATGAATATATAAGTTAAAAATAAAAGGATAAACATATAAAAGTTAACGCTTCTGATTTAAACCGGGATCTGATCGGGCCCCCAATAACCATATGTGGGCCTCCTCAGACGCTCTTAATGTCAAACTACGGTCATCAGTGGTCACTAGCTTAATTATTTGAACAGTAAAGCAGTCATTAAAAGAAAGGTTATGACTGTTGGCATGGATAGCTACAGGATCCATGTGTATATATTATATATATATATATATATATATATATATATTGGTGTCGTTGGGAACGTAATCGTATTTATCATACTATTATAAAAGACCGCCTCACCTTGCCAATTCATGTTACTGCTGCTCAAACGGTCTCATACGCTGTGCAGTTTAAAGTACAAGCCATTTTTAGAAAATTTTAGCACAACTTACAAGGTAGAAGATTTTTTCAACCAAATTTATAAGATTTGATTTAACAGAGTATAATATTCACTTTAAATATGATTTAGATTCAAGAAAGAAAAAAAGATTCAATACTCCTATTAGACAATTATATTTTAGTATTTTACCCAGGTGTACCAACATGACACAAACTTCGTCATTTGAAGAGGTCATCGCAGCCTGTTGTCAGTTCCAAAATTCACAACGTGCGTAACAAGTTGAGCGGCTAAACACCAGACTTTGATGATATTATGATGTTTATTAACCTCTATGATACTATTATACTATGATGAGGAAAGTATCAGTGGATACTTTCCTGTCTTCACCTTCCTATGTCTTTTGAAGACGGCAAGATAACCGAAATGACCAAATATAGTAAGCGATAGTCTCTCTTTTTTGTTTTCTAGTGATAACTTTAATTATATATATATACATAACATATATTCACGTCCTATACAAGCAGTTATAATGTGGTATTTACTACTAGCACTTTGCTTGTCATTGTACCGACCATAAGCGACTACATAACTTTGTATGATAAGGCTGACCATAGTTATTTCTACTATCATAGATAAAGTTGATCGTAGTAGGCAATAAACTTCATCCATTTTTGCTTCAAAATTCTGGTAAAATACATCTTCTTAAGCAAAAAAAGAAAAATATCGTTTGAAAAAAAAAAGACTAATACCAATTGACAAAGATAAATGCAAATCTTTGAAAACAGAGTTATTACTTACAAAAACCAAAGCTTGATAATTTATAAGACAAGTCTAAACACTGCCGGTTGATGGAAATTGAAAAAGTTTTTCTTCAAATCCAGATTGGTAGCACTAATAGGGGAACAACTTTTCGTGGAAATCAATCCAAAATCCACGACCTCCTTTAGCAAGGATAGTATAGGCCCAAGTTTCATTTGGCTTTATTAACTGAAGAGTTATTGGATCACGTTTAAACTTCAATAATTATGGCTTATCGCAAATTAAAATAAGAGATGAAAAACTCAATTAAGGGAATAAATTGAAATGAATTATCACAAATAACTCAAAATACCTTGGTATAATTACCAATTCTAGTTAATAATGCCCTAAGTAATAATTTAACAAACCTTCATTTTGTACACTTTAGTGATAACATAAACAACTTGTATTAACATTGTGATATATATATATATATAAATGATCAAACCACAATAAGTCAGTTGAGTTTTTGACTCTGACGAAGACCGCTTGTTACGGTTGAAAGATCTTAGTCTTGCTTTCCCATTTTCTTATTGTGGTTTGATCATTGATTGTCATTTCACGTATCTATGTGAAAACTTTATAGATATATATATATATACTTTAACACATAGGAAAGAACACAGAAAGTCACCACAGAACTCACTTCCATATTTCAACATCTGTCGTCATCAGAAAGAAGTACTCGCGTTGAGAAGCGAACTGCTACTATATATACACAAAATTAAATTTTATTACGACTTGGTCAGTTAATAAATACCGTTGATATCAAAATACAGTTGATACTTTTATCAATATGCATATATATATATATATATATATATATATATATATATATAAAGATTTCACATAAACACGTGAAATAACAATCAATGATCAAACCACAATAAGAAATGGGAAAACAAGACGAACTAAGACTAACAAGACTTCTGACGAAGACCGCTTGTTACGGTTGAAAGATCTTAGTCTTGTTTTCCCATTTCTTACTGTGGTTTTATCATACATATATGTATATAGTTTTCTCGCTTCTTCTATTTGTTGTCTTTTTTCATTTATATATATATATATATATATATATATACTTCCAGAAAACTTACTGGATCGATATTTCGAACTGAAGTTCGTCGTCAGGGAGAGAGTAGAAGGGAAGAAGAAGAGGTACGTGCGTTCACTTGTACCGGCAGAGAGCGACTATATATATATATATATATATAGCAATAACTAAGCATGAGTCATCGATTTTAATTTAACATGTCACTTGGCCAACTTCTTTTCCAGTTGAACCCTGTTAGCAGGAGGTTAGTTCGTAGGATCGAATCTCTCAGTCTTAATATCGTGAATGCCGAGACTGCGGTTAATTTTAATGATACTTGTTTAAAAGAAGATCTGCTGCCTATTTATACCAATATATAATATATATATATATATATATATATATATATATATATATATATATATATATATATTAGAATACGTTGGCAGCAGGTCTTCTCTCAAACATATGTTGTTAAAATTTGCAGCAGCTTCTACACTCACTAACTTTAAGCTGGTGGCCTCGATCCTTCGGGCGATTTTTCTTTCTTCTGGCTGCAGTTGCCACAGCATCTGTCCTAGAGACATCTTCAATATTATACGAGCTTTCGACCATAGGAACATTGGTCATCTTCAGGTAGAGCATGCCTTGTAGTAAACAGCTTAAATGCCAATCAGGTTCCAATGTTCCTATGGTCGAAAGCTCGTATAATATTGAAGATGTCTCTAGGACAGATGCTGTGGCAACTGCAGCCAGAAGAAAGAAAAATCGCCCGAAGGATCGAGGCCACCAGCTTAAAGTTAGTGAGTGCAGAAGCTGCTGCAAATTTTAACAATATATATATATATATATATATATATATATATATATATATATATATAGTGTATTTGGGGAGCAGGCCTTCATCTATACAAGTTTTGTTAAAACTTATGCCTATTTCCAATTTCACTCTTTTTCGGGTTAATTTTTCCATTCTTCTGAGTTCTGGCTTCCAAGAGTCCGGGACTAGATATATCAGTTCTCCATAATTTTTATTTTTGTACACCAACATGTTTCGGTCCACATCGACCATTTTCAAGGTTATTTTTACACAATTAAACTATACATACTAAATAACAATAAAAACTTAACATTGATACAGATCTATTAAAATACATTACTAAATAAACACGCAAGGTTAACAGTCATAATCATTGGAAGGTTGTAACAGGTTTCCGCAGGGTGAGGTTTCCCCAGGATTCTGGTTACCTTCCTACAGCCGTTTGTGCTTGGGAAGGTATTGGACTGTCTTCGTTCACTCTCAGTGACTGGTTTTTCTTCAGGTTTCCGTCGAACAGCTTTAAAATTCTAGTGAATCCCCCACCCTGGCTGTTAATGGTAGGCTGGTTTTGGAGGATGAAAATAGCCTCCAAAATTTGCAGCCTGGTGTGGTCGTATTGGTGTTCGCCCGGTGTTGGAAACAATAGAGATTATCTGTAATATAGCCTATAACCATGCTACTCTACCCCCTCCACCATTTAAACGACAAACTATGAAAGATTTACTCATTGCGTGTACTACCAAAAATCCATTCTGCCATATAGACGGGAGTCTATATTACCAGATTGATGGAGTGGCCTGGGTTCCCCACTTGGAGTTACATTCCAAATTATTAACAATGTTCAACCTGGAAAATTTGATCATGGCTCGAAATCCCCTGGAAGCCTCACATAATATTGCAGGTAAGTCGATGACTGCTTCTTGATGATAGATAGAACCGGAACACATAGAAGAAATTAAAAGCGGAGTTTGAAGCTAACTTCAGTGTTGAAAATTTACTCATGAGATGGAAGCCAATAATTGTTTAAACTTCCTAGATGTCAAAGTCAAAATAAAGCTTGTAGACCAAAAGTTCGAAACATCGGTATTTGTAAAGTCAACTAACAGCGGAATACTACTTAACGCCAAAAGCGAATGCCCTGACAGATACAAAGATGGAAGATAAAGACACTTATTAAAGAGCATACAAAACTTCCTCTACCTGGGAATTGTTTGAACAGGAAGCACAAAGGCTAAAGGGAAGTACTTTCAACAATGGATTACAGAAACGGGCACTTCGACTCCATCCTAAAGGGTTTGCCTCAATAAACTGCATGGCACTAACAACCATGAACAGAATCAGGAAAACAATGGCGTGGAAGCATTTGGTATATTATAAAAAAATCAATTTTTCAAAAGCAACAAAACGGACGAACGAGTAGTTAAATCGATTATCAGGGCCAACACAAACGTGCATTTGTTCCAGAAGACAAATTGGAACTTAGGATTTATTAAACTAACCTTGCCACATCAGGAATGGTTTGAATAATAACCCACCTAAGAAAGCACCCCTCCAGAAAACCAACGTTATTTATGAGTTTAACTGCAAACTAAAACTGTGAGTCCCTATCCCTCAAAATATTTGGGTTCCACCACTACCCCGCTTTCCAGAAGGCTTACAATGCATTTGCCTCTGGAGGGCCCTAAAGGACATGTCGCGAAAGCACATGGGTTACAACTAACGAGGGAAATGCTTACTGAAATACCATGATTTTTGCAGCAAGAATACGACCACACCAGGTTTGCAAATTTTGGAGGCTATTTTTCATCCTCCAAAACCAGCCTACCTTAACAGCCAGGGTGGGGGATTCACCTAGAAAACTTTAAAGCTGTTCGGACGGAAACCTGAAGAAAAACCAGTCCTGAATTGAACGAAGACAGTCCAATACCTTCCCAAGCACAAACGGCTGTAGGAAGGTTAACCAGAATCCTGGGGAAACCTCACCCTGCGGAAACCTGTTACAACCTTCAATGATTAAGACTGTTAACCTGCGTGTTTATTTAGTAATGTATTTTAATAGATCAGTATCAATGTTAAGTTTTTATTGTTAATTTAGTATGTTAGTTTAATTGTGTAAAAAATAACCTTGAAAATGGTTGATGTGGACCGAAACATTTTGTACAAAAAATAAAAATTATGGAGAACTGAAATATCAAGTTTGGACTCTTGGAAGCCAGAACTCAAAGAAAAAAGAAAAATGGAAAAATTAAAAAAAAATTTGAAATTGGAAATAGGCATAAGTTTTAACAAAACTTGTATATATATATAGTTCACACAGGAAAAAAATAGATAAAAATACTTCTGTGTTTTTATCCTTCTGTGCAACAGACAAACTGCATTTACTGTTTCAAGTGATCTCGCGGTGATTTTTTTCTGGTTTTAGGATTCCACAATGTGACAAGAGTAACACGTGACGTAAGACTTCAATTGACCAGTGCAATGTCTTACATTTTGCAGTTCATGCTAATTTCCACAGATTTAGTTTTTATACCTGCTTATAATTCAAAGTTTTCATAACCCTTTTCCCATCTCCCGGATAACTTTAAAAACTTCAAAGAAGGCACCTATTTGTCTCCTAGGCTTAAATTTTACCCCTAAATGTATTAATATTTCCATTTAATTTTATCACAGTTATTTTATTATTTTTTACTTTATACAGTTTCTCAAATAGTGAATACCTAAAATATTAAATTGGTTTTCAAAGATTATGCCTAAAATAACAATTAATTACCAGCTGACGTTTCAGCAAAAATTCTTCGACTGAAAAATACCTGATATTATTTTGGATCCAACCCTCAAAAACGAGTTCAGTATTTTACTAATTTTGTCAAAAAAATGATTTAATTGTTCCATAAAATATCAAGAAAAATACATAAATTACATTTTTTAAGCTCCAATCTAATAATGGAAAATGATCAGAGAGAGTGTATCGAATAAATTTAAAAGTGAAATGGACGAAAAACCTGTTTGACTTTAGGGTGATGGAAATACATTAGTTTAATTAATTCACTTTGAGTTAATTACTTCTGAAAAAAAATTTTCAATATCTTTGTGAAATTTGTTTCTATACTCTTTTTTTTTATTATAAAACTGATAAAATAAATTTTCATTCATTAATGAATAATGGTTCTTTTTTTTCGACTGTCAATGTTCAAGTCCTTTCTTTGAAATTTTTTTGGTTTTAAATATATCTAATATTTATTCTTGATATTATATTCATAAAACCCTCAAAAGTCAATAATCTGAAGTTTTTAAATGTAGTCATGCAAAATATAAGTCTTATTTTTAAAGTTATAAATAATAATTGTTTTCTTTTACATACTTTTTACAAATAAGGAAAATAATAAATTTAATATAATAAAGGAAATTAATATCCATTTATAGAAAAATTAAAGAAACTAATCTTCCCTTAAAAGATATTTTATAAAAATACAGCTGATTTCAACCTTTTGTTGTTGTTTTTTTCTTTAGGAAACAATGGATTTTTAAAAAAGTAACAGATAATTAAAACAAGTAAGAGTAATTAAAAGAATCCATTCATACGTCTGAATTAATTATTTAGTTCAGACATTTCTTTCATTTAGAAATAACATTTGTTTCATATTGGAGGCTAGTATCACGAAATTTGTATCAAATATAAAAAAAAAATTGTCACAATGTATAAGTGTAATTGATCGATACATTAAATCAGTGGTGCCCAATCATTGATTGTAGGCCCCCCCTGATAGCTATATTACCATCTGTGCCTCCCCCCCTCCCCCCGGCTACTTCAAAAAAATAATAATATAAGTGTAAATTTATAATTACGTTACTTTCGCTGTTTTTAAACTACAAAGTTTATCGAACCTTGGTGTTTGTGACGATATAGCTACTCACAGCTGTTTTTCTACAACTAAACGAGCTCGATATTTGGATTTCATTGCAGCCAAGGCAAAAAATCATTTTTTTTTGTTTTACATAGAAAACTTTAGCAGTAATTTTGAAAATTGTTTACTGTGACTAATTCTCGCTGCTCCCTTCAGACTAATCCGTGCCTCCCAGTTTGGAAAACGCTGTCTTAGATAATGAAAATGAAAAACTCCTTTATTACATTTATATTTTATATCTATAAATTAAATAGTAGTGGAGAATTTGTAATTTCTTTAACTGTAAATATAAAGAAATATATAAGTAGTAGCGTAAAGAAATATATATATAAAAAAAAAGAAAATCTATTTTTTTTTAAATATCTAACCATAAAAATATATTTCGATAGTAATACAGGTTGTAAAATTTCTTGTAAAAAATATTAAAAGGTGAAAATAGAAGGTCTTTAGAATGAACTGCTTTCATAAAACTCAAGTACCTATTCCTACTTTAAGGATAGAAAATAAGGAGCTTTTATTTCAGTCAATTTTTTCTTTTTTTTCTTTTTTTTTTTGAGATTTCCGATAAAATAAAATTGGAAAAAGGAAATCAGTGGCTGTTTTATTTGCTTTATTATAGAATTTTTAAAACCAATGTTAAATTTACTATATTTTCATCTCCTAAATATTAATTTTGGTCAGCTATTTTTTTGGACAGATTGAAAATATAAAACTAAATACAAATAAAAAAATTGCGTGGCCTACACTCAACTTTGCTATAAGTAAACAAAATATCAATCTTGTTAACATCCAACAGATGTTTTGTTTTATTGAATATGGCTATCCATACATTTTAATCAGTATGTATCATTTCTTTATATGCGGCTATTATATAATAAATATATTATGTATTTTAAATACATGATATATTTTTTGAAATTCTATTTAGTTACATACATGCAATATTTAATCCATTTCCTTGTGTTTATTATTTATTCTCAACCCTTTAAATTGCTTTATTTTTTTCACTTATCAATTCTAATATTAATTTGTAATACTCTCTTTTCTTAAATATTTTGTTGTAGTTTTATTTTGTCTAATTCTTCTTTTCATTGCCATCACGTACTGTAATTTTTTTTTTTTAGTATTAATTACTTTCTTAATTCTCTTTATTCTAAAGTAAAATTTAAGATTCTAATATTAGCTGTACAGAGTAGAATTTTATATTTCTCTTCAGTTTAATTAATTTGGAGTGATTGTTCATTCAATTTCTCAAGGGCAAAGAGCGAAATTATAAAGAAACGTGACTGTCCAGCCTTTTTGTAAACATTCTTACTATTAAGTAAAATTTACGTTATATATAGATATATATAAAACAGATTCAATAATATATCGACCGTTTGATAGAATAGGTGTGTTCTCTAATCGGGGTTCGGTCAATTTTCCAGGATAAAAAATCAAACTCTCGTGGCCAACGTTTCGGTTTTATTTAAAATCTTTTTCATAGGCAGAAGTAAGAATTTTTTAACTAAGAAAATAAAATTTATATTATTTAAAGGAACAACAATGTAAATTTGATTTTCTTAGTTAAAAATTCTTACTTCTGCCTATGAAAAAGGTTTTAAATAAAGCCAAAACGTTGGCAATGACAGTTTGATTTTTTATCCTGGAAAATTGACAGAACCCCGATTAGAGAACACACCTATATAAATATATATATATATATAATATATATATAATATATATATATATATATATATATATGTATATTATATATATATTATATATTAAAATATTTCCTCATCTCAACCACATATATTCAATACTGTTTTTCTTTCTTTATCAAAACAAAGCTTGGTATGCTAAACCAAACCTCGATAAAAATGTAGATATACAACGTATTTATATATCTATATATATATATTTGTATAAACTAGCAGGAGGTCTTCATCTAAGCAGGTATTGTTAAATAGCAGAGCATATTCTGCATTCACGATTTTTTTCACTTTTTTTTCTAATCACTTTTCTATGCTATAAAGGCAATGAAGATGATAAATTTCCCAGGGACATTGTGGAGGCAATAACACAGTCCAATAACTGATAACATATATTAAGGACTAACTATAACTAAATTATAGAAGAAAACACATTTTCAGGTCATTCACTTTTTCAAGAAAGTAAAAACAATTAAATAACAACTTAAAATAAAAGTGAAAAGAAATTAGAATGTCACTAGAAATATATAACAGGCAGTTTGCAACAAATAGATATAATAATTGATAAAGATAATATATATAAGTTAATTTGAGTGAGTAGGAACTGGAATTGTGAATGACACAGGAATGAAAGGTAATGTTTATTATACAAGCGTGACACACTGACTGGCTAACCCCCTCCTCGAGGCCAGCCTTGATCATTTGTCTCTGTGCGTAAACAAAGACTACGACCCGCGATGCCGGTGGTACAGCCACCGCCAACTCCGCTAACTTATATAATAACATATATATATATATATATATATATATATATATAAACAGAATTAGATCATGTACATGACAAAAAAAAACATCTAAGAAAACAAAGGAGACTTTGATCTTCTAACATCTATTAATTTTTATTAATAATGGCAGTATTTTGAAATTACTTGTACTGTTTTAGGCCAAAACTCTAAATAATAAACAATAGAAAATACATAAAAAATATGAGTATAAAAATAGCTTACAAACAACTTGGAAAAAACGCTAAACTATAATAAATTAAATGATAAATTTAATTAAAAAACTTCATCAAAAGACTATAAATTTGTTAGAATACCCAAAAAAAAATAAGTATACCACACCATTTATAAATTTTTAAATTTATAATTCTTGAATTTTAAATCTATATATATATATATATATATATATATATATATAAAACTAGAATTTTCAAAAGAACACATAGAAAAGAAATCACTGAACTTTCGATGTCCTCGTCGTCAGTAATAGATGTGAATCGCTCCAAAGCTGATAACGACTCAGAGTCGTTATTCCTAAGTATGATTTACAAATACATCGAAACGTTGGCGTAGGAAGGGGTTTATTTTCTTTTATATGACCTAGCTCTCAAAAACACAATCTACCACATACAATGCATTATATATATATATATATATATACATATATCCATTTTTACTAAATTTTTTTTTAGTAAAAATGTAAATTTACTAAAAATTTTTCCTATTTTAGTAAATAGATATATATTAATCAAAATAAATGAATATTGAATCTAAAAGTTAACAAAGATGCATCATGTTATTCTATTCTTAAAACTTACTATACTTCACGCTTCAACGAATTAAGGAATAGCTATTTATTAAAAAAATAATAATAATAAAAAAAAGTGTGGGATGAAAAAATAATAAAGTTGGATCGATATGAGGAAGATAAAGGTGGAGAACTCGTAAAATATATGGTACGGAAACAAGGGGTAAAGTGATAAATCTGAAAACAGCGTATAGTCTACCTGACTATAACGACACGAAACGGCGTCGCAGATCGATTTTAAATAAAATAATAATAATAACTTATATATAACATATAAAACAGTTAAGATAAGTAAAATAACAACATAAAATTCACTCCACTTTATTAATATCAATAATAAATATTTTATGTGGATTGATATAAGAAAATTCAAAAAAACATTCGTAATTGAAATACATAATTAAATTGCACGCAGGATTAACCCTTTTTATTAAGATATATATTAATATATAGAATTTAATTAAATTATTTCATAGTTTCTTTTGAAACTATGTTTTATACATAATTATTCATTTTTTATATTTCTTAATTTTTGATATTGTTTATTTATATGTTTTTTCCAAATTTTAACAACTTATTGTTTACATCTCTTATATTCTTTATTTCAACATTTTTATTTATTAGAGTTTTAGCTTCAAACAGTGTTAGCGACTTCAAGGTATTGCACTTATTAATGAAAAAGGAATATATATATATATATATATATATATATATATATATAATATATTAATACGAGTTCGAGATTAACAAAGAGCAACACACAAAGTAGGGAAACACACTTACAGGCTCAAATTTTCGGGTAATCCATCTTCAGGAGAAAAAAGAATGGGAGACCAAGCACGTTGTAGACGCAACGGCAAGTAACCCTTGCCGTTACTAATTAGAACGGTAAGTAACCCTTGCCGTAACAGTATTAGAAGCTAATACTGTTAATTGAAATATATATATTAATTTATATATGAAATGCTTGTGGACGGGATGTCAATCCTAAGAAAAGAAAGAGATGTCCACAGGCTCCACATTTTAGAAGCTTTATATATCAAAGATTTAAATCCCTCATTTAATGGCCAGACATGCGATATGGGTGTAATACCAAGCATGAAAAGTTTTCAAAGCAGTTACAAGATGAATAGGGATGCTAATTGATTTCTATTTAGTAACTTGTTTGGACCTGCTAACTTTTATTTATATTCATTAGTTTATTTCAAAAATTGTTTAAATTGTTTCATTGTTTTTTTAAAAAAAAAATTAAATTTCCAACTGTCGTCCCTCCATCAATTCATTTCTTCTCCTGAGGATGACGGCCATTACGGTCGAAATATTGAAAAGTGATGGTTTCAACTCAACTGAATGGTCTCAGTTGGGTTTTGACTCTGACGAAGACCGCTTGTTACTGTTTTTCAACAGTAACAGACCTTAGCCTTTTTTTTTCCATTTCTCATTGTGGTTTGAACACTGATTGTTATTTGACGTGTTTATTATGAAATCTTGTTATATACATGAATATAAATATTGATAAAAGTAACGACCATGACATAGAAACAAACTAAACTTTATCGGCGCTCGGTTATTTCTTCAGGTTCAAATTTAATTAATTTGCCTATGACAAAGGTTTTAAATAAAAACTAAAACGTTGGCAATGAGAGTTTAATTTGAACCTGAAGAACTGACCGGGTCCTGATAAACAATAGTTATATATATATATATATATATTTCTATATATATTATATATTATATTATATATATATTTATATATATATATATAATATATAAAATATATATAAATATATATATTAATATATATAAATATATAATATATATATATATATATATATATATATATACATATTTGGTTACTTGCCGTTGCGTCTACAACGTGCTTGGTCTCCCATTCTTTTTTCTCCTGAAGACGGATTACCCGAAAATTTGAGTCTGTAAGTGTGTTTCCCTACTTTGTGTGTTGCTCTTTGTTAATCTCGAATTCGTTAATATATATATATATATATATATATATATATATATATATATACAACGCGAGTACTTCGCACTTCTTCCTGATGACGACGGATATCAAAATATCGACATGACTTCTGTAGTGACTTTCTGTGTTCTTTCCTTTTGTTAAAGTTTATATATATATATATACTTTGACAATACATGGAGTTTCATGTTTGAAATACATCACGACTTGTTTAATATTTCTTTTGGTTAGCGATTATATTTAATGATTTTAATTGTCTGATTAATAGTACACATTTAAATCACTGTTTTAGATGGATAAGAACGTAAACAAGAAAAAATGTTCTATTTTAGAAAAGAAAAACGCTTGCAATTTAAACCAGAAACAATAAACTATAAAATAATTTTTTTTTTGTTTCTATCATTTAGTAGTTTCAAACTTAGCTGATTTGGAGTACAGTAGAGAGTAGACTGTTTTTCCTGATTTACATGTTACAGGTTGATAATATTTGTAAATCAGTGGCATATGTGACTAAAAAAGATGATTATTTCATGAATTCAACACTTCAGAGAAGCCAGATCGAGTTAGAAATGCTAGTTGTTGTTTTTTCTAAAGGTGTTTTTTTTGAAAAATGTCGTGCCGAGTAAGGGTTGTGAAAGCAGTCTGGGCAATTGAAGGAGGACAAA
>JAPFBL010000688.1:0-122913 GCA_026182355.1 Hermatobates lingyangjiaoensis
AAATCATGATCTTAGAAATCCTGATCTCACAAAACATGATCTTAGAAATCATTGTCTCACAAAACAAGGTCGTACAAATTATTGTCTTAGAAATCATAGCCTCACAAAACATGGTCTTACAAATCATGGTCTACAAAAATCGGTCTTACAAATCGTCGCCTGCAACAATTTATCTACAAATCATGGTCTATAAATTGCGGTCTTACAAATCATGGTCTTATGAATCATGTTATTAGATATCATTGTCTCACAAATTATGGTCTAACAAATCATGGTCTAGACAAATCGGTTTTACAAATCATGGTCTAACAAATCATATCCTACACAAATCTGTCTACAAATCATGGTCAAAAGAAGTATGGTCTTAGAAATCATATCCCAATAAATCATGGTCTTACGAATCATACTATTAGAAAGCATGATCTCACAAATTATGGTCTTACGAATAATAGTCTGCTAAATACTATGCTATATTATAATGTTTGGATCATTATCCACTACTCTAGGACTTGAGCGTTTTTAGAGGACCGAGCTTTCTTGACAACAGAGACGTATTTCCCAAATAATTTATCTCAATGAAATTATCATTAAAATAAAATAATAAATTTATCACTAAAATCATTAATAATAACTTTAAAAAAAAGATAAAATTCAAATTTTTTTATAATATTAAAACTTTTAATATTTTAAAATTTTTATTACAAAAAATAAATATTTAGTAATAAATTTTTATATTATGGTTAGTAGTATTGGCATTTTTGTTGTAATATTAAGAATTAACCTTAAAGTTAATTTGGGGGGGGGGGGCAGTCATTGCGTTTTGTCCTGTGTCCTCAGAGGTTCAATCCCCATTCTGGCATTCGATTCATTCACAAGGGAAGCGAATAAATCTGAGCAGATCGTTTGTCAAGACTCGCTAAAGAACCCTTTTCTAAATATACTTCAATTATGAAAAATTTAGGACTACCAATGTAGAATCAATGTTCATTGTTTGGTATCACAAAGGACCACATGTTTGATCTCAATGTGTACTCTCTCGTGGAACAGCCTCTGCAACCTAGCCAAAGCCCAAGATATGAGTAGATTTTCTGTTGTTACTGGATATCGTACAATATCGTACATTGTACGATAGGGGAAATGGCTCGGTGTTAGAAACTAAGCCTCTTCTGTAGGGCTACCCCAGAATCATGTACACTGAACTAATACCTTAATAAATAATTTGTCTCTCTCTCATTTTAATACACTACACATATGCCTTGAAAATGACTACAAAAAGCAGTTGAAACACGTCTGCAACAAACTTAATAACCAGCTGACCTGACAACGTTTGAACACTGATTGTTATTTCACGGATGTATTTAAAACTTATATATATATATATATAATTATATTTGGTATAAAATAGGCGCAGATCCTCTTTTAAAAGGTATCATTAAAATTAACCGCAGTCTCGGCATTCACGATCTTAAGACTGAGAGATTCGATCCTACGAACTAACCTCCTCCTAACAGGGTTCAACTGGAAAATGAGTTGGCCAAGTGACATGTTAAATTAAAATCGATGAGATAGTCAATGGTATTAATAGATTAAAAAAGGATTAAAAAAGGATTAGTAAAGGTTAATATAAAGAGAAGGTCAAAGGTCAATAAAGAACAAGAAACAAAGCGGTTAGAATAAAAGAGTTGAAAGGTCAACAGTATAACTGGACTAATAGGTAATAAATTATATATATATTTATATATATATATTTTCTTCCTGAGGACGCCCGCCATTACGGTCGAAAATTGAAAGGTGAGTCTTTGTTATGTTTCTGTCTATGTGTCACAGTTTATTTTAAGTATATATATATTTGTATAAACGGGCAGCAGGTCTTCATCTAAGCATGTATTGTTAAATAGCAGAGCAGATTCTGCATTCATGATTTTTTTCAGCTATTATTTTTTTTTTCTAATCACTTTTCTATGCTGCAAAAGCAATGAAAATAACAAATTTCACAGGGACAACATTCTGGAGGCAAAACACAGTCCAATAAATGATAACATATATTAAGGACTAACGATAACTAAATTATAAAAGAAAACACAAGCTTTCGACCTCGTAAGTCATCTTCAGGCAGACGAAAGTAAAAACAGATAAATAACAACACAAATTAACTGTTCTACTCCTACTAAGTCTACAGGTTAAGGACTACCACAGGATCGTTAAGGATTGGGTCTCCTCTCCGAGGAGGAATTTCCGTTACCCCGGGATCAGGGTTGCAATGACAGATCTGCCCATCCGGGCCCCATTATGAGTCCTGGTATCATATGAAAGTTGGAGATATTAAAACTTTCATTGGATAAAGCCACCTGGACGATAAAATATAAGTGATAGAGTAGATCCATAGGTCTCTCTTTCAAATATAATAGTGCACGGGATAGGTATCCATTCTTACCCACTCTGAGTAGCCTATTAAAAGCCAAAGCGTCTATTAAAACAACTACCAGTATTCCAGCCCACTAAGCTGAGATCGTGGTCCGTTACTACTGGTAAAGGTTGGGGCTCTAGCTCCCCGGTATGCTAAGCAAGCATACGCCCGAGAAGTTACTGCTACTCACACAGCGACCACAAGGGTCTACCTAACCTGGGTTACCTAACCTACGAGTCCAACCTGTCCGTTTGTCTATTCGATAACGAACTGATTCATCATGATTGACAACAGTAACTATGGACTTATAAATTGTTTCTTCACCAGGTATTTAATTTTGAAATATGCAGTTTATTGAATTCACATCATTGCTTTTGACTGCCAATATAGCACGCTCACTAACCCATTGATTATTTTTATAATTCTGTGATAAATGTTGAAAAACTTTGGCAATCAGTGGATTTTACAACATGAGAAAAGTTTTCTGGTAATCTAATACAGTGTGTTGATTTGTCCATTTCTATTTTACCATTCCTAATATCTAACAATTGTTTTGCAAATCGTTCAGAAGATTCATCTACTAATTGAATACGCATATTGGTCTTTAAAGATATTTCCTCCAATACCGTTATAACACTGATGATTTGAGACATGCATTCATAACTAGTTAGACGTGGTATAACTGGTAGAGTTTGTCGAAAATCGTGACTATGAATCACCACCTAAGAGCTGCTTTGCTTCTAATATATCATCCTAACTCATTAGAACATATCAAATGTTTTTAAATAAACCTCTAAATAACAATTTTATTTCACTTAAATATTGTCCAAGTCATTGAAAACAATGGAAATAAATGCAAACAAATCCGACCAGTAGGGCAGGTGATCTATTATTCCAAAACAAAATTTCAGTTTTTATAATTTGTACGGGAGACCTGAACCACAACTCAGATTATAAAAAAAAATACACAAGCCTTCCCGGAGATATACCTAATAATTTTTCAAATTTTCACGGCGATTCGATGTTTTGTTTTTGAATCTATCGAATACAGACAGACAGACCCACATTTATATATATATATATATATAATATATATATATGATCAAACCACAATATGAAAAAGGAAAATATACTAAGATCTTTCAACCGTAACACGCGGTCTTTGTCCGAGTCAAAAACCCAACTGATTCTATTCTGGTTTGATCACTGATTGTTATTTCACGAGTTTATGTGAAATCATGTTATATTATATATATTATATTATATTTATATTTAGTGTAATTAGGTAGCAGACCTTCCTTAATACATACATCATTAAATTTCTTCCCAACTTCTCTGCGAATGATTTTCTGCGATTGGAAATGTCAGATTAGAAATCTTGAGAAGCTTTATAGAAAAATCATTCGCAGAGAAGTTGGGAAGAAATTTAATGATATATATATATATACTTTAAAAACTTTGAGAAACACGTGTATATATATATTTACACACACACATATATATATATATATATATATAAAAAGATTTCACATAAACACGTGAAACAACAATCAATGATAAGTTGGGTTTTTGACTCTGACGAGGACCGCTTGTTACGGTTGAGGGATCTTAGTCTTGTTTTCCCATTTCTTATTGTGGTTTGATCATTGATATATATATATATATATATATATATATATACTGTTTTGTTATTGAGGGCTAGGTCAAATAAAAGAAAATAAACTCCTTTCTAGGCCGACGTTTCGATGTATTTGTACATCATCTTCAGGGCTAAAATTAGAGTAAGACTATAATACATTTATCAAAACAATCTACAACTCACATAGAGAAATAACACACATTTTTATTTGACCTAGCCCTCAATAACAAAACAGTGAATAAAATAGAAGAGGTCAATAACAATTTTTGAGTTTATATATATATACTTAATAAACGGAAATACGTTCCAAACTGGACACAATATGAGTTCAAAATCGAAGAATAACACACAGAGTAAAGAAAGTTGTGTTTCTTTACTCTGTATGTTACACTTTTGAACTCATGTATCCATATATTAAAATTTAAGGACTATACTTTCTCTTTTGAACGATATTTAAGAACAGAAATACCACTGTACGTATTGAAACATATTTCACGTATATACGATTTTCATTAAACTATATCATAAAATTTATACTAAAGTGCAAATAAACGTATTCTAATTATACACATTTAGTATATTTTTTTTACGTATATAATTTTACTATTTTTTTTATTTGAAATTAGTACATATTTCTTGTTAAACATGTTAGTAAAAATAAAATATGTTTACTTAATAAGCGATTTCTTTTTGTTAAAACATTCAATATTTTTTAATACATATATATATTATCATGTATTTTTATGGTCTGGAATAAGTTACAGTATGAGACATAGAAATGGCCTTTGAATAACGGTTAGTTTTGATTATGGTATTACGTGAGTAGCGAGGCACCATGCGTAGATCGTTGTAGGATCATGGCTGTTCTCAGCTGTGCGACACGCTGTGTCTCACCCAATCCATGTCGTAATACCGGGGGTCACTCAGTCTCAATGCGGCTCTTTTGTAGAAGTAGTAGTAGACCACAGACACTGGAACAGTTGAATATTAGTACTTGTATTCGTATCAAACAAATCACAATCACAATAAAAATAATACGAGGTGTGATCAAAAAGTAAGGGCACTTTTTGAATTTTGTGCCCTCTGTACACTCTAATTACATTTGTTGTTGTTGTGTTAGCACACTCGTCACAGTTTTGACCATATAGCTGACAGCGTGTCTTGATTTTATGTAAGAGGCTAGACAAAGTTAACGTGGTCAGACGCGTCTTTGTGTCTTTTGAAAATAATGAAGCAGAGATTTGTATTATTTTTGTATAAAAAATAATATTAAGTGCTTAAAAACACTTGAAACGTTGATACGGTAATTAAACTATGCATATAAAATAAATATTATTCATAAAAAAACAATAATGTGTTTCGAACATCTGGTGCTCTTTTTCAGGTTATATTCAGACGTGTCTTACACTTCACCCATCAACTGGACCACCCAAAACACACATGGAGAACGAGCATAGCATTCGTCTGACTAGGAAAGTGTTAGTGCAAGGCACTACAGTCTTAGCAATGAATAACCACCTCCAGTTGCAAATTCTGGAGGCTCTGGTTATTAAAGAAAAATGCCCTGCTTTAAATTGTTAGATTAATGACATGTTCGTTATCCCAAGTTCAAAAAATTATTTATTCTACATTTAAATTCATTAAGCATATTATTGTTAGTTTACTTACTGAGCGCTAGGAGCGCTTGCATAGTGTACGTTTACTCTCTGTTTTCACTGTTATTGTTAAACTTTTTGTATCTTTGTATATCAACTCTTTCATTCCTTTATTTGTGTTATTTGTTATTATAATATAAATGTTTGTTTATCCTGATGATAACCAGTGCAGTCGAAAGCTTGATCTACTTAGTAAAGTTCTTTTTCGTTAAAAGTTTTCATAATTATGTCCTTAGGAGAGTTACTCTTTCAGTTGCCTTTGCAACACCGTCAAGTGTTTAGGAGAAAGGAACACGTTCTCAAAAAGATCGTCAACACTGAAGCCGCTTTGGCCTTCAATAATAATTGTATAAAAGAAGATTTGCTGCCCATTTACACGAATATATATTCTCTATGTTTCTTTTTGTACATTGAAGTATATATTTGTTATATTGTTGGAGGTATTAGAAAAAAGAAGTTCTTAGAGGTTTAATAAGTGTTCTGAATACGGGTCTGATAAGTGTTGATAAGTTATTCTATAAGTAATTATTTTTACAAGAGTAAAACATCGCAGAGTACGCAAACACGAGTCTAACCTTTGTGCATCTCAAATAAAACAACACATTTTACATAGCCAAAACTGTGAACATATGATCGTGACAATTGTAACAACACAAGAACACCACCAACAACAACATTTGAAATTAGAAAGTACAAAGGGATGAAATTTAAAAAGTGTCCTTTCTTTTTAACATCACCTCTTGCATTATCATATCATAGATGTAAACATATATGAGGTATGCTCAATACATAGGGTGATATTAAAGTTCCTCTAACGAATTAATAAAGAATAAACCCAAGGCATTTCAATATGTATTCAAAATACTGATTATTATATAGAAATAAATAAATATTTTTAGCATTTCAACATGACCAATTACATCTTGTTCTGTAAGAAGGATTACATAAAAGTTTTTTTTGAAAATTCAAATTGTGAAAAAAATTTAAATAATGACCGAACTGATTTAAAAATATGTTAATTACTAGACTACCCATGACCTTATGTGTCACTCAGAAATTAAAGCAATAGGTATTGAAATTAGTTCACCGAACATGATTGACAGGGATATTTTTAATTGTTGTTTCTTGTTATTAAGGCACTGAAACAGATTATTACATAGCCCAAGCTTTTGATATAGTATTCTTAACATGATTCAAGATATATATACAGTTAAGTATATTTAGTTAAAGAAAAATCATTTAAAAGTAACAAAAAATCATTTATTTTATCATATAAATAAATAAAACATCAATTCAAGTTTTATAAACAAATGAAATATATTTAAAACAAACAAACAAACATGTAAATTTAAAATATTCAATTTATTTAACTAACATAAAAACACATTAATGAAATGAATGTGTCTTTATAATATTACCTTGGAACATTCGTATTTTATCTGACAGTTGTGTTCAAGTTTGTTTCTAAAATTATTCATTTTTAACCTCTAATGTAGTAGTTTATTATGTATTTGTTACATTTTTGTATAATATATTTGCACTACTGTCGTCAACCAGCACCCAAGACTCTGGGCTCCTCTGGCTCCATGCCTTTATTTTATTACCAGTGTTCATATTTCGCAAATTTTAAATTTCAAATTTTTTTTGTTACATTTAGATATAATACATTTTCACAACTGTCATCGGCGAGCACGCAAGCGGCTGTTTACCCTGGATCTATGCCTCTACTTTATTACCATTGTTTATATTATTAAAATTTTTTAATGTACAATTTTTTTTGTTACATTTATTTTTAATATATTGGTGCTACTGTCATCGGCGAGTACGCAAGCCAGTGAGCTACCTTGGCTTCATGCCTTTAGTTTATTACCAGTGTTTATATTACGCAAATATTAAATTAAAAAAAAAATTTACGTATATATATAATACGTTTGAACTGTTGTCGTCGGTGAGCACGCAAGACACTTGCTACCCTGGCTCCAATTTTGGGAATATAGTGATAATTTTCTTATTTTTAACATTATTCAGGTAATAAATAATATATATTTAATTTTAGGTCTCTATCTGCACGGAAAATGGGTTAACAAGCAAAACAAACAAAGAAACTCACGAACTTTATATATAAAGATTAGAAATGAATTAATTAATAAAAACTGTTTTCATGGTCTAATTGTGTAGAAATGTAAACACGATCAGTCCCCCCCCCCCCCCCAATCACACTCTCTCTGTCACTTCTTTTATCTCTTTCTCTTTCTACCTTCTCATCATAACTAATTACGCCTCATTAACTTTCACTTGACCTTGAAACTACTTTAATTTATAATTTCAGTAGACTGACTACCCGTGACCAGTTGAGTCATCCTACACTTTCCTTTTTAATGCAGTCATGTTCATATAAATACAGATAAACTCTAAATTAATTAAATTTTAATAAAGAGGATAATGGCACATATTTTTAAGACAGTTCTTTTTTTTTACAATTTGAATTTTCAAAAAAAAAACCTTTAATGTCTTCTTTCTGTTTGACACTACTAAGAGCAACAAATTCACCATGTTGAAATGCTGTTTTACATAAATGAACTAAAACTTTCTGTAGAGTCTCTTCTTGAGACTTATGAAAAGTCATAGCAAATCATAACTGAATTGGAAATTGAATCTTTGAAAAAGGAATGTTGTCCTCTTCACATAGAACAACTTTCAATCTTGGAATTAAAATTATTTATCATTGACACCGTGATGCAATAATTTTATAAACAATGACATTATCATAAAGCTCCTCAGTTATTAGTCTTGTTCCATTACATAAGCGCGGTGGATCAATGTTTCTCATACATACACATGACAGGAGCTTCCTTTTTGAGTTCTAGCTTATGTTGGAGCAATCGAGACAACTCTAGTAAATCAAGAAATTAAAGACGGTAATATGTGGGTTCTGTTCCTACACAAACACACACTAGTTAGATGACAGATATTGTTTAATTTCTCCTGGAAATTATTCAATGAACTTATGATTAATTTCACTGGCTGTCTCGTTAAATACAACTTATGTAGAATTATCTGTGAACAATATTTGTTGGTTGCCGAATGAAGAGCAAATGTATTCAATAGACTAATCAATGTTATGTGCACGGTTAAACATATCATCGGGCAGTAATAATTTCTTTACTTTCATTCTTTTCATTTCTGTCTTCACCAATTTTTATCAGAAATTTAGAGAAATTCCTCATCTTCTTCTTGAACTTTCATATTGATGGTTAAATGGAATTTAGTAAATTTGTGCCACATATAAGACTGATTCAAGCATTACAGATATCAGCATCAGTTCCTGTCTTGACAACTGGAAGACGTTGTTAATTCCTGTATTCGGAGCCTTACTTCTACCATTTTTATTGAAATAGATATATCAAAAGAATAAAATACAGGCATTGTGACAGTGTTTTTTGATTGTGTGCTGTTAATATTTTACTTATATTAATTTGAAAATTTATAAAAATTCTGTTAATTATAATAAATAACATTTATTGATATCTTAAATAATTATTTCATATTATCGTAGATTATTCATTCAATTTTCTCTTTCGAAATTTATTATAAAATTTAAATTATTATAATTAAATTAAATTATTATAATATTATTATAAATTAATAATTAAAATGATTAAAGCATTATAATTTTTAATTATAATAATTAAATTAAATTATTATAATTTATATCGAAAAACTATTATAATACCAAGGAAGTGGGTTCGATGCCCACCAAATTGCTAACATATTATTCAATTCTGAGCGTGTGCAAACATATAAACGCGGGTAACAGTGTTATATAAGTATATATATACCTTACATGAACTTCTTGCATAGCTCGTGAAATAACACATTATTTAAAACACTGTGCCTATAAAAGAAATATGTTTATAACATATTTATATAAAAGTTGGAAGCAGTCCTTCATTTAAACATACATTGTTAAATAACGCCCCATATTTTGCTTATATCTGTTTGTTACATCATTTCTCTAGTTTCCGGAATTCCTTCCTCGTCTCTTCATTAAAACTATAAAGCTTATCACCAATATTGCTAGTCGACATGTTTCGAATGTACCACATTCATCACCAGGGCAATAATTATGGTTCTCACGATGAATCTGGTATAATAACTATTGTCCTGATGATGAATTTGGTACGTTCGAAACATGTCGACTAGTAATATCGGTGATAACCTTTACAGTTTTAATGAAGAGACAAGGAAGGAATTCCGAAAATTGGAGAAATTATGTAGGAAACAGATACAAGCCAAATATGGGGCGTTATTTAACAACATATTTATATATAAACGAAAAACCCCTAGTGTTCTTTCTCATGTTAAAACAGGTACTGAAGAAACAAGAAAGGGAACTGTTAATTAAAAAAGTCGTGTTATTACTCAGGTTTAAAGGTGTAGAGAATTCTCAATGAAGGAATTCTTTATTAGGATACGAGTATATCAGGAGTTCAGAAAGAACATATTATCCTAGAATCAATGATCAAACCACAATATCAAATGGGAAAAAAGACTAAGATCTTTCAACCGTAACAACCGGTCTTGATTAGAGTTAAAAACCCAACTGTTAGGGTTTTTGACTCTCACGAAAACCACTTAAATGGTTGAAAGATCTTAGTCTTGTTTTCCCTTAGTCTTATTTATTTTCAGAAAACGTTAATTGATTTTGTTTTAAAATTATATATATATACACAATTAAAAGAAACGGTCCAGCGGACTTTTTTTAAAAATAAAATAAATTCAAAACGAAGGAAACACACAGAAAGACACAGACATAACTCACATCGATATTTCGACCATCATCGTCATCAGGAGGTGTGAAGAGCGAAGAGCGAAGAGTCCCGCAGGAAGACAGGGCGGTATATATATATATATGTATATATATTCATCATGATTTGTTTTCTTGACCCAATATTTATATGATGTAATTTTTTTGAGGGTTGAGGTCCAATGATATTAAACTAGTCCTTTTGCCGACGTTTCGACATATATTTATGTAATCTTCAAGGCTACAACATGATTGTTTTCAGTCGACTGTGATCAGTCGAAATAACTGAAAATGTAATAAATTACCAAATAGTAGTAATAGTAGTGCTAATTGTAAAACAATCATGTTGTAGCCCTGAAGATGACATAAATATATGTCGAAACGCCGGCAAAAGGACTAGTTTAAAATCATTGGACCTCAACCCTCAAAAAAATTACATTATATATATATATATATATATATATATATGAAACAATGATCAAAACACAACTGAACCCAACTGAACTGAGCAGTTGGGTTTTTGACTCTGATGAAGACCGCTTGCTACGAATGAAAGATCTTAGTCTTGTTTTCCCATTTCATATTGTGGTTTGATCATTGATTGTTATTTCACGTGTTTATATAAAATCTTGTAAATACTCTAGAAATGTATACACTTGACCAAAGTGGTTCTTTGTTGGACTCCTTTATCGTTATATGAGGCCTTGACTAGAACAACAGTTTTACCCTGAAAAGTAATTTGCCATACAGCAAACACGGCAATCGACGAGCCGTTATCAACAAGTGACAAACCAGTACTTCATTTTAATGAACTCCCTAGAAAAAACGTTACTACTTTGAGAAAACGTTAATTACTTTGTTTTCCAATTAATATATATATGTTATATATATATATTATATATATAGTTTTCTATGATTGTCCGGGAAAGGAATATGATTTGTTGCGATGTTGACCAATGGGAGTAGAGTTACAGCACCCAACAACATCCAACCACCACAAAAATCAAATAGAAAGGGAACAGTTTCACTGTAAATGAGGCTAATGTTTTCTGCCAACATCATTAACACGGCAAGACGGCACTCTATACCTATTGCAGAACGCAAAGGCTTATTGCTGAGCAGCGGCAACTGGGACCTTACGAGAACTGTAACTCTTCATTGGCAACATCGCAAAAATCTTATATTTATATATATAAATTAATATATATATTAATGGAATCGCTGTGAATTAATCGGATGTGAATCGCTCCAAAGGCTGATAACCACTCATATATATATACAAAATTGTCACAACAACACGTGATATAAATATTCAGGTAAATCACCACAAATGATGAGAAGATAATGGCTCTGAGGCCTTTCGTTTTCACGTCGTCAGTGAGCAAGGCTGATATATAGATCAGTTGGTTTTTGACTCCGACGAAGACCGTTTGTTACGGTTGAAAGATCATAGTCTTGTTTTCCCATTTCATATTGTGGTTTGATCATTGATTGTTATTTCACGTGTTTATGTGAAATCTATTTAAGGATTATATATGTATATATATAACTTTATATTGCACAAATCACGACACAGAAAAAAGAATAATAAGCACACTTACTATATTCTCAAAATTATAAACTGTTGTTCTTCATCAGGAGTAGACTAGAAGAGAGGACGAAGTGAGAGAGATCTCTCCACTTTTTATTCCTTTTTCTGTGTCGTGATTTGTGTAATCACGATATATAATATACCGTGATTTATTATGAACCTTTATTTTTAACTACTATATATAGTTCACTCAGGAAAGAGAAAAACAGATAAAAACACACACAAAAAAGACTCAGAACGATATTTCGACATTCCTTGTCATCGGGCAGTAGCAGTCCCTTTGAGTAGCTGAAGCTAACTCATATATATATGAGTTCAAAATTCAAGAAGAGTAACACACAGTAAGGAAACACACTTACAGACTCAAATTTTCGGGTAATCCGTCTTCAGGAGAAAAGAGAAAGGGAGAACTTGCCGTTGCGTCCACAACGTGCTTCGTCTCCCTTTCTCTTTTCCCCTGAAGACGGATTACCCGAAAATTTAAGTCCTTAAGTGTATTTCCTTACTCTGTGTGTTACTCTTCTTGAATTTTGAACTCGTATTGTGTCAAGTTTGGTTCGTGTTTCGTTTTATTAAGTGAATTATATATATATATAATATATATATATATATATATAATAAATATATATATATATATAATATATATATAATATTACAATAAAAGAAACGGTCCAGCGGACTTTTTTACAATAAAATAAAAAACGAAGGAAACACACAGAAAGACACAGACATAACTCACATCGATATTTCGACAATCGTCGTCATCAGGAGGTGCGAAGAGCGAAGAGCGAAGAGTCCCGCAGGAAGACAGGGCGGAGGTTTTTTATTTTATTATATATATATAAACACTAATAAATTCTCGACCGTGTGACAAATATACTCGTACAACTAAAAAATGATAGATCGGGATGCGGTCAGTTTCTTCCACTTTTTAATTCAAACTCTCATTGCCGATGTTTCGATTTTATTTAAAATCTTTTTCCAAAGGCACAAGTAGGAGTATTGGAAAATTGAAGGAACTATTACAGTTACATTACTAAACCAGTATTGAAGCTTCAACTATTCAAATGAAAAACCGTTAATAACCGACTCTGTACAGCTGATAAGCAGGAAAAAGATTTTAAATAAAATCGAAACGTCGGCAATGAGAGTTTGAATTAAAAAGTGGAAGAAACTGACCGCATCCCGATCTATCATTTTTTAGTAGTTTATATATATATATATATATATATATAATCGTTAAAATGATTTCACATAAACACGTGAAATAACATTCAATGATCAAACCACAATATGAAATGGGAAAACAAGACTAAGATCTTTCAAACGTAACAAGCGGTCTTCGTCAGAGTCAAAAACCCTTATATATAGGTATCGTAAATTTGATAGAACATAATTAGTTAGATCATGATTATAAGACCATGATTTGAGAAATCAGGATTAGTTTGACCATGACTTGTTGAACATAATTTGTTACATCATGATTTATTTGACCATAATTTGAGACATCATAATTTCTTGTACCATGATTTGTTAGGAAATAATTTGTTATATCATGATTTATAAGACTATGATTTGTTAGACCACGATTTGAGATATAATGATTAGTTGGACCATGATTTGTTAGATCATGATTTGTTTGACTATGATTTGTTAGACCACGATTTCAGACATCTTGATTAATTGGACCATGATTTCTTAAAATTAATTTGTTTGATCATGATTTATAAGGCCATGATTTGTTTAGACTATGATTTGTTAGACCATGATTTATAAGACCATGATTTGAGACATAATGATTTGTTCGACTATGATTTGTAAGGCAATGTTTTATTAAACATTATTTATAAGACCATGATTTGTGAGAGCTCTAAAACAGTATCATGGTGGGTTGAACGAGATTTGTGGAAGGTTTATACAATAGGAGTAGCATAGTTTATGGTAAACACGAGGGTTACCTGCTTTACCACTGTTACATCTGAAACATGATTTAGGGATTTTAACGACTGCACAGAACCTAATCCTCCAAAATAAGTAACAATACTTTTTGTATGTTTTAGAAGATATATTACTTTCAAAAAACTGCATTCCTGAATATACGCTAAAACGAAAAAATTAACTCATTTATGCGAGTTTACCGCGATTAGAGACATCATGATTAGTTGGACCATGATTTCTTAGAACATAATTTGTTAGATCATCATTTATAAGACCATGACTTAAGACATCAATATGTTCGATCGCGATTTATAAGACCATGATTTGTGAGACTATGATTTGTTAGACCACGATTTATAATTTGTTTCTAAACTTGAAATTTATTATTTGGTAAAATGAAAAAAAAAGTTTGATATCTAATATTGATGTCGTTTTTGTCGAATAATTTTAAATTACAGAAATTATAATAAAAGACGATATATGTATGTTATAGAACTCCGGATCTAACAGTCTAGAGGTGAGTATGCAAGCCATTAGGCTACCCTGGCCCCCACTACTTTTACTAAGTTTTGAGGAAATATATCTAACATGCATTTCTTAAGATCGCCTCTGTGCCCCAAACATGTTGACTATCAATACAACTTAACTGTAGTAAAATAATACTAAAGAATTACACTTCCAATGACTTATCGGAAATACATTTACACAAAATTATTATATTTTTATAGATAACAACAAAGGAAATTCACCGTAACATTTTATAAACATTAAAAAAATACTTTTATCACATTTAAGGCGCGAAGATAACAAAACAAGGAAAAGGTGTGCTTTTGTCCGGCTAACATTGTTGTTCCTTTAAATAATGTAAATTTCATTTTGTTAGTTAAAAAATTCTTACTTCTGTAAGTAATATTGTTTTATGTATCTCTGAAATATTTCTGCTTGTAATATTCATGAGTTGTAACAATCCATTTTCATATTGTGTATATGTTTGTTGTTGATATGTGATTTCTTATTATCCTTTGTTTGTAGGCCTATGAAAAAGGTTTTAAATAAAACCGAAACTTTGGCAACGAGAGTTTGATTTTTTATCCTGGAAAATTGACCGAACCCCGATTAGAGAACACACCTACTATATATATATATATATATACATATATATATATATATATATATATATATATATATATATATATATATATATATATATATATTATGTATGTATATAATTTGTGAGTTTGTTTGTTCAACCATTTTCTGTGGAGATAGAGACCTGAAATAATTATAATATTTACTTTTGTTGTGATTGGCTAGGAGTATTATGTGGTCGGGTAACCCAGTGGCTTGAGTACTCGCCTCGACTTTCTACAATATTATTTAATAATATTTCTTATTAGGGGTCAGGATAGCCTATAATATATAACAAACTATTTACATTAGATGTTAAAATGAATAATTTTAGAAACAAACTTGAACACGGTAATATTATAAAGACACATTCCTTTCATTCATGTTATTTTATGTTGGGTAAATAAATTGAATATTTCAGTTAACAAGTTTTGTTTGAAATATGTTTGATTGTGTACTCGTATATAACTTGAATTGATGTTTTATTTATTTATGACATAAAATAATTTTGTTTTTCTCTTAAATGATTTTTATTTTGCTAAATATACTTACTGTTAATGACCAAACCACAATATGAAATGGGAAAAAAAGACTAAGATCATTCAACCGTAACAAGTGGTCTTTGTCAGAGTTAAAAACTTCGTAAGTTGGGTTATTGACTCTGACAAAGACCCTTGTACGCTTGGAAGGCCTTAGTCTTCTTTTCCGATTTCATATTGTGGTTTGATCATTGATTGTTATTTCACGTGTTTATGTGTAATCTTGTTATACTTACTGTTTATATATCTTGAATCATGTTAAGAATATATGGCTATATCAAAAACTTGGGCCATATAACAATATATAACAATATAACATAACCATAACAATATTACATGACCATATAACAACAATAACAAGAAACAACAATCAAAATTATCCCTGTCAATCATGTTCAGTGAATTTATTTCAATACCTATTGTTATAATTTCTGAGTTTCACAAAGGATCACAGGTAGTCTAGTATCTCATAACTCCTGAACTCTAAGACTATAACCTTCATTTATAGATTAAACAGAATCGCATTGCTTTAAAAAAGGATATAAACGCAACCTATGTGATATCCATGATCAAACCAAAATAAGAAATGAAAAAAAAAAGATCTAATTCTAAGGTAGTGCAATCAGTTATTATGTGTTATTTACTCATTGTAGGATAAAAAGCTAATGAAATGGTCTCCACATATAAAAATTTAATGGTATGAACAACGCGTTTCGAACACGTAGTATTCTTCCTCAGGCATTAGCTACGAGTAACTAACTTTAATTAAATAACCTTAGTTAGTGCCTGAAGAAGAACACTACGTGTTCGAAACGAATTGTTTATACTATTAAATTTCTATTCCTGGAGACTACTTCATTAGCTTTTTACCCTACAAGATTAAAATCTTTCAACTGTAACAAGCGGTCTTCGTCAGAGTCAAAAACCGAACTGAGACACTAGATGCAGAAACATCATGGTGAGGGGTTGAGAGGAGTGGTATTTTAAAGGGTGTTAAGTGCAGAAAAGGACAAAAGTCCAGGGAGGGATGTTTGGAGAAACAAAGAATTTCAGTAAGAAAGAGAAAAAACTATCCTATATATAGTTTTACTTTAACTATATAAATTTATTCTCGATCACTATAACTAAAGTATAGTGATCGTGAAAAATTTGATCTCGAGATTTTGATGGAATTATGTTTTGAGGTCCCAAAAGTCGTTTTATGAAGTTTTTTTGATGATGTCTGTGTATGTGGGTGGGTGACTGCGTTGGTGGGTGGGTGAGTATGTTAGCATTGATTGTTATTTTGTATTAAGTATACCTCATAGCCTCGACATAAAACTGTAATCTATTAATATACCATGAAAACCCTATGACCATTGTGTCTATTCAAAACAAGACGTTTGACCTATGAACTTTCACTTGTGGGACTGCAACTAACCTAACCTGCATACATTACAGTGGCTTCAACCTTTTTTTCCGTCCCGTACTCTAAAAAAAATTTCACTCAAACCTGAAATGCATAATGATCTCCAATACAACTCTTTTGCATAAACGGACTAATGTAATATTCGACAACACTTTCATTCCTTTGCAATTGTAGTAGTAGGAAATGTATATATATATATATATATATATATATATATTATATATACGAGTTCAAAATTCAAGAAGAGTAACACACAGAGTAAGGAAACACACTTACAGACTCAAATTTTCGGGTAATCCGACTTCAGGAGAAAAGAGAAAGGGAGACCAAAATGGGGATCGCATTTCGGTTTATTAAGTGAAGATATATAAATATATATATATATATATATATATCGATTCCACGAACTAAATAAACTATATTGACACAAAGAACACTCAGAAATGAAACAGAAACTTACTACTATATTTCTATCTTCGTGATGACGAAGACATCGAATATAGTAGTGAGTTTCTGTTTCATTTCTGAGTGTTCTTTGTGTCAATATAGCTTATATATATGTGTAACAAGAGTTCATATAAAAACGTGAAATTACAATCAATGATAAAACCCGAATATGAAATGGAAAAAAACACTCAGATCATTCAACGGTAACAAGTGGTATTCATCAAAGTCAAAACAAAAGTTTGATTTTGTTAGCTATTTTTTTTTTTTTGGATATGCTAACAAAATCTAATGTAGATGGTACAATTAGTGTAGACTGGTGGAAAAAAACAATGAAAAGTGATAGATACCTTAATTTTACGTCTCACCATCCATTCCAACATAAAATAAACACTGCAAGAGGTCTTGTTTTTAGAGCATTGCACCTGAGTGATAATATTTATCACAATAAAAATATTGCAACAGTCAGACGGATTCTTAAACTCAACAACTTTCCTAATAAGGTTATAGATAACATAATACGTACAACAAGTAATGTAGCAACATCCAGAAACACGGAAATTAATAGTATGCAGCCATCCAACAAGTATAAGAGTTTAGTGTACATCAGAGGTTTATCTGAACTATTAAAAAAAAGCTATAACTAATAAATAGACTGCAAGTTAGCCCAAAAAAATCTAAACACTCTCAACAATAGAATTTTTCCAAATTAAAGAGTCCTGTTCCTTACATGAGTAATAGTAATGTCGTCTACTCGGTGAAATGTTCAGATTGTGAAGTTTTATATATTGGACAAACGAGTCAATATTTGAAAAATAGGATCACACAGCACCAAAATGATATAAAACATAAAAAAACAGTTTGTGCTCTAGCCAATCACGCATGTACTAAGGGACATTCGTTTGCGTTTCACGAGACCAAAATTCTTGAATATGAAAAACACACAAAAAAGTGAAATTTGAAAGAAATGATAAATATCATGAAAACACCAACTGCCTGTAATAAGAGATCTGATATATCCAGTCTTAGTTTAATTTATTCTAATCTCCTTAATTAGCTTTTTGTTTTTTTTGTTTGTTCGATAGAACAATTGTTAGGTTGATATTGGAGGAATAGATTGTTTTTCCTATGTTGATGGTTATATTACCTTCCATTACATTTGTTATTCCCGTAGGATGCTGATGTAAATAGGGTGTTCCTCACAAAAAAAGGTAATAATGCTGTTAGTTTTTGGTTTTATTCCCCTGAATGTATTTTAAATGTTTGATCTTTTTGTTTGTTATTGTTTTTTGTAATTTTCTGACGTACTGTCTCTGTTACTGTCTGTTTTGTTTTGCTTGAATGCCCTGTATGGAGGTATTCGTGTTTTTGTTGTTCTCCTGCTTATGAATTTTTGTTTGTCCTTTTTGTTTTTTATGTTAATTGGTATACCGTAGTAGAATTGGTTTTGCTTTACTTATGTCGTTTCAATAAATTGTTTTTTAGCCTTGATAATGCCAAACAACCTTTGGCGAAACGTCGGCAGATATTAACTAGCTGAATTTTTTATTGACCAAAATCCTCGAGAACCCTTGCTCTGAATCTATATATATATATATATATATATATATATATATATATGTATATAATTTGTGAGTTTGTTTGTTCAACCATTTTCTGTGGAGATAGAGACCTGGAATAATTATAATATTTACTTTTGTTGTGATTGGCTAGGAGTATTAGGTGGTCCGGGTAACCCAGTGGCTTGAGTACTCGCCTCGACTTTCTACAATATTATTTAATAATATTTCTTATTAGGGGGTCAGGATAGCCTATAATATATAACAAACTATTTACATTAGATGTTAAAAATGAATAATTTTAGAAACAAACTTGAACACGGTAATATTATAAAGACACATTCCTTTCATTCATGTTATTTTATGTTGGGTAAATAAATTGAATATTTCAGTTAACAAGTTTTGTTTGAAATATGTTTGATTGTGTACTCGTATATAACTTGAATTGATGTTTTATTTATTTATGACATAAAATAATTTTGTTTTTCTCTTAAATGATTTTTATTTTGCTAAATATACTTACTGTTAATGACCAAACCACAGTATGAAATGGGAAAAAAAGACTAAGATCATTCAACCGTAACAAGTGGTCTTTGTCAGAGTTAAAAACTTCGTAAGTTGGGTTATTGACTCTGACGAAGACCCTTGTACGCTTGGAAGGCCTTAGTCTTCTTTTCCGATTTCATATTGTGGTTTGATCATTGATTGTTATTTCACGTGTTTATGTGTAATCTTGTTATACTTACTGTTTATATATCTTGAATCATGTTAAGAATACTATACCAAAAGCTTGGGCCTTATAACAATATATAACAATATAACATAACCATAACAATATTACATGACCATATAACAACAATAACAAGAAACAACAATTAAAATTATCCCTCTCAATCATGTTCAGTGAATTTATTTCAATAACCATTCTTATAATTTCTGAGTGTCACAAAGGGTCACAGGTAGTCTAGTATCTCATAACTCCTGAACTCTAAGACTATAACCTTCATTTATAGATTAAACAGAATCGCATTGCTTTAAAAAAAGACATAAACACAACCTATATGATATCCATGATCAAACCACAATAAGAAATGGAAAACGAAAGTCTAATTCTAAGGTAGTGCAATCAGTTATTAAGTGTTATTTACTCATTGTAGGATAAAAAGCTAATGAAATGGTCTCCACATATAAAAATTTAATGGTATAAATAACGCGTTTCGAACGCGTAGTAGTCTTCCTCAGGCATTAGCTACGAGTAACTAACTTTAATTAAATAACCTTAGTTAGTGCCTGAAGAAGAACACTACGTGTTCAAAACGAATTGATATGCTATTAAATTTCTATACGTGGAGACTACTTTATTAGCTTTTTACCCTACAAGATTAAAATCTTTCAACTGTAACAAGCGGTCTTCGTCAGAGTCAAAAACCGAACTGAGACACTAGATGCAGAAACATCATGATGAGGGGTTGAGAGGAGTGGGAGGGCAGAGTGGTATTTTAAAGGGTGTTAAGTGCAGAAAAGGACAAAAGTCCAGGGAGGGATGTTTGGAGAAACAAAGAATTTCAGTAAGAAAGAGTTAAAAAACTATCCTATGAAATATCAATGTTGTTAAAACATAGTATCGAATCCTCTCGGATTAAATTTAATAGATCAAATATTATAAACATTAGTTACGGTCTCTTCAAACTTCATACTTTCGTTACGAGGGCAATAGCCTCTTCTATGAGGGTTGACAGCTAGCGGATAGTTTTTTACTCTTTCATACTGTACTCCTTTGTTTCTCCACACATCCCTTTCTGAACGAGTGTCCTTTCCTGCACTTTACACCCTTTTAAAATACTACTCTTCCCTCCCTCTCCTCTCAACCCCTCATCATGATGTTTCTCGATCTAGTGTTTCAGTTGGGTGTTTTGACTCTGACGAAGACCGCTTCTTACAGGTTGAAAGATCTTAGTCTTTTTTCCCGATTTCTTAGGGTGGTTTGATCATTGATTGTTATTTCATGTATTTATTGTGCAATCTTGTGATATATATATATATAGTAGTCGTAAGCTTAATCTGAGTATGGTCTATGAGACCGAATCATGTCTTTATTTTATTTAATATAATAGTTAGTTAGTTGCACCTCTTAGATCGAAAATACTTGTCAGACATCTGTTGAAAATATGTACAAGACGGCGATTCCTGAAGGCCAGACATGCTGGACTGGTGTGTCCCACCTTTCGAGCAGGATGTATGCTTGAAGGCCAGCTGTAGACACGAGGTAGACTAGCGACATGCCGAAGGTTAGTACTAAACGGTCGGCCAGTAGATTGCCAAAGCCAGCCTGTTAAAGAGATTAAGTTTCAGGGTCTTTATTCTTTAGCTAAGGAGTATATTGCCATAAATGGGTTTACACTATATAAATGTTACACTAACACATGAGGCTTCGTTCATGTTAGTAGTCATTCTTAAGTTGGGTCACCTTGACATCTTGACATAAGACCGCTTGTATATCAGTATGGCAAACCGATCATTAGTCTTTCTCGCAAGATGATCTTAGGGGTCGGTTATAGCGCTATTCAGACGTTGTTCATCTTCAATGCGTTCATTGTGAGACCTACTGATGTGATCGAAGTCGGATTGAACGATCTCGAAAGCTTTTTCTTTAGCGACTCCAAGATCATCTTACGAGGTATGACTGATACTTGCCATATTAATAATTGATAAATACATTACTAACATCAGTGGTAAATAATGATATGCAAGTATTTGTGACAATGTCCTGAAGGCCAGACATGCTGGACCTGGTCGTGTCCCACCTTTAGATGCTAGGATGTATCGCTTCGTCATTAGGCCAGTACTGTAGACACGATCAGTACACATAATCGCGTAATCATGCTACAGTTAGTAATCGTAAACGGTCGAGATACCAGTCTATCCATTGCCAAACCCGAGCTCGTATTCCAAGAGATTAAGTTTCAGGGTCTTTCCATTCTATTAGCTAAAGGATAGATATTAATCCGTGCCAAACCCTTAAATGGGTCTCCTAACCCACCATACTCTCGCAACTACTACATGTACTATACAAGGGGTGGGAACAGCCCGACAACGCTTGTCGTTAATCGGCCTTATAGTCATTCTTTAGTTAGTCACCCTTGACATTTGTCATATTATTTATATATCAATATGGCAAACCGTCATACCTCGCAAGATGATCTTGGGGTCGTTATAGCGCTTTCAGACGTTGTCCATCTTTGATATCAACTAACCTACTGATGTGATCGAAGACGGACAACGTCCGAAAGCGCTCCAGCAACTCCAAGATCATCTTACGAGGTATGACGGTTTGCCATATTAATAATATAAATCATACTAACCTCAGTGGTAATAATAATATGCATGTATTTGTGATATGTGTAATGCTGACCTGTACCTTCGTGTGATTCGATGCTAATTCTCGCTGTCGTCATTACAGTACGAGAAAGATCAGTACACATAATCGCGTAATCATCTACAGCAGTACTGGTACCTTGAGATACCATTCTATTCCATTGCATACCCGAGCTCGGATTCCAAACAATTACTTTCCATTTATACTAAAGGAAATAGATTTAATCCGTTCCAAACCCTTAAAAACTCTCCTAACCCACCCCATAATAACTCTCGCAACTACTACATGTACTATACCAGGGGTGGGCAAACTACGGCCCGCGGACCAAAACCGGCCCTTTGGTCTTTTGAATCCGGCCCACTGAAGATATGATTTAGGTTTGATGTAAATGATTGTATTAATTTTTTTTTGACTCACAATGAAGTGCATTTCAACATCAGGTGGTGCAGTATCACACTTTCAGCTTTCGTTCTTCTTTTGCTAGTCAGATTATTTAAGTGTGATAAATACTAACAAAAAAACCTAAAGACCCCAGATGGGTGATGAATATATCAGATCTGTTCTGAGAATTGCCCCAGACTTCGATGCTATATTTAAAATTTGTGATCAACAACTCTGTTCTCATTAAAAGAGTATGTTTATACTTCAATGACTTTTTCTGTTTTTGTTTAATACGTACTGTTTAACTAATGCTGTTTTTTATATTGTATCTTCCGCTGAAATGGCCTACCTGTCAGATTTTTAAATCAATGTGGCCCACATGTCAAATTTTAAAATTAATGTGGTCCGCGAGTCAAAATAACTTCCCACCCCTGTACTATACAGTCCGTATATATTTTAATGTGAAACACCCTTATAACTAAAAATTTGAAATAAAAAGAGCTAAGTTATTAATACAATCATTTATGAATACTGTAATAATTACCACCAACTAGCTGGAAAATTCTGAACGAATAACTCCCGTCTTTTCACTAACCATCGCACAACCCAAGCTCGGGTTTTAAAATTTAGCTCGGATTTCAAGAAAAAATAGATGCCCGTTTTTTACTTTACCATAAGTAAAGTATAGTGATCGTGAAAATATTCGATCACGAGATTTTGACGAAATTATATGTTTTGAGGTCCAAAAGTCGTTTTATGATGTTTTCTCGATGATGTCTGTGTGTTTGTAATTGGGTGAGTATGTTAGCATTGCTTGTTACCACGCTACGGTCCAGAATCTTTGATGGATCAAGCTGATATTTTACACAAAAATGGGTTTCATGGTATAGATGATCCCTATTGCTTGGGAGGAATTACGCATGACGGGAAAGTCACTTTTTTTTGCCAAAAACCGGTTTTTATTTTCGTATATTTTTATATTTAGATTGGTAGCAGAAATGTGTAACAAGTAGCTAGATTTCTTTCTAGCTATATGTTGGTGACACTGGAACCCAAAAAAGGTAATTACAAAGTTAATTTGATAAAAAAATAGTGTTGTTAACTTATATTATTTTTTTTTTTTTAATATTGAGGAAGAATTCACTAAGCAAAGAATGAATACAAACAATTCTCGACTTATGTTTTACGTTTTTTCGATTTTACGTACAAAATTTTAATATAAAAAAAGCCAAAAAAAATACAATTTTAAAATTATAAAGGAAAGTGTTTCTATACATGAATTTAAATTTAATTCGAGTACCACTGTCAAACGTAACTAAATTTGAATAAAACTCGTTTAATTGAAATTACAAAACACATGTATTTTGCTTTAATTTAATTTACGTTTTTAATATTACATTTATGTTATTATTTTATAGTATATCATTTTATAATATATCATTTAGGGGTGATTTACAAGATAGGGTAATTGAATTAATTAATGTCTGGTACAGTAAGAATGGCGTGCATTACTAGGACGTACAGTAACTACATCCGAAGTTAAGTTCGATTATTCGAACTTATGTTCGAGAATTGAAACATATGTCGAGAATTGTCTGTAATAATATTATTTTGCGCCCCTCAGTAGATAGTCCTGTTTGTTAAAATATATAATTATATTTTTCCTGTATGATTCATTTATTTATTAAATTCATAGTTGCTTTATCTCATAGTTGGCTACACTGTATTATTGATAAAACAAACTAAATGCTCTACAATAAATGAAAATAACTTGATAACAGTATCTACGTTTGATAACCTACCTCAAACACATTCGTATAGAAGGCACATATACTGAGCAGTGTTATACCAAAAAGTTGTAATCCATCTTGAATTCTGAAAAAAATATATCAATAAATAACTAATATTAAATAAAGAGGTCTTGTCTAAAACAAACAGTCAAACTATTCAACATAACAAAATCATTAAGATCATGTTATTCGACATAACTAAAAACACTCAGAAATGAGACAGAAAGGCACTACTATATTTCGATGTCCTCGTCATCAGAAAGATAGAAACGAGTCGCTCCGCAGCAGACAACGACTCATTATATATATATATATCATAGCATGATAAACTAAAAACGGTTCGGCAGGACAGACAACACTTAAAATAAACTGTAACACATAAGAAAGAAACACAACAAAGACTCACTTTTCAACCCTTATGGCGGTCGAAATATTGAAAAGTGAGTCTTTGTTATGTTTCTTTCTATGTATTACAGTTTATTTTAAGTATATATATATTATATATACCATTAAAACATATCTGGAAAAATGGCACAACACCAGCTTGAAGAACAACCCAAAACCTGGTGAGCAAATACAGCTCTTTTATAAAACATATATGAGCACGGAGTTCAAACAGGAAGAACGGGCCCTTAGAAAAATTATTAATAATAATGTTAAACCAACTAACGAAGGTGACTTACTGAATATCACCATCTACTTCAAGAGCAAAAGGACCCAAAACTTGCTGATTTCTAACCGTCCGAGAGTCGACATCCTAGCCCTCAATCGTATTCACCTAGTGAACCAATACTCTTGCACCACAGGGAACTGTGCAGCCCTGCCCTCTAGGTACATTGGGATGACTAGGACGAAACTGTCAAGACGTCTGACTTTCCACCTCACAGCAGGAGGACCTAGGACCCATGCAGAAGAGGCACACGGCATTCCCCTGTCTAGACAGAACCTGGTTGAGGGTACAACTATTCTACATGTTAATAGTGATTTCAACAGACTTACAATCTTAGAAGCACTGTGCATTAAAGATATGTTACCCAGTTTAAATGTCCAAAATAATGAATTTAATATAATCCCCAGTTTTAAAAATATAGATAATTCTTTTAAATTAGCAAGAACGGAGGGCGATGACCGCGTTAGGTTGGGTTGATGAGCCATGTGTTTTTTGTTGGCCCGCACTCACTCCCACTCCATCCCTACCACCAACTTTCACTTAGACTTAGAAAACCAGTGTTCAGTTGGCATTTAAACGCCTATGTAGTATGTAATATGTATTTCTAGTTAATATACGTAGTATATTATATATACGTATAAAATACGTATATATATATATATATATAATACGTATATATATATATATATTCAGGTAACTCACCACAAATTAGAGAAGATAGTCGCTCTAAGGCCTTTCGTTTTCACGTCGTCAGAGAGCAAGTGAATACAAGTTGTAAGCAGGTTATGAATTTTGATTTAAAGAAGGAGTAAGATTGGCATCATTGACAGTATTTTTCCCTATAACTGTTGAAATAGTCTTGATTTGTTTGATAATTCCTTCAATTAGAAGTTCATCTAATTTAAAAAGGCCTGGACTAGTGTTGACCAAGTTCTTAGAAAAGTCTTTTATGAGGGCGCTTTCAACAATGTTTCTTCTTCTTTCACATGACATCCTTAGAGCGACTATCTTCTCTAATTTGTGGTGAGTTACCTGAATATTTATATCACGTGTTATTGTGACAATTTTCTATATATATATATATATAATACACATTCAGTATTATATATATATACGTAGTTAGTCATCATCATGTTCTTAAGTTTAAGAACCTGATGATGACCCACGGGGCCGAAAGCTTGTCTTATTAGCTTAGTTTATTAGTGTAGTAGTTAATTAAATATAGATATTGTAGGTGAAGTTTTTTGAAGTGTTCTAGCCTTCTGAATGTCTTTTGCTAGCCTGCTTTGGCAATTACCACCACAAACGAAGATCGTGAGAAACATAGAACCTATAAGTAAAAAAATCATGAATACAGAATCTACCATCCAATTCAATAACATATGCTTAAAAGAGGACTTGCAGCTTAAATACACTAATATATATATATATATATATATATATATATATAATATAATATATATTCGTGTAAATGGGCAGCAATCTTCTTTTATACAAATATCATTGAAGGCCAAAGCGGCTTCAGTGTTGACGATCTTTTTGAGAACGTGTTCTTTTCTCCGAAATACTTTACGGTGTTGCAAAGGCAACTGAAAAAGCAACTCTCTCAAAGACATAATTAAGGTTAAAATTAAGAAAACTTTTAACGAAAAAAAACTTTACTATGTAGACCAAGCTTTCGACCGCACTGGTCATCATCAAGATAAATAAACATTTATATTATAATAACAAATAAACGAATGAAAGAGTTGAGATAGAAAGATAGAAAAGCTTAACGATAACAGAGAGTGAACATCACTATGCAAGCGCTCCTAGCGCTCAGTAGGTAAACTAACAATACTAGGCTTAATGAATTTAAATTTAGTTTCAATATTTTTTGCACTTGGGATAACGAACGTTTTAAAGTTTGTGATGTTATAATCATTTAACATTGATCACAATAACTACCTACTATTGTAATTATGACACTAGAGTGTATTTAGAAATACGCATAATTTTAAGGTAAAAAAAAAGGTATGAAATAGCGAGAATCTCAACAACTTGACCTGATGAGAAAAAATTAGTATGATTTTCTGAATCAGCACTCCTAAATTAATCTAAATCAGCTTAGAAACCTTGAGGACCAAAACTATGTGTTCATTAATGTTATCAAACGTCGGAATATTGTATTCCCTTTAAGAAAGACATTTAATAAAGACTATAACTAAAACAGGGGCAAATCAGAAATGACTATAACTAAAACAGGGGGCAAATAAGAAATGACTATAACTAAAACAGGGGGCAAATAAGAAATGACTATAACTAAAACAGGGGGCAAATAAGAAATGACTATAACTAAAACAGGGGGCAAATAAGAAATGACTATAACTAAAACAGGGGGCAAATAAGAAATGACTATAACTAAAACAGGGGGCAAATAAGAAATGACTATAACTAAAACAGGGGGCAAATAAGAAATGACTATAACTAAAACAGGGGGCAAATAAGAAATGACTATAACTAAAACAGGGGGCAAATAAGAAATGACTATAACTAAAACAGGGGGCAAATAAAAAATGACTATAACTAAAACAGGGGGCAAATAAGAAATGACTATAACTAAAACAGGGGGCAAATAAGAAATGACTATAACTAAAACAGGGGGCAAATAAGAAATGACTATAACTAAAACAGGGGGCAAATAAGAAATACTATAACTAAAACAGGGGGCAAATAAGAAATGACTATAACTAAAACAGGGGGCAAATAAGAAATGACTATAACTAAAACAGGGGGCAAATAAGAAATGACTATAACTAAAACAGGGGGCAAATAAGAAATGACTATAACTAAAACAGGGGGCAAATAAGAAATGACTATAACTAAAACAGGGGGCAAATAAGAAATGACTATAACTAAAACAGGGGGCAAATAAGAAATGACTATAGCTAAAACAGGGGGCAAATAAGAAATGACTATAACTAAAACAGGGGGCAAATAAGAAATGACTATAACTAAAACAGGGGCAAATAAGAAATGACTATAACTAAAACAGGGGGCAAATAAGAAATGACTATAACTAAAACAGGGGGCAAATAAGAAATGACTATAACTAAAACAGGGGGCAAATAAGAAATGACTATAACTAAAACAGGGGGCAAATAAGAAATGACTATAACTAAAACAGGGGGCAAATAAGAAATGACTATAACTAAAACAGGGGGCAAATAAGAAATGACTATAACTAAAACAGGGGGCAAATAAGAAATGACTATAACTAAAACAGGGGGCAAATAAGAAATGACTATAACTAAAACAGGGGGCAAATAAGAAATGACTATAACTAAAACAGGGGGCAAATAAGAAATGACTATAACTAAAACAGGGGGCAAATAAGAAATGACTATAACTAAAACAGGGGGCAAATAAGAAATGACTATAACTAAAACAGGGGGCAAATAAGAAATGACTATAACTAAAACAGGGGGCAAATAAGAAATGACTATAACTAAAACAGGGGGCAAATAAGAAATGACTATAACTAAAACAGGGGGCAAATAAGAAATGACTATAACTAAAACAGGGGGCAAATAAGAAATGACTATAACTAAAACAGGGGGCAAATAAGAAATGACTATAACTAAAACAGGGGGCAAATAAGAAATGACTATAACTAAAACAGGGCAAATAAGAAATGACTATAACTAAAACAGGGGCAAATAAGAAATGACTATAACTAAAACAGGGGGCAAATAAGAAATGACTATAGCTAAAACAGGGGGCAAATAAGAAATGACTATAACTAAAACAGGGGGCAAATAAGAAATGACTATAACTAAAACAGGGGGCAAATAAGAAATGACTATAACTAAAACAGGGGGCAAATAAGAAATGACTATAACTAAAACAGGGGGCAAATAAGAAATGACTATAACTATCCGCACAAACAACAGCACTAAAGGCAAAGATCTGCAACTGTCAGAATTAGAAACAACAAATTATAGTTAATAATGCTGTAGGGTAATATACTTACACGTATACTATGAAAAGAGCAACAATATCAGTCCTTAGTAGAGTCTGTTCAGAGATGACGTTAGCTACTATGTCGAGCAGAAGAAATACTATGTGCAAACTGAGACTCATCAGGTATCGCCATTTGCCCAGGGTCATCTGAAAAATGATTATTCATTATTTGTGTAATTTGTTATACGTCAAATATACTAGGAGGAGTCACTAGAAAAGCGGAAAATTTATCAAACAGTCAAAAAAAAAAAAGTATTACAGTAATCCCTCGCTAGTTGGAGGTTCAGTTTTCGCGGGTTCAGTGTTTCGAAGGGTCCTGAAATGTTTAATTAATTAAAGAATATAAAAAAGATTCAACTGTAATTGCAGTAAAAAATAAAAATATACAACTCGTAATGGAAAATCTGCAGTAGTTAGTATTAGAGAAGAAAATATACAGAATTCTTCTTATACGATCGAGAAAGATATCAAACAACCAGTGACTTACTGGGTCAAAATATATTCTACAGTAATAAATTAAAGGTTAATATACACTATTAAAAAATATTAAGTAAAGACTAAAAATTAATGAAAAATATTAAAACATAAACAATTGTAATAAGAGAATAATGAAAATATCAAAAAATAGAAGTTGAAATTAATAATAATAACCAAAGATGTTTCCTTTGATCTGATTGGCTAATTCATATCACCTTCCAGTTTACCACGCCACCCACGCCCTTGTGAATCTACGTACTATACATTATTAGTCTTTGTTCAGAATTATTTCTCATTTTTTTCTTTTTGTTTTTCGTTTAATTTACAACACAGTACAGTATTCAGTAAGGTCAGGATTCTTTCTGTTAGAAAGATCGTTGTTTGAACTTTACAGGGTTTTATAATTTAATTATGGCGCGTCCATAATTCGCGGATTTTCGCTTTTCACGGGTATCTTCGGTCCCCATTATCCGCGAAGAGTGAGGGATTACTGTATTTGAAAGAAAAACTTTTACATAGAGACGGAAAATTTGAAGTGCGTGCTTACTGTTTCCTATTTTGGTCTCTTTTTTGATTTATTTTAGGTTTTATTTGATACCCACTTCATGGTAAAAGCTTTAAGACTTTCAAAGGCAAGTGATTATTCTTTTACCAATTTTTTTCAACGATTACATGGTATCATTTTAATAAAGTTTTTGGAACTTTGAAATAGTTAGATGCTGCCTCTAACCACCTCACTTGCCTTTGAAAGTCTGAAAGCTGTTCCTGTTTTCTTCCATGATGTGGGATATCAAATAGAACCTAAAAAAAAATATCAAAATAGAAATGACTATGCAAGGATTTGGGGTAGTAATGGAGTGATTATGCGCCTCAAGCACTCAACTCTGACTTTCGGCCTTCGCGAGGTGTTACCCTGTGTACCTGCTATATGCAGGGGACAAACGAAAGAGGAGGAGAAAGTGACCAATGGCTGGGCCTGACCACGTTCGTTTCACATCCTTTCAACTTATCAAATCCTCTTATCCCAAACACCCGGTAGTAGAACATCTGACGTACATTAAGCCCATTATTGTTTAAATATATACAATATTTAAACTACGGAGTAACAGAAATGATTGAAAAAAAATATTATGATGGAAGATTAAATAAATATATAAAAGAAATTAAAGTTCAAAGATGGGTTTCTTGAGGATTTTTGGTCTAAAGAAATAACAGTCCTGTTTATACGTCGACGTTTCGCCAAAAATCGTTTGGCATTTTCAAGGCTAAAAACAATTTTTAAAAATCAGTGTCGGGAAGCTATCAATATTAATAAATATTGATAAATTAATATTATTAATTAATTAACAAATAATTAATATTGTTATTAATTAATAATAATTAATATTGATGAGGAATTTATCAATATTAATATACCGACAGGTACTGTCTCACGTATAGGACTATCAATATGAACGGCTGTGAAGAACACAACAATTTATTAATAATTTAAAAATAAATTGTTAAATATAATTAACATAATTAAAAAATAAATATATATGAATAATTAGAGGCTTTTTTCGTGCTGAAGTTTGTCTGCTAACCTCATTTTGGTTTTTTCTGTTGGTTGATATTCCGTGGATGTATTTGTTTTCCATTACTTATGTCGTCAATAAATTGTTTTTACCCTTTAAAAAATGTCAAAAAATGTTTGTCGATACGTCAGCTTATAAACAGGACTGTTATTCCTTTAGACCATTGATGGCGAACCTACTGAGTTCGACGTGCCAATATTTTTAGAAATCGAAATATAAATTTCGTGGCTTGTCATAATTACAAAAGTAAACACTAACAAGGAATAGAAATAAATATAATTTTTGTATTATAATTATAATTTTTAATGCCATTTAAAATACAAAATCCAGAATTATAGAATCAATGATTTATATTTAGAGACTTGTTTTACATGTTTCATTGGTATTCATTATAGAGAATTCAATAATATATATAATCAGAAAAATAAATTATTAAATATAAATGAACGTAATTAGAAAATAAATATATATGAATAATTAGAGGCTTTTTTAGTGCTGAGATTTGTCTGAGAAATCTTCTGATTTGGGCACATTTCAAGGCCAAGCAAACGCCACTGACTTCACTTGTTAACCGATTCCGTTTGTTGTCTTTATATTATTTAAAGATGAGAACAGTGCCTCACAAAAATATGCAGATGAAAAAATTGCTGGCAAAGTCATTGCAAATTTTTTCAAAATTTCTTTGAACAAAGTTGTATAGATCAGTTTTGAAAACAAGGCTAAAACTATGTACTGATAACAGGTGATATAAGAAAGGGATACAAGTCACTAGCGCCACTAGCGCTCAGTAGTTCAACTAACAGTATCACTTGTAATCAATTTAAATCTAGGGTTAACATTTCTTGAACTAGAAACAACAAACATATAATGTATTTGACAATTCAGTGGCAGGCATTTCTCTTTGATATACAATGCCTTCAATATTTGCAAATTACGAGGATTTTTATTAATAATAAGAACTTCACTTCCATTCACTAGCGTTTCCCTCTCAGACAAGTACCATGTTCTTTCTCCATATTCATCTTTGGCGCTCCACAAGATAGATGATAAATGTAAACATATCTACATACTTATAAAACTCTGAAGTTCTTGTTTAAATATTATTACACAGGTGAAAATTGGAATACCTGTTAATTCTAGCTCATGAAGAATTATTCAAATAAAAATTAAAAGAAAACAGTAATATATTACTTTACAAAAAATCAAACATACATAATAAGCGCTATTAGTTACAAATAAGAAATTACAATAGAAATTGTGACAATAGGTTAGTGAGAGAACTTACAGAAGTTCTACTAACCCTATTGTTAGAAATTTCTAGTGTGATTTCTTATTTGTAACTAATTGCGCTTTTTTATGTATGTTTGATTTTTCAATTATTGAATTATTTCTGATATTTCCTCTGTTTTGTACGCCTATGAAGAAGGTTTTAAATAAAAAAACCGAAACGTTGGAATGAGAGTTTAATTTGAACCTGAAGAACTGACCAAGTCTTGATAAACTTTAATTTTGTGTCTATCTCACAGTCGATACTTTTATTAATATATATATATATATATATATATTAGTATAAATGGGCAGCAAATCTTCTTCAAGACAAATTGAATTAAAGTATGCAGCAGCTTCTGCATTAACGACCTTTTTGCTGATGGCCTCGATTTTTCTAACTATCTTCCGGTGATGCTGAGGCAACTTCCATATATGCTGGGCCAGAGACATTGATAAAACCAATATCAAACAACTTTAATGGATCACAAAAACACTGGGTTCAAACAAGCTTTCGACCACACATTGGTCATCTTCGGGTTAACTATTTAATTTAATTTTAAAAATTACTTTTCAGTCAATTATATTAACATTCATTAATTAAATAGTAGTGAAATTAAATTAAATAGTTAACCCGAAGATGACCAATGTGTGGTCGAAAGCTTGTTTGAACCCAGTGTTTTTGTGATCCATTAAAGTTGTTTGATATTGGTTTTCTCAATGTCTCTGGCCCAGCATATATGGAAGTTGCCTCAGCATCACCGGAAGATAGTTAGAAAAATCGAGGCCATCAGCAAAAAGGTCGTTAATGCAGAAGCTGCTGCATACTTTAATTCAATATTTATATATATATATATATACAATAAGAAAATGGGAAAACAAGACTAAGATCTTTCAACTGTAACAAGCGGTCTTCGTCAGAAAAATTAAAAAGAAAAGAATTAAAAATAAATTCTCTCAACGCAATTCAAGTAAAATTCATGACTTCAGATGTAAAATATATTTATATTATAGAATAAACCTGACGAGTTTTTCTACGAAAGATCTCAGTCCCATTTGGAAATCTTATCGTTGTTTACACAATGTTTTTTTTTTCATTTAATGCATAACTGTTAATTTTTGTGATAATATGTACAAAACAAATTGTATTTATCAGGAATCGGTAAGTTTTCCAGGTACAAATCAAACTTTCAAAGCCAGCGTTTTGATTGAACAAAATGTTTTTGGAACTTGAGCAATAAACAAATGTATGACATTCCGAAAGTATATACAATAAACTATTACATTAGAGGTTTGAAATGAATAATTTTAGGAATACAAATATGAACACTAATGTCAGTTTAAATACGATAGTTCTAAGGTAATATTATGAAGACACATTTCTTTCATTAATGTTATCTAATGTTGGAGAACATAAATAAATAACTATATATATGAATATATAACTTGAATTTATGTTTTATTTATTTATCTAATAAAATAAATGAAATTTTTCACTTCTAAAGGATTTATTGTTTTACTAAATATCTTACTGCGTTTAATATCTTGAATCATGTTAAGAATACTATATCGAAAGCTTGGGGCCATATAAGTATCTTTATTTTCATGATTTGATAACAAGAAATAGTAATAACAGTTATTCATGTCAATCACACTTAGTGAATGTATATTATTAATTGTAGCTAACACTGAGTGACATAAGGGGTCAAGGGTCATCTGGTAAGTATTATTTAAAGATGAGAACGTAGTTGTACATGTCAGTATTGAAAACAAGGCTAAAACTATGTACTGATAACAGGTGATATAAGAAAGGGATACAACTCACTAGCGCCACTAGCGCTCAGCAGATCAACTAACAGTATCACTTTTCATCAATTCAAATCTAGGGTTAACATTTCTTCAAATAGAATTTACAAACATATCATTTAGTTGACAATTTAGAGAGGGGGATTTTTCTTTAAAAAACAATTCCTCCAATATTTGCAAATTAAGGTGGTTGTTATTAATAATAAGAACAGCACTTCCATTCACTAGCGTTCCCCTCGTCAGACAAGTACCATGTTCTTTCTCCATATTCATCTTTGGTGGTCCAGAAGATAGTTGATGTACATATAGTATGTAAATATTGATAAAAGTATCAACCGTGAAATAGAGACAAAATCAAAAGTTGTTTTATAAAGCTTAAGTTTCAGTTTTACAAAGTCCTGATAAAGTTTATATAAAGTTTAAATTAAACTCTCATTGCCAACGTTTCGGTTTTTATTTAAAACTTTTTCATAGGCGTACAAAACGGAGGAAATATAAGAAATAATTCAATAATTGAAAAATCAAACATAATAAAAAGCGCTATTAGTTACAAATAAGAAATTACAATAGAAATTGTGACAATAGGTTAGTGAGAGAACTTACAGAAGTTCTACTAACCCTATTGTTAGAAATTTCTAGTGTGATTTCTTCTTTGTAACTAATTGCGCTTTTTTATGTATGTTTGATTTTTGTATGATTGAATTATTTCTTATATTTCCTCTGTTTTGTTCGCTTATGAAAAAGTTTTAAATAAAAACCGAAACGTTGTCAATAAGAGTTTAATTTGAACCTGAAGAACTGACCGAGTCCTGATAAACTTTAATTTTGTGTCTATCTCACAGTCGAAAAACAAAGGTGAGAAAACTTGAAAGATGGACAATGAAATTTATTCATGCCACATTACAAAGGTCGTTCAACAAAACATAATATATATATATATACATAACCCAAACAGATTTGTGAAAATCTAAAAGTCAACTCATACACTAGTGATATATATTCTCTACCACTGAGTGTTCAAATACTAATTTAGCTATCGAGGATTAGGTACAAATTAATATCATCTTATTTCAGTCCGACGTATCACCGAAATTGGTTCAAAATTCTCTAGGCTAAAAGAATTTATAGAAAATAAATTTGTCTATATATTTTCTATAGAATATATTGCATTTTTATACAAAATAATGTGTCTATAGAACATATCAATTTTCTATAGAAAATATTACTATGTATATGTATTCTATATTAATATTCAAACAATTTTAATTACTAATATAAATAACCATGCAAACAAATACCAAAGAGAATACCAACCTTTCTGTTTAGTTTATTAAAAAAAAATATTCTTTTTCAATAAATTGTTTTTATTTTTTCACTTTACTTATTATTCTAACATTGTTTCAATAAATAATTTTTAGCCTCGAGAATTTCAGTGAAACGGCGGCTTGAAATCAGAAGTTATTAAATTTGGATCAAATCTTCAATAACTAAATTAGTTTTTTAACTCATAAATAAATTATAATAATATATTGTTTTCTCTTTGTTCCATGGGGAATATATATATAAACTATATTAACACAAAGAGCACTCAGAAATGAAACAGAAACTCACTACTATATTTCGATGTACTCGTTTCTACCTTCCTGATGAAGAGGACATCGAAATATAGTAGTGAGTTTCTGTTTCATTTCTGAGTAATTTTTGTGTCAATATAGTTTATTTAGTTTGTGGAATCGTTTCATTATATATATATATATATATATATATATATATATATATATATATATATATATATATATATATATATATATATAAAAGAAAAAGAGAGGTTTTTCTCTTCATTTTACTCTTTTATAAAGGTAGTGTCACATTTGCTATCTCTTTTTTTAACATTTATTTTATTTTTTTTTCTTCGAGTACTTTATTCTGGAAATTTTTTCTCTTCTGCATTAACGTCCTTTATTCTGATAGCCCTCATTTTAATCACTATTAATCGTCGTTGTAGAGGCCAGATATAATAGGCCAGATGTATAATAGGCCAGAGACATGTGAACGTAATAAGCAAAACTACTGAGAAAACTAATATCAAAATACTTTAATAAAATACTCCCACACTAAAAGAGACTAACTTTCGACCATACATTGGTCATCTATATATATAGATATAAAGAAGTAGATAGCTTATAATAATTTCACCAATATTCACAGTATCACATTTCACAGTTTGGCAGGAATCACCCTATAGTAGAAGGAAACAATGATACTTTGAGGTAGGAAAAGAAAATAAGAGTAGGAATTTGGCTATAGTAGCACCAATATTTGTTATTTTTTTTTTTAAACATATGGAACAAATGACACATACAATAGAGATATTTATTTCACACATATATTTTTCAGTTATTTTCTGTTAAAGTGTCTAAGACTATTGTAATGAAAAAAAAAACCTTACGATAAAACACATGGTGCAGACTATGAAAGTATACCATTCTTTAGCCTGAAAGGTAATACTGACTGTAATTGCAGTTTGGTATATTGAATGTTTAAGTCAAATGAAATTATGCTCAGCAGAACTATTTATGCATTATTTCTTTCTTTTATTTGTTTTTTTATTAAGAAATTAATAAATTAGACAAATATTTTACGTTGCTTTATTTAAAATAGACTCTTAAATATAAATAGAGGAAATTATATAGTTTAATACTATATAATATATATATATATATATATATATATATATATATATATAATTTTATTATAGTGTTCAAGATATGATGACCACTTAAATAAAATAATTTATAAACAAATAAATTTCATTTATTTTTAAAATAGTTCAGCAGTTGTCAAATCGATACTAAACATAATCAATATATAATTCAATCAATATAATAATCTGCCTTATGAAAATTGTTTTAATTATTAAATTATTATTAAACTTATTATTAGAAACAGAAATATTATAGAATAAAAAAGTACCCTTTGCTACACACATCTGCCGTTAGAGTGCATCTCATGTTATACTGTAAAAGTTATTTTACCATTAAAGTTAATAAATGTTTTAACAAACCAAGAATTTAATTTTTTTTTAATAATGAAATAAAACTTTTTTGCAAGCGTTGAAAAAAATAGCTAAACACAATTTGTTTATTATTTATTGTTAAAGTTTAAATTTTGTAATTAGGCATTAGACAAGATTTATTTTTATGCATTATTTACTTTTATTATTATAAATTAAACTATCAACTTTATTTAGAATATGAAAATGAATATCTTTAACCAGAAACTGAAGTACAGGATGATTGGAAAGTGAACTCCTTATTTTAAAAAAGTTATAGTCTTTTATAGAAACATTTTCTTTTATTATAATCATATAAGAAAATACAAAATTATAATTTATTTACGAATCATTATTTCTGCAAAAAATTAATATGAGAAAACACAAATGACCTGGAGTTTTATTTAAAATTCAATATACCATTTTACAGCATTACCTGCAGCTTTTCAAACAGCTCATGGAAAGTTTGAACTGATCTACTACTTCAGAAGTAGAATATTCTACTCAACATTGACTAGTGAATGTTAAGAATTTAACAAGATTTTAAGAACACTTGTTAAGGAGAAGAAATCGATAATCTAATTTGTACTTCAAGTTCTTTTAAGGTTTGTTTTGTTCTCTTGAAAAAAAAAATTGTTTCAGCGAAAAGAAAACAGTCGCAGAGTTTTAAATAGGGAATTCTTGCCGGCCATTCATGAGAACCACGTCAACAGAAACATCCTCGAGGAAAATGGTCAGTCATCCATTTGACCAACTACAATAGCAAACTGTGGTGGCTAGAGGCTCCTTCATGTATCACCTTCTCACAAATTCACAACTGACTAGATCTAATCTTGCAACATGGTATTGCAAATGATAAACACAATCCTATCTGAAGTCATTCTTTATCATCTTTTGGCATATTATTTTTTATCTTAGGTCAATGCTGATTTTTTTCTTATATTATTTGTTATCTTAGGTCGATTCTGAATTTTTTTTTCATATTATTTGTTATCTTAGGTCAATTCTGAAATTTTTCTAAGATAATTGGAGATTCTTATTCTGCCCAGTAATAAATGACAGTTGTGGTAGTACACAAATTCATGGATATGAAAAACTACATCTCCAGTCGAAAGGATATTTTTAAAAAGACCTGACCAATTCCCACATCAAGCCAATATACCATAATATATTAAGGAACATACATTAATCATTTAACCAAAAAAGAACAATTTAATATTTTTTTTAAATAAGGATTTACTTTTCAATAACATCGATGACATAGTACATTTCAGAAATAGTAATGAAATCTAAAACAATATATATATATATATATATATATATATTAGTATATTTAGGAAGCAGTCCTTCATTTATACAGGTTCGATTAAATAATACGCCATATTTACGGTTGACTAGTTTCCTTGTGTATTTCTCAAGGGATCTGAATAATCTTCTTGTACAAACATCTAAACTGAATAGAACATTTCCAATGGTTCCATTGTCTTTAAATCTTGCATTTCCACTAATTTTACTATTGTCACAACTAGTACTATTACTATTACTACTACTACTATTATCACTAATATCGACATGTTTCGACTGCTCGTCAGTCATCTTCTGGATAATGAAGCAGTCGAAACATGTCGATATTAGTGATAATAGTAGTAGTAGTAATAGTAATAGTACTAGTTGTGACTGTTGTGACAATAGTAAAATTAGTGGAAATGCAAGATTTAAAGACAATGGAACCATTGGAAATGTTCTATTCAATTTAGATGTTTGTACAAGAAGATTATTCAGATCCCTTGAGAAATACACAAGGAAACTAGTCAACCGTAAATATGGCGTATTATTTAATCAAACCTGTATATATATATATATATATATATATATATATATATATAAAAGTAATATTAAGACACATTTCAAACATTTTTTCTAAAATTTCAAAATTAGTGCACGCGATCTACCCTTATAATTAACTATTGCTCATAGTTATTATTAAAATTGGTATTGAAAACAGATATATCATCTCTTAAGGGTAATATATAACATAGGGATAATATATAAAAAACCACTCTTATGGTAGGCACATCAGATGTTAGACCACATCATATATTATTCTATAAAAGTTAATTTGTTTTCCATTAAAGTTACTTAGTATTTCATATTCATATTTTTTTAAAGTTAATACGTTCTTCAAATTCAAAGTTGCATAAGAATTTAATCACTGATTGTTTTATTTATTGGTTCATTATCATATTTATATTAGCTGATCTACCCAGGCGTTGCCCGGAAAACAATTTAATTCCAACTCTAATAATAAATTACATATATCGAAAAAAAATTTAAATTTTCTATAGTTCCGATGCACTTAAGTTTTTTTTCAGTTAAAGGAAATTATTTAATCGAACAACTTCGAAATCATTTGTTCACTTTCGTATATCTTTTGGTTCTTCATAATATGTGATAGAGTTTCATTTGCAGCTTATTTCATCAATGAAATCAAAACTCCAAGTAAATTTATAGTCATTGCAAAAAAAAAATTCCTCTAAATTCATTCCTAATAATTATTTCTATAACGAATTATAAGTTACTGAGGGAAATCTATTCCATCTTCACGGAATACATACATTAAACATTACAATACAATAATACATTAAAAAATGTATAAAAATGTTAAGTAAAATTCTGTTTCTTTTATATAACTTCAAACCAGTTTTATAAATTTTGTCTTTATATTGCAGATGTTCCTGTAAATGAACACTAAGTTCATTAAAAAGACCTGACCAATCCTCACATCAAGTCAATATAATATATTAAGGAACATACATTACTCATTTTAACAAAAAATAACAATTTAATTTTTTTTTGAAATAAGGATTTACTTTTCAATAACACCCGTCTTAAATTAATTCCTTGCAGCTAAAACGGAATATATTGTCCTCACTATTTTCAGTAAATAGTAATATAATAACTGCTTGCACAGTTCGTGAGTTATACGCTTTTAATAGTATTATGAATACCATCTTTTGTTAATTGATGCAAAACTAGTAGTTTACAATATTGTTTTAATTGAAATATAATTAATTCTTATTCAGAATATACCAATCTACATAATTATGTTTCATAAATATCCACCCTTAAACATTTTAACAACTCTATTATCTAAACCATTTAAATAATATGCTTCATATTAAATACATAAGATTTGTTTTAATTTAAAGAAACAAAATGTAAAAACATGAACACAAGAGTGAAGAAAACGCCGCCATATTGTTTGAAACTGATAATTTTTATTAGTTTCATATATTATTAATATAAGAATAAATAAACGGTAATTATAGAAATATAAAAGATTATACTAACTGGTTGAAGTTAAAATCTAGAGATAATCCTTTGAAGAGAATAAACATTTCAATTATTAGAACTATTACAAAGTCATTGCTAGTTGTGTGTCAATTAACTTGAGAGAATAATGGTGCCTAATCATTAGAATGACAAAGCTTTCATCACCTTTGTAACACTGCCACCTAAATTATTTCATTTACAGTTTTATCTTTAAAATAGAAATTACTTTTTAAAAGGTAATTTACAAGTTAACTCTTTAAATAAAGTCTTATTCAGTATTAAATTTACCAAAAGTAAATAAATATTAAATAAGTGTTATATATTTGAACTTGGTAAATAGTTTAAAATGCAGTATGGCCCGCACCCAGTTATCATTGTGACGTCAATGTGACGTCATGAATAGAATTCTGGATTGTTCGAGATGACTGTCATGTCACATACATTTTAGTGAAATATAGTTAAATTAGTTTCTGGCTGATCATTTACATTAGAAATGAAACAATTATCAGTTGAAATCACTCGTACATAAAAAAACATTTTTCATAAAATAAGAACAATATATTATTACTAATTAGTCCTGACTATAATCTGGTAAAATGCAGTATAACGGGCTCCTTGATAACTGCCAATTGCCAAATGCCCATCATTCCTGTACCATAATATTTCGATTATTCCATGGCCTCTTGAAGTTAATATGTTGATTTCATTAGAATATTACTTCTATATTATAAAAAATATTTCTTTATTTTTGATACTTGACATATATTTCATACTTTTATATTTATAAGTAAACTTTAATACTTCTTTAAACCTATAAAAATGATTATAAATCCACCATTTAATTGAGTACATTTCCCAGAAAACCATTTATTCCAATAAAGTGTTTTCATTTGACTAAGCTCAATATCTAAATGTTTAAAATATATTAAAGCTTTAACAAAGCATTATGTCTATTTCATTTAAAGTACTTCTAATATTCATACCAATACAGATTAGTTTTCTCTAAAAATAATTGTTAATAATCTAAATCAAGTCATTAATGGAAAGTCAAAAATTAACTTCAACATTAACTTTATTACCTCCAGTTGCACAAGGTACTGTAGATCATAATTTAGCTGTATTAATGATTGATTTAATCTATAGTGTTGGTTTCATTAATGAACAGTTTAATTTAATTTCTATTTGTGGTATTATTGAAGATAACTTCTATAAGGAATAGTATCATGGAAGACAAAGTGGAAATATTTGAAGGTTAACTAACTACTGACTTATTGCACTAAATCTTTTTCTAAAATTTTATTGGTGACAACTACTTTTTTGTAATTAATATTGTATTGGACAAAACTGTTATAAAATCTAGTTATATAAATCTCTTTGTGTAATATACGTTTGTTTTCAAACAAACGAGTGATTTCAACTGAAAATTGTTTCATTCCTGATGTAAATGTTCGGACAGAAAACTAATTCAACAGTATTTCACTGAAATGTATGATGGCAGACATCTCGAATGAAGCAGAAATCAGTTCATAATGTCACAGATATATGGGCTATTCATATTGAAGAAGGGCTTCTCTTAAATTTCATTGTGACATTAATTCTCTAATTATAATCCCCCCCAAAAAAACAATAATATAGTAATCATTGAAATATGAAAAATAACATTCTTTCAATGCAATAAATTATTCATTTTAAAGTACGAGGGATGTACATATAACCAAAATGAATATATCAGTACCCAATCAACACTTGATTTTCATTGTGAAATTTATTGAAAATTATCACCCATATAATGCTCCTCATTGGTTCGAATATAAGAATATATTTGATTTTATTATCTGAAGATCTTTTTATCTAATTAAAATAATTAAGTCTGTGATAACAGGTTGCCCTCTGTACTGCATTTCAACCCTATAATCAATCTAGAAACATCCCAAACAGTAAAATCAATAAATAATACTTATTTAATTTGGAAAAAACCCAAAGTCGTTTTTGAATAATAAAAAAAGCTAAAAGACTTCAAATTTTATTAACAACAAACCAATAAATGTTTGTGTTTATTGTACAATCAACTCAGAAAAATGCAAGTATTACCAAAAAAATGAACAATCAAGTTATATATCAAGAAATACTATTTTTTTTTATGGAAAGAAATTGTAATTCCAGTAACTTTATATTTAAAATGATTCCTGCAATAACTTATTTAGTTTGATTTTTGGCTTTGAAATTATTCATGTGTTCTATAACAACTGAAGAAATAAATTTTAATTAGATAAAAAGATTTTCAGATAATAAAGTCAAGTATATTCTCGAGTCGAACTAATATGGGTGATAGATTTTCAATAAATTTCACAATGAAAATCAAGTGTTGATTGGGTACTGATATATTCATTTTGGTTATATGTACATCCCTCGTACTTTAAAATGAATAATTTATTGCATTGAAAGAATATTAGTTTTCATATTTCAATGATTACTATATTACTGTTTTTTGGTGGATTATAATTAGAGAATTAATGTTACAATGAAATTTAGGAGAAGCCCTTTTTCAATATGAGTTCAGAAATTTAATAAACCGTTATTTTAACTCTACTAATTATTAAACAATTAATTGGGAATGATTACTAGCTTTCAACTAGAAAAGTGATAGTCACTATATTGTCTAATCTTGAAGTTCCTTTTCATGGAAACTTAATTTAAGAAGGATGTTCCTCTTGTTTTTTTTAAAAAAAAAAAGAAACAAAACAAACTTATATTAAACTAAAACATTTATGGTAAACTTAATTTTATTATAGTTTCATCCAATACAATATTAATAATACAAATCAAATTACAAAAAAGTAATTGTCTCCAATGAAATTTTCGAAAAAAGATTTAATGCAAGAAGCCAATAGTGAATTAACCTTCAAATATTTCCATTTCTCTTCCATGGTACTATTTTTTATGGAACTTATCTTCAATACTTCTAAGAATAGAACTTTAATTAAATTACTCGTTAATGAAACCAATACTAAAGATTAAATCGGTCTAAATTATGATCAAGAGTACCTTGGGCAACTTGAGGTAACAGAGTTAACTGTTGAAATTAATATCAGACATTCACAACTTTAGTTTTGTGATTCAGCATATTATGATAATTATTTTTACAGAAAACTATTCTTGCATGGGTATGAATATTACAAATATTTTACATGAAATATAACTAATATTTGTTAACTTATACTTAACAAAATAAGTTAATATAACTTCTATTTGAAATATAAGTTTTACATATAACTTAGTTGAAAAACTTTAATATATTTTAATATTTAGGTATTGAGTTTGACAATTTCAAAATCAAAACACTTGATTATACAGAATGATCAGTTTTATGATAAATTTATTCTATTAAGGCTAGGTTTAAACTACATTTGTATAAAGGAAATATATTTTATAATATTAAATACGTAATATTGTAATGAAATCAACATATTAACTTCATGACTCTATTGGATAATCGGTATATGAAATATACCGATTTATAGTAAACATTTATAGTAATCTTTTAAAGATTACTATAAATGTAATCTTTATAGTAATTAAAGATAATTATGATTTTCACCTAATCTGTGAAAATCATAATTAGGTTTTGATGTTATTCGAAACTAAATTTAATATGATACAGAAATTATCGACATTTGGCAATTGGCAGTTTTCAAGTGACCCAGATAATGCATTATTCATTCGTTAAATGAATTGATTCATTCAATAAATTCATTGAAATGAGGTAAAAAATCAGTTTTTTTTAAAAAAAAAAAGAAAACTGTTTTAAAATTCGATTACAATGTATTGTGAATAAAATTTGGTGCATCCTTGATAAAATATATCTTAAGTGACAAATTTCTTAAGTTTCTTACTGTTACTGCTTTGTCATTACATTTCTAGCATCAAAATATTTATTGAGGTTCAGGCTTGTTGTTATTTTGGGAAAAATAAGCTGTCTTATTGTTAGTTTATTTATTTTTATCACATTTAATTCAAAGTAAACTTGAAGTAAACAATTTATAATTTACTTGTTTAAAATACTTAAACATATTTTCTTCGTTTAAATCAGGGGTGCTAGATATCATTTCAGGGGGAGCATTGAATGAGGGCTGTAACTATAAGAAAGAAATTTCCTTAGTTAAAGGAAATTTCAGCACTTTTAAGGATATGATATTTTTTGAGGAAATTCTAAAGAGAATGTTAAAAAACATAGGTCGATAACGTCATAGAAAGTCTAAGTTAATAGTGTTTTTGATTTTATTATTTTGTATATATTTCAAGAAAGCAATTATTTTTTGTCTGGTATATTGAAATGTTACTTTTGGATATCCTTTTTGGTCTATATGTTTTAATTTTTGTTTTACATATTACAATATTAAATTCGATTCTAATTGTTTCGAAGCTAGTTCTTGATTTTACTAGTTTACATATATTTCAAACAAGAGTTATTATTTTTGCAAAGTTTTATTCAAATACACTGGTCAACACATTTTTTTGTCCTCAAGGTTTTTTAGTTGATTTAGATTAATTTTGGGCTGCTGATTATGAAAATCATACTAATTTTTTCCCTTCAGGTGAAGTTATTGAGATTTTAGCGTCATAATTTCAATTGTAAGTTGTTTTTGTGATCAATATTAAATCATTATAACAAACTTTAAAGCTTTTACTTGTGTTGCAGATTTTTGGAGTAAAAATTAAGAATGGCTACATCCTCTCCTACACGACATTCCTTGAACAAACGAAATTTTTTTTGCTACATTTGCGGGGAATATACGTTGAAATCCAAATATATTGCAATATTTTGGTGTGATTAATGAATAAATGGCTTGAAGTTAAATAAAAATATTGTTTCTTCGATTTCCCTGCCTTTATTGTAGCTATCGCCTTCCTTCAGTGAGAGGGATACACCAAATCAGAAAAACTATACCTGATAGAGAAAAAGCGACAGCATTTCTGGAATCAGAGCTTTTAAATTAGGTAAAAACAGTCAAATCTTAAGCACCATGAGAAAAATTTTCTTTTCTTTTTTTTTTTTTGTTGGCCAGTGATATCAATCTGTGAAGTTTCTTGTCTAAAAGTCTAATTTTTTTAACATATAATAAAAGCGAAATAATATAGCTTTTTTTTGGTAAAATTTAGTGTAAGTCCACACTTTTTATCCTTGAACAAAGTATAAAATGAAGAGGTATGCGAGGTGAGAGTAAAGGAGTAGAAAGGTTGAGAACCACTGGTTTAGAAGGTAGATCTAAACAAAGAAATAGCATGAAATGATAACTTCTTTTTTAACTATAATATTGGCCAGAAACAGTTTTACAATGCTGAAAATTCTAAGTGTTTTATTTACCAAGTCTTCAATTGAAAAAAAAATGCAAATTAATGAGTTTAACATGTGTTTGAGCTAACTTTATACAATTCAAACGTGGATGATTATTCAGCATTATATCAAAATATAGTCCATAATTATAGCTTTATTACAGCATAGAAATATATAGAAATCATGTTAAAATACAGTATATGGGGGCTCTCCTGTTATCAAAGGCCCAAGTAATGTCCATATTTCTGTGACATAATAAACTGATTTCTGGATCGTTCGAGATATCTGCCAAGATATATTTCAGTGAAATACTGTTGAATTTTGTTTTTGTCTGAACATTTACATCAGGAATGAAGCAATTTTCAGTTAAAACCAATCGTTTGTTTGAAAACAAATGTATATTTAACTGAGACATTATTATTTAAACTGGATTTGATTTTTATAACAGTTTTGTCCAATATAATATTAATTAGAAGAAAGTAGTTGTTACCAATAAAGTTTTCGAAGAAGATTTAGTGCAATAAGACAGCAGTGAAATAACCTTCAAACATTTCCATTTGTCTTCCATGATAATATTCCTTATGGAACTTCTCTTCAATATTAATATTAAACATATAATCTATCGTCATACCTCGTACATTACTGCCGTAGCTGTCGGACCGGTTTCGGGTGTCACCCATCTTCAACACGAACTGCTGAACGAGTTCGTGTTGAAGATGGGTGACACCCTAAACCGGTCCGACAGCTACGGCAGTAATGTACGAGGTATGACGGTAGATTATATGTTTAATATTAACCTCTGTTGTAATGATGAAATGCATGAACTTCTCTTCAATAGTTACACAAATCTAAATTAAATTAACTTCCTCATGAAGGAAACCAACACTAAAGATTAAATCAGTCATTAATATGGCTAAATTATGATCAAACAGTATCTTATGCAACTGGAGGTGTCATAATAAAGTTAATAAAGTAATTAAAAATTACTTTATAAAGTTAAATGTTCAATCATAAATTTAGTTTTTTGATTTAGCATATCAAAATAATTATTTTTACACAAAATTCTTCTTGTATGAACATGATTAGGAGAATTATTTTATATATAATGGACAATAACTCTTTGTTAAATCTTTAATATATTTTAAACATTTAGATTTTCAGCTTAGTTTTGATTTAAAAATCAAAAAACTTTACCGGAATAAATGACAAGTTGTCTGAAAAATTTATTACATTAAATACCGGGTTTATACTACCTTTTCTAAATTATAAAGGAGCATAACAGTTTATTTAGTTTACTTATAAGGACAAGAGTATAAAATACATATAAAGTAGTAAAAATAAAAGAAATATACTTTATAATATATAAGTAATATTATAATGAGATATATATATATATATATACTATTTTCAAGACGACATCAAATAATTGATGTATTATGGTGCAGGAATTATCGACAGTTGGCACTGGGCAAGTTATCAAGGGAAACTTAAACTATAACTTTTAGTTAAACTATACTACATTTTAACAAGAAATTATAATTCATATAGAATTTATAGATTTTTGAATAATGGTTAAATTTGGTCACTCAAGGCCTCAAGAAAGAATTAAAGTTGCAAATATAATACAATTTTTATATGCCTATTTTAATTCACGAGAAATGTAAGCAGTTATTATGTGGTATTTACTCAAGTTTAGAGGGGAGATACATTAAGTAAGATATTATACAGTTAAGTAAAGATACATTAAGTCTTCACCACAAGGATTTAATTGTACAATACGTTTCGAAAACTTAGTGTTTATCATCAATATAAACTGAACCATCTACAGTATAAACACAAGTATGCATAAAAATTGTATACATATAAAATATGTTTTCTATGAGTTGTCCGGGGAGAGGATATATGATTCGTTATGATGGTGACCAATAGGGGAGTAGAATTTGTAGGTTAGAAAGAACAGTTCTTCCTAACCTACAAATTCTACTCTCCTATTGGTCACCATCATAACGAATAATATAAAATATGTATATACATACATAAATTATTGTATGCATATTATGTAAAAAACAAAAATGTATAAGTGAACGAAAAAAACCTCTAATTTTAACTAAAATATAAATCGGCCTTCTTTTGGTTTATATTTTAGTTAAAATAATAGTTGTGTTTTTCCTTTATTTAACTTCAAAATGTTTGTGTTTAAATTCTAGATGTACCTGATGATGAACACAAGTGTTCGAAACACGTTATATAATTAAATCCTTGTAGTGAAGACTGTATTTTTCCTAACTGATTATGAGTATTTTAGTTCAACTTTTTTCTAAATCTTATAAATATGAACTTTGATAAAATTCATACCTTCTTGTCAATCATAACATCTTTTTACTTTACTATAAGTAAAGTATAGTGATCGTGAAAAAAATCGATTTCGAGATTTTGACGGAATTATATGTTTTGAGGCTCCAAAAGTTGTTTTATGATGTTTTTGCGAAGATGTCTGTGTGTGTGTGTGTGTGTGGGTGTGTGAGTGTGTTAGCATTGCTTGTTACCATGCTACGGTTCAGAATCAGAAATAACAATCATTGATCAAACCACAATGACTCTGACGAAGACCGCTTGTTACGGTTGAAAGATCTTAGTCTTGTTTTCCCATTTCTTATTGTAGTTTGATCATATAGTATAGTATATACTCGTATTATACTATACCACACTATTCGAGTCAGTGAATGACTGAACAAAGTTTTCTCTTTTCTTTTCTTCTGAAACTGAAATAGCTTATGTTTTCTTTCAGTTCTATATTAATTTTATACTTTTTAAATATTATTTAAGTTTAAATTCTCCAGATATACAATGTATTTAACAATTTTTTCATTCCATTAAAGAATTTCTTTTTGACCCTTTTTTTTAAGCTAATATTGAATCGTTATATAGTTTTTGTACATAATTCAAAATATAAATTATTTTATTTGCATTTTTCTAGAAATAAATACATATTGAAATACATATACACATTGTATATGTCCAATATTGGAATTTAAAAGTAAAAGAATAATGAAAGTATTAGAATCAGTATATTATGAAGTATAACAAAAAAAAAAAAAATGTCTTCCCATTTGGTCATATTTGACGAATTTATTTAGAAAATGTGTAATTTTTGATCTGTTCTTAACAAAACATTGCTAAGGTTTATTTGAATGAAGGCATTTAGACTAAGAAAATAAAATAATTTTTAAAGAAATAAAATCGAAAAATCTGTGGGCATGAAGATTGTTGCATAGTACAAAGACTGTTACATAGTACATATGACCGTTACATAGTATATATGACTGTTACATAGTACATATGACTGTTACATAGTACATATGACTGTTACATAGTATATATGATTGCTACATAATATACATGACTGTTGCATGGTACATATGACTGTTACATAGTATATATGACTGCTACATAATATATATGACTGTTGCATGGTACATATGACTCTTACATAGTATATATGACTGCTACATAATATATATGACTGCTACATAGTATGTAATGTATAGAGTGCTGCTATAGAGTGGGGAGAGGTATTTAGGAGATAAGGTGAGAAAGGAGTCGGGTATGCTTAAAAACCGTTAACTAAAATACAGAAGGCCAGAAACTCTAATTTAGAGGAAAAAACCTTTTTTTTTATTTTATTTTTAATTTATCTTTTGTAATTCTAGGACTGTTACATAGTAGATATGACTGTTACATAGCACATATGACTGTTACATAGTATATATGACTGCTACATAATATACGAGGGTCGTCCAGAAAATAAGTTCCGTTTTGGTCTGTAGGGCGGTAGGAGTGGTTTTTGCCAAATCCGGCAACACTGCTCGAAAGAGGAGAGGTGGGGGAATAGAATGAGAGGTGGGGGACCTCAGTGGGTCAATTACCAACGTCAGGGCAGGTAGTTGAAATGGAGCCCTCCATGTCACGTCCCGCCACCTCGATCCCCGTTCCCTCTCGAGTTGTTTTGCGCGGAGTGATTCAATTTCTTTATGCACAGGGTTTCAAATCAGTTCAAATTCACGAACAGCTCATTTCTGTTTATGGAGAAGGTGTAATGAGTGAATCAATGGTGAGGAGATGGGTACGTGAATTTAAGGCGGGAAGACATTCACTTGAGGATGAAAGTGGGAGAGGCAGACCCTCAGTTGTGACGGACGAAATTGTCGCAGAAATTGACAATGCAATTCGCAAAGATCGTCGTTCAACCCTGGATGAACTCCACCTGAGTTTCCCAGACATCTCACGATCCCTCATCCATGAGATCGTCTCGGAAAAACTTGACTTTCGGAAAGTTTCCGCCCGGTGGGTCCCTAGAGAGCTGAATGTCTTCCCGCCTTAAATACACGTACCCATCTCCTCACTCATTACACCTTCTCCATAAACAGAAATGAGCTGTTCGTGAATTTGAACTGATTTGAAACCCTGTGCATAAAGAAATTGAATCACTCCGCGCAAAACAACTCGAGAGGGAACGGGATCGAGGTGGCGGGACGTGACATGGAGGGCTCCATTTCAACTACCTGCCCTGACGTTGGTAATTGACCGACTGAGGTCCCCCACCTCTCATTCTATTCCCCCACCTCTCCTCTTTCGAGCGGTGTTGCCGGATTTGGCAAAAACCACTCCTACCGCCCTACAGACCAAAACGGAACTTATTTTCTGGACGACCCTCGTATATGACTGCTACATAGTATATTTGACAATTTAAGAATTTAAGAGAGACTATTCCTTCCTTTTCTATACAGTTGATATAAGAAACGCTGATGGAAGTATATTTTCAGAAGGAGTATTGTTTATTGAAATTGTAAGTACCAAAGCAGTGCTAGTGTCCTAGTAGAGGATGCACTTACCAAAAAAAAAAAAAAAAAGGACCAAAGCCTACCAAATGAATTACAACGAAAAAAAACTACTTACAAACTATAATTTGTATATGATGATAAAATATGGCATTTTAAATAACAGAATATCAAGTTCACTGTTTTAAATATTTTTCAAATGAATTAAAATTGCTCAATAGAACTAGTTTATTTGGTAAAATAAATGAAACAAAGTTATTGTTTAGTTGACAAATAGTTTTCATGATTTTTTTTTATTTGATATTATAAAATGAAGGAAATATAATATTAAGTGAAAGGAATGATACTTGAATTATAAATGATGTTGAGCAAATTTATAAAAAATGAGGCAAATAAACCAGATTGGGTTAAAATGCACTCATTGAATAATTTCATTTCAAAACTATTTTATATTCAAAAATAAGGATAATTTTAAATATTTTAGTTTGTACTATGTGAAATGTTGGATCTCAAAAGTAGAAATGCAGTTTTGTCTACGATAGATATGTTCCAAAACAGAATTCAAGATAAGATGAAATATTATAATTCTGAGGTAAAATGGATAGATAAACAAAAGTCTCCACACAAATGAAGTTTTATTCAACAACAACAACGCGTTTCGAAAACTTTGTGTTCATCATCAGGAAGACACTACAATACAAATTATATCTAATCAGTTACAAAATTAGAGTGAAATAATAGATTTCAATTTAGAGAGAATTAATGACACCCGAAGGATGTGGTGATGAAAGGTTGGTACAGTGAAAACAACTAGTAGGAAATAGGTCTACTGCTATAGAGTGGGGATAGGTATTTAGGAGATAAGGTGAGAAAGGAGTCGGGTATGCTTAAAAACCGTTAACTAAAATACAGAAGGCCAGAAACTCTAATTTAGAGGAAAAAACCTTTTTTTTTAATTTATGTTTTGTAATTCTAGGAACAGTTTTAGAAATTTTGGGTACCCCGGAATTTGCTCATTAAGACTTAGAGAGGCAGAAGAATTATTAATGAAGGCTTTGTTTATTTCGAAACCTTCCAAATTAGAAATTTCTTTGAACTTTCTATTAGCATGTAGAAACTTCATTTGTATGGAGACTTTTGTTTGTTTATACATTTTACCTCAGAATGAGTAAATACCACACAATTACGGATTACACAACTAATGATTTGAAATATTATAAATTTATGATACCTTACGAATAACTGTAATGACGCTTAAAAGAAACTAAATGTTCATTCCAATCAAAATGTGTAACTGAAAAATAACAATGATATACAATTAACTATTGATTAGTTCAAGAATATTTCAATTCAAAATAGATTTAATGCATTAAATTGATGTCATTAAATGAATTGAATATCATTGAAAATCAATAGAACGAAATAATGTACTATTTATGAAAATAGTACATTTTAAGCTGTTTAACCCTAAGTGTGATGCTTTTAACAGCCTCTGCCTCTGCATATTTACCCAGTTTTTCAGCGATTTTTTTTTAAAAAAAAAGATTTTTTTCATGAAAATATAACTCTGTTTTACAATTCCATTAAAAGAATTGTATATAAAATTTGGTGCAACCTTGGGAACAAGTTTAGTAAGTGATAATGTTACTGTTTTATTACTACAGTTGAAGTATCGCAATATTTATTGATTCTTAACGTCACTGGAATTATTATTTTTGGGTAAATAAGTATTTTTATTGTTGATTTAATTTTAACATGCTTAATTCAAGGCTCGCGTTTTTAAAATAATTTGTAAATTTATTTTTGTAAAATACTTGAAAATAATTTTATCTTTTATATGGTACAACAAAATAAATAAATAATAAGGAATGCATAGTTCCTTGTATATGATGATAAAATATGGCATTTTATCAAGTTCACTGTTTTAAATATTTTTTTAACAGTGATCTAACCTTGGTTAGACATTCAGGAATGAAGCAAATAATTATTTTTATGGCATGAAACATGAGGTAATTAGGGTTTTTCTAAATTTTATATGATGGGATGTGGAAATGTAGTTGCACACTACATAATAAGGACAATTAATTAAATTACTTAATAATTTATACATAAATTCCATAACGACAGAAAAAATTACTATTATTCTTAAAATAAATCAATTAATTAAATTAATTGGGTATATTTATGATAATGAACTTAACTTACAGTAAATTTAAAGATAAACCAGTTCAAATTTTCCAATTCAATTTCGAATTAGCAACAATTTAAATGTTTCTATCTGTTTAATACTGGGTATTTTTTCATTACTTAAGAAAATGTTGAACTTGTTTCCGAAAGACGTTGGGTAAATGAACATTTTGAATTAAAACTACAAATAATAATAATTATTGATATAGCTTCTCGACCACTGATATTTTAAGTTCGCAGAAGGGGTTCTTGAGGATTTTGGTCATAAAATTTGTTTATTTTTATGACCAAAATCCTAAAGAACCTCTTCTGTGAAGTTATAATAATAATAGTTACAATTAATTTATATAACATTAATTTGATAAACCATAAGCACTAATTTATAATGATTTGATAAATATATCTTAAGCTAAGTTATTTAATAGCTATAATTAAAATCCTTATAAAATTATATCAGTTATTGTTTAATGTAATTTATGTAATGTTTATTTTGTTGTTATTTATGTCAAATAATTACTTGGAATCAATTAAAATACGTTATTGTAATCGTATTGTAATTTTTAATTAGTAAAATGTAATATAATATAAAATAATTGAATCATTTACCACTGACCTTACAATTCAAATGTGTCATTCATTTTCTTCTGTTTCATGCATTTTAATGAATATGAAATACAATTTGCATTTACTTTTAATTGAATGACATAGTTAATTTATCACTTTTGATAAATAAATCAATTCTTTGAAGAAATGGAAGAAGAAAACTGACATCGAGGACAGATTAAGATTAAAGACGCCATAATGGATTGAGGATATTAATCATATTAAAACCTGTTGGCGCTAAATGATAACAGTGCGTCCAATTAGACAACAATTAATTACAAACTAATATGAATTTATTTAATATCCTGAATTATTTTAAAAATATATATATATATTATTTAAGCAAGCTTTATATTTCCGGAACCAGTGGAACTGGTTAAATAACTTCTATCAATAAAAGATATTAGAAAACATGTAGACTAATATATAGTTCAATATGTTTCGAATACTTAAACAATAAACGAAGTAACATTATTATAAACTAAATAGGATTAGTGTAATTGATAGATTCATAAAAAACAGTCCAATAGAACAATAATAAACACAAAATATTCTATGTAAGCAGTTATACAAGATGTATTACCTCTACTAAGAGATAGATGCAATTGGTTAAATGATATCTAATCATTTAGGTTCAGAATAAACATACAGAAAATATAAAAAAACAGTAATACAGTAAACAAAATGGAATTAATATACTTGATAAAAAAGTTATTCACTTTAAAGGAGCCCTTTTAATATTTATTTATTTACATACAGATCAAAATGCTTTTACAATACAACGTCTTCTTTTACATAAAATAATTCATGTTAAACTAATAAACAGTTACACATAATAGTAATAATAATGATAATTAAATCAAACAATACTGACTCAGTGGCAATTAAACACACTGCAACATTATGATGGATAACTATCGTAGCTGGTTTTATTACTTTTTTAAATGTCTTTGTTTCGTATTTAAAACAATCTAAACTTCTATACAGGCTATTGCACTTTATCGTCTTACTAGACATTCAGGAATGAAGCAAATAATTATTTTTATGGCATGAAACATAGGTTAATTTGGGAGTTTCTGAATTATATATGATGGGATGTGAAAATGTAGTTGCCAAATGAGATAAGGACAATTAATTAAAGTATTTAATAATTTATATATAAATAGAATGCTATCATGGTGTCTATGGGAAAGGAGATCAGATATATTTTGTTGGTCACAAAAGAAACGATAATAAGATGAATCTGTAGAATAATTCGACTTACAAGAAAGCTTCTTAAGGACTTTGGGATGAAAGGATGGAAGTAAATTAATGAAAATGATTGTAATCCGGATTCTAAACAGGTGGTTCCAAAGATATTTTAAAATTGTAACGACGAGAGCTTTATAAAGAATAAGAAAAGTAATACCAAGTCTACCTACACACAAATTAATTTCTATTTCCTTTTGTCGAAAGACTTAGTGTTTCTTTTCCTCTCTAATCATGAGTAAATTTCATACAATAACTAACTGCATAGCTCATGAGCGACAAAAGTATTGGGATCTTTGAAGTCATATGAATTCTTGTAAATAAACAAAGAATGTTCATACTATGGTAAATAACTGATTACATCAATAACATGATTGTTAAAAGTTAATTTACAGTCAAAAATTAATCCTAAATCTTTTACAAAGTCTATTCAAGTCTGAAGGTTACATCTAAATGTATAGGTTATATTACTGTGCTTATTAAACAGAAAAAGAAAAATTATTGAATGGAACATTTAGATTGAGATTATTGGAAGAGCACTAATTAAAAGTTTATTTATTAAAAGTTGAAGAAGTTCAAAATAATAAGAGAAGGTGGTCTTGAAGGAAAGTTCAAGATCATCAGCAAAGAGTAACAACTTAACATCTGATAGTAGGGAATAAATGTTGTTGATGAATATTGAAAATAGTAAGGGACCAATATAGGACCTTTGGAAAACTCTAGATGTTTGATAAAAATGTTTTAACTTTAACGATATGTAAGGTTATAAGGCTTATTAAGTTTGCAACCAGTCAAAAATGTCTTCAAAAATACCAGGAGTCTTCAATTTAAAAAAGAGTATACCATGATCTAGCTTATTAAATACTTTAGCAAAGCCAGTGTAAATCGTATCAATCGAGATGTTTGAAAGAACGAGTTTTGATTAAAATGTTTTAACTTTAACGATATGTAAGGTTATAAGGCTTATTAAGTTTGCAACCAGTCAAAAAAGTCTTCAGAAATACCAGGAGCCTTCAATTTAAAAAAGAGTATACCATGATCTACCTTATTAAATGCTTTAGCAAAGCCAGTGTAAATCGTATCAATCGAGATGTTTGAAAGAACGAGTTTTGATTAAAATGTTTTAACTTTAACTATTTGTAAGGTTATAAGGCTTATTAAGTTTGCAACCAATCAAAAATGTCTTCAGAAATACCAGGAGCCTTCAATTTAAAAAAAAGAGTATACAATGATCTATCTTATTAAATGCTTTAGCAAAGCCATTGTAAATCATATCAACCTGCAAACCAGAGTTCATAGAATTGAGGTTATAATGTTTTAAAGAAAGCAAATTAGTAGACGTTAACCTATTCAGATAAATACCATTTTGTTGAGAAATAATATATTTCTTATCTTTGCTAAGTTTATTAGTAATTAAAAAGTCAAATGTTTTTGATAAATTGAACTAAGATTGATAGTGGCCTATAGTTTGTGATTTATCACCAGCTTTGTGAAGTTAAATAACATAGGTGTCTTTTTAAAACTGAAGGAAAGATTGTAAATATAAAGAATGGAAGTAATTAAGTAGGGAGAGCAATTATTAACAAAGATTGAAGTCATGTCATCAAGACCAGGAGACTTATCACTATCTAATTTAGAAATTATGTTTTCAATATGTTCAAATGTGATATTGTAACTGTAAATATGTATATTATGACTATTACTACATGATAAAGAAGTAAACAAAGAAAGGAGGATCAAAAACGGAAGAAAAATATTTAGTAAATAAGTTATGTCAAATGACCAAGTGAGGAAGACTCTTGATTCAAATACATATAATATGCCATAGAAGTGCTTGATTTATTATCGTTTACATAGTTCCAGAATTTCTTAGTATTACTCTGAACTGTTTTTTCTACATCAGCTAAAATTCTGTTATAACCTTCCTGAAATTAAAGTTTTACATTCAGGTCTAAAAGATGAAAACTTACTGTTGTAGTTATTATCACCAGTTTTTTTTGAAGACTAAATGGTACATCTTTTTTTTGCATAGTTTTATCTATTAATTCTAAGGAGAACCATTTAGATAAGTTGCAGTATTATTAATTTTAATTTTAGGTACGAGTATATAACGATCTATAACAAGTGAAATAATATATTAGAAATAATTAACGCATTCATTTATATTAGAGAATGAAAATAAAGTGTCTCAACTATATTCCAGTGAAATGGATAATAATGAAGCATAATCACCCTTCGAGATATGGTGTTTAATATTATGAAATTCAAGAGATAGATCTTAAGTAAGTATATATTTTTTCTTATAATATATAGATAGTTCGTTAATAGACAGTTTAAGTTGTTAGATTAGGTTTTGCCTCCCGTATGTCCCAAGGAAATTTGTTATTTTTACTGCCTTTATATCACAGTAAAGTAGTTAGGGGGAAAAAGCAGTTATTGAAAAGGTTGTGAATGTAGAATCTGCTCTGCTATTTAACAATGTATGATTAATAAAGTTTAGGATGTACATATGCAGTAAGAGAAGGATGGTGTTGTTTGTTCTACTATTTGATAATATAATATCAAATTCAATATCCCAGGTGACGTTTTTTTTTATTTTTGACACTATTGTAACTATTTATTATAAATGAAAAGAAAATATAATACCAAGTTTATCAAATTAAATAATGCCAGTAGAACAAAGTTAATCTTATCCGTTATAATAATGTGAAATTCAATATCTCTAATAGCGTATTTATAGTTGATATTATTGTGACTATCTACAGTAAATAACAATAAAAACATATGGAGTTTATTAAATTAAATAATGCTAGTAAAACAAAGCTACTTTTATCTGTTATAATAATATGAATTTCAATATCTCTAGTAATTTATTTCTATTTGATAATATTATGACGATTTATAATAAATAAAAAGAAAACCTCATACTTTTTAAGTATAAGGAGAACCATTTTAAATAAGTTGAAGTATTATTAGTTTTAATTTTAGGTTATATAACCACCTGTAACAAGATAAAGTTGAATTGAATTCAATGTGAGATTCATAGGTCTCTATTTAGTACATAGTAATTGTTAATCACCAAGCAAATAGTTCCTTCATTTCACTCCAACCATACATAATACGCATGTCTTTTCTATGCCAATGTTCATTTCAACCAATCACAGCTCTCATTTTTTTCAACTCATATTCATTTTTAATTGCGTCTCTATTTCATGGCGTCTCTTTTATTTGTAACTTATTTGAGTTTAAAATTAATATAAATATGTTCTTATTTCAAAAATTTAGTTTAATATATCTGTTTTAAATTAGATTCTACGTTCATTGAACGACAATACAAGAATATAGAAGGTTATGAACATCTTAATAACGGTTAGTGGAAACATTAAATTCATTTTCTTTACAATATAACAAGTTTAATTAATTCTTCTTTAGACTGTCCACTCTTATCTATAATAATATTATATTTTTAATCACCATTACACCTCACTAGGAAAATAGAATATTTAAATTAATTACCACCATAAAATATCATGCAATAAAATAACCTTGTAATCGTTTTCAAGGCTCAGTCTTTTTATTAACTGAATCAAAATAGTTTCTTCTATTACAAAAAGCAGTTTTTAATATCATTGAAATAGTTACTTAGTGTATTAGTTGTAACTATTTTCCCAAATTTTCCTTAGTAATTTCTGGTGTTAAACAATGTTATTCACATGCTCCTTCTGTTATTATGTATTGCTACATGTAACTTTATTTAGTTCTATAATATTATTTTATTATGCCTAATTTATGTTTTATTAAAAAATCCTTCTAATATGGTATTAATTATTTATGAATTATCCTATTGTTTTAAGCTATGTGTACTATTATTACTATTGTACTTGATTGTACTATTGTGTTATCTCTCATTTTATTCTTTCATAGTATTATTGTTTCTGATTACTTTTATTACATGTCATGCTCTTAGTGCAAAAGGATTTTACTCTGTCTATATCCATAAATAAGTGACATAACAATTACCACATGACTGGTGAATATCAATTGCTAGACAGATGTATTAGCATTATATTTTATAAATCATTAGTTGTGCAATCCGTAATTTTGTGGTATTTACTCATTCTGAGGTAAAATGGATAAACCAACAAAAGTCTCCACACAAATGAAGTTTTATTCAACGCGTTTCGAACACTTTGTGTTCATCATCAAGAAGACACCAAGGATGTGGTACTGACGAGTTGGTCAAGTGAAAACAACTCTTGACCAACCAATGTTCACTTGACCAACCCGTCAGTACCACATCCTTGGTGTCTTCCTGATGATGAACACAAAGTGTTCGAAACACGTTGAATAAAACTTCATTTGTGTGGAGACTTTTGTTGGTTTATCCATTTTACCTCAGAATTATATTTTATGCTACTAACTATAACTTTTAAGAATTAATTTAAAATAAACAAAGTTTAACGTAAATAAATCTGAGTCTAAATTAAAATACTTTAATTTAATATAGTTCAAATTTATACAAGGTCAGGCAAAATGATCTGACACATTTGTAGGTTAAAATAAAAGGCAAATAAAGTCAATAAACAATGAAGTGTTTTTATTTTCGAAAAGTACATATAATGCCATTTTGATTCATTTGGTTTAAAAAAAACAATGGCATTATATATACTTTTGGAAAATAAAAACACTTTATTGTTTATTGACTTTATTTGCCTTTTATTTAACCTACAAATGTGTCAGATCATTTTGCCTGACCCGGTATTTAAAACGTTTGTCCACTTGAAGTTACATAAATACTACACTGCAGATTAAATTAAACTTAGATATTTTTAAATTAACCCGAAAAAGTTGTATATTGAAGAAAAAACAATATGTGCCTGGTATTTAATATTACATCAATCGTATATACACTAAGTTCTATTGTTAATTGAATAAAAAGTTTCCACACAAAGTGGTTTTGTAAACAACAACAAAACTTGTTACTTTACTATAAGTATAATATGTAACGATTTTGACGGAATTACATGTTTTGAGGTCTTCAAATTTGTATTATGACGTTTTTTCGATGATGCCTGTGTGTATAGGTGGGTGGGCGTGTATACAAAATTTGTATAGAAGCTACAGTCCAGAATTTTTGATGGATCAGATTGATATTATATACAAAAATGGACCTCATAGTGTAGATGAGGAGTATAGTTTGGCAGCAATTATGCCTGATGGGGAAGTCACTTTTTTTTTGTCAAAATCTGTTTTTAGACTTTTTTTCCCCTAAACTATTTTAATATTTCATGACTCAAAAGTCATGAAATTTTGATATCATCATGAAAGCGATAAAAATCTGAGAAAATCCTCAGATTTTTAAAAGATCAGGAATTTTTTTTTATAAAATGTAAAATTTTTGTTTTATGATTCAATCTGAAAGCTTGTGAGGTCCAAGCAAGCCATACCGTTCAGCACGGTAGTTCTCAACATGGACTCCAAGGGTCCACGAGGGAAAATAATATTTTTAAGGATCCATGAAACATGGTTAGTGCTCCATGCTAAGTTTTTATGTGTATATAAGTTGAACGTTTAGAATATACAAATAAATAATTAAACCGTTAAGTCCCAATATTGGGGTCAGTTTGTTATACTGTTCCAATGTTTTTAAATGTTGTATACAATTCTATTTTATATTATATTCAAAACTGAATCTTCCACAATTTATTTCAGCATTGTTTATGTTTGCATTCCCACATCATAAAGAAAATTTAATGAAATCATTTCCTAGTTACACTTTTCATTTGCCTAAAAAGAATTTTTGTTTAAAAATTTACACTAAATTATGTTTTTAGAGTTCGAGGGGGTAGGAGGGGGGGCTCCACCGGGGGGGAATAGCTCTCAGGTGCTCCACAAGGAAACAAAGATTGAGAAGCCCTGGTTTAGCGAATCAAAATGAAATTATACCAAAAACTAAAGCAATATAAGGGGAATGAGTTGAGGTTTTTATTTCAAAATTACATAAACTAAAAAGGCGTATAGTCAATTTAATGTTTTCAAAATTTGTTTCCTTTAAATTGCTCATTAAAGAACAATAAAACTTCAGAATACAACTTTGAAGACAGAAAAATATATAATTTTGTCAAAATTTTTACTTATATACTACTAGCAAACATGCTACTCTTTGACAGGTACGTTTTCAAAAATTCGGAGATGATACATGGTATTCCAACATATTATTTGAAATTAAAGAATAGTAGAAAATATCATTATTAGTACAGTGTTAAGTAAAATATTAATTCAAAAGTGAATTGAAATTTTGCAAAGAAATTGAAACTTTTGCCAAAAAATTATTAATTTATAGCTTTTTTTTTATATTTAGCTTGCAGAATATAAATAGAAATACAGTAACCAATTTTATTTTTCCATTTCATTTTTTTGCTTAATTAAATTTTTCCTCATTGAAATTTATAATAGTCATAATAATGAATTAAAATGAGATTTAGAGAATAAGATGCAATGATTCTGAAATATAGAAATTAGCAATTTCTATAAAAAAAAAATTATGAAATTTTAACTACGTAAAGAGGAATAAAGCTATAAAAACTGAATATTTATATATTCATACAAATGGATCACCTGATATACTTGTTGGATTTATTTACATTGTTTACTTTGACTTAGAAATTCTTTCAGTTAATCCACTTAAAATAAAATTGATGTTTAAAGCTTTAATGAAAAAAAATTGAAATTATGTAATGACTTAATATGAGATTTAGTAAAAATAGAATTTTTACAATTAAAAAATTCAGGCCATTTAAACATATAATGTTTGACGCTTACAATGGTATGATAGATTTGTCTAACAAAATGCTCTAATCAATCTATATATTGCATCCTTGAGCAAAACTTAATATCAGATTTAGATTATCTTGTATTTATTATCTTTCAGTATTATTTTGAGTAATGAACTCTTTCGTTCTTTAGAAGTTAGTTCATATAGAACAGGTGCTGTGCTGTTGACAAATATCCAGGTTTTTTTACTATTCTTGTCTAATACTTCTAATATTTATTCTTTTAAAAATTTCAAGTTTCCAGCGATTAAACTTTTAAATGGTACTAAAAAACCGGGATTTGAATTTGATTTGAGTTTGCAAAACATGCAAATTACTGATATATTTATTTCCTCAAGATAAATTTACAGCAACCGGGGAAAAAAAACCAACCTCCCTCAAAGTAAATTGGATTTTTATGATTTTTGACAAAGAGAAAGAAAAGTGCTTTTATAAAAAACACTTGCATGTCATAATGTTCCGAGTATAATAATTTTATAGAAGATCAAAAGGTTAACACATAATTGAAAATTGAAAACAATTTTTGTAAAATAATACATAAAATTATTCTGCATAAAAAAACCAGAGATTGTGAACTGTTGAGGACATTTTAAAATACTCATTAATAAAAAACAAAAGAACTCTTTAAATATAATAAATATATATATATAATTTATATATTTAATTTTATTTTTATATATATATAAAAAAAATATATTTTATAAATATATTTTTATATATTTAATTTTTATAAAAATTTTAATTTTCATATATTTTATTTACACTATTTTTCTTTTTTATCGAGGTTTGGTGTAGCTTCATGACACGAAGATTATAAAATTTGAATATAATAAAAATAAGAGGCTTATAAAAGAAATGATTCACATTCGAAAAACCAAAAATGCGTACAATAAAAAAACGGATACAGAAAACCTAAATAAAATATATAGTCTATTACTTAGTAATGAACAAATATGGTTGTAGTTTTCTGGTTATTTTTGATATAGTTTTAATGAGTTTTTAGGGTTGTTTTGAGTAATCAAGTCTGATTAGAAGGTTCGTAAAACAGTCACTAGGGCAGCACACTAGCTAATTTGAACACAGCGAGTTATGTAGTTGCTTCCTCACAATAGAAAAATACCAAGGTAATAATATATATATTAATTAAATAATATAATGATGTTTCATGTTATTGCAATTACATGCTGTATTGATGTAGCCCTGAAGATGTCTACAAATATAGATGAAACGTCGGCTTAAAGGTGTTGTATTATGAAGCTAGACAAAACCTCGAAAAAAAGAAAAATAGTATTAAATATATCTGGTCGAGATAAGAAAAACATTCTATTTTATTTTATACATATTTATTTTATCATATTACATTAATGAAAATTTCATTAAATTTTATATAGATTATTATTTTTACAGCTTTGCTTTTACATTTAGCTTGCAGAATGTAAATAGAAATACATTAACTAATTTTATTTTTCCGTTTCATTTCTTTGCTTAATTAATTTTTTCTTCAACGAAATTTTTAAATAGTGATAATAAAAAATTAAAATATCAATTATCAACATTTGCAATTATCAACCATCATTCATAATGTCCATTGAGGCTCCCTACGTTTCAAGAGAAAATAACTTCCTTTCTCCTTCTTCGGAAGGGTCTTCTTCGTGTACTTAGGTGCACTTGTGGGAAGTTGGGCTTCCACTAGTTAGCGTTTTTGGACCCTCTGCGCTTCTGGAGGATGGTCTCCGGACTTCCTTCTCCTTAGTATCATACAGGGGAAAATCCCTGAAACTCTATCGGTGGTATTTTGTCCGCTCTGGCAGAGCAACGCATACCGTAGTAAGGCTATTTACACAAGGGGGTCACCTGGTACCATTGAGGCTGCGTTCATAATATAGTAACCCCTGTATCATCCATCCTTCGGCACGGATCGCATAACACCTTAGATTGTGGCTGAGATAAAAGGGGGATTTGGGGATTAGGAAGGATGTGAAACAAAGGTGGTCAGGCCCAGCCCCTGATCACCTTCTCCTCCTCTTTCTTTTGTCCCTGCATATAGCAGGTTAACAGGGTAGCCTCGTGAAGGCCGAAAGTCGGAGTTGAGTTAGATGCTATTAGTGGCGCTTAATCACTCCATTACTACTCCTAAACGTTGTTAAAGTAATATTACATTAAAAATGGCGACTATTAAGTTCTCTCTGCAGTAAAATGATGGTATAGTTTTTTTTAACGCAGTGCTATATTCACCCTCAAATAATAATAATAAGATGGTAAGATAAGAGGAAAGGTGAAGTGCCTGACTTGTATTACTAGTTAAGTTCCTGGGTTTACTCGTTTACTATGAGTAAAGTTCCAATGTGCTCAACCTGTGTCCTATGAACATCTAAAAGGAATATCTAAGAATAAAATATGAAATACTCCTATGAAAGTAACAAGTTTTTTGGTAAGCATTTTGATAAGGAGTAAAATAGATATCAGAATAATAGGTCAGGTTAGTTTGCAGTGGTCGTCCCACAAGGGAACACACGTAAGACGAGCAGTGGCCCTTTGTGATACCACACAATAAACATTGATTTTACAGTGGAAGTCCTAAATTTTGCCTAACTCAAATGTATTTAGAGTAGGGATCTTTAACAAGTACCTGACATCGTATGGGCTCGGGACCGACTGCTTAAAGACCTTCTCAAAGGACGACGTGCTCAGATTTATCCACCTCCCGTATGAATAAATCAATGGCCAAGTGGGGATCGAATCCCGGTCCGAGGCGAGCACGTTAACCACTGAGCTAACCTGGTCCCCATCAGAAGAGTAAGTCAAGAGAGTCTAGTTAGGTTGCAGTAGCAGTCACACAAGAGAACGCACATAGTCCGATCATGGGCCCTTTGTGATACCATACAATGAACATTTCACTATATTCGGAGTCCTTAATTTAGCCTAAATCAAGTGTATTTTGAGTAGGGATCTTTAACCAGTACCTGACATTGTACATGCTCGGGACCGACGTCTTAGCATCCTACCTCTCTGAACATGTGCGACTATCTCTGAAATACGAGTCACAGAGTCAGGTTAGGTTAGGTTACAGTGGCAGTCCAATAAGACAAGCATACAAAGGCCGAACGTGGGCTCTTTGTGATACCACAGAATGAAAATTTTATTATATTCGGAGTCCTAAAATGGGCCTTACTAAATGTTTATTTTAAGTAAGGATCTTTAACCAGTACCTGACATTGTACAGGCTCGGGACCGACGTCTTAACATCCTCTCTCTCTCTCTCTCTCTCTCTCTCTCTCTCTGAAAATGTGCGACTCTCTCTGAAATACGAGTCACTGAGTTAGGTTAGGTTAGGTTACAGTTGCAGTCCAATAAGACAAGCACACAAAGTCCTAACATTGGCTCTTTGTGATACCACAGAATGAAAATGTTATTATATCCGGAGTCCTAAAATTGGCCTTACTCAATGTTTATTTTAAGTAAGGATCTTTAACCAGTACCTGACATTGTACAGGCTCGGGACCGACGTCTTAACATCCTCTCTCTCTCTCTCTCTCTCTGAAATACGAGTCACTGAGTTAGGTTAGGTTAGGTTACAGTGGCAGTCCAATAAGACAAGTACACAAAGTCCTAACATTGGCTCTTTGTGATACCACAGAATGAAAATTTTATTATATTCGGAGTCCTAAAATTGGCCTTACTCAATGTTTATTTTAAGTAAGGATCTTTAACCAGTACCTGACATTGCAAAGGCTTGGGACCAACGTCTTAATATCCTCTCTCTCTGAAATACGAGTCACAGAATCAGGTTAGGTTAGGTTACAGTTGCAGTCGAATATGACAGCACACATAAGCCGATCATTGAACATTTGTGATACCACACAATGAACATTTTACTATATTTGGAATCCTAAATGTTACTTAACTCAAGTATATTTCGAATAGGGATCTTTAATCAGTACCTGACATTGTACAGGCTTGGGACCGACGTCTTACCGTCCTCTCCGAGAGATGACTCAACAGAGTCAGCTTCTGTTTTAAAAATACGGGTATACCTTGGCCTACGTCGTGTCCAGTTAAGTCGATCTCGATTATCCTTAAAGAATACAGAACAAAATAAAGTTTACGTCAGATATTCAACCCTACGTTTATCTGTAACAAATATTTGAAACATAATAGATAAATTTATTTATTATATTATATGATCTAGAAAACTATTACAATCACGTAAAGTCATATTAATATGCTATAAAGAATAACAAAATCTTATAAAATAATGTTATTGTACATTAAAAAAGAATCAAAGAATATATGAATCTCATTTAAATACAGGAGTAGTTTGAATATCGGCTGCAAGGCGTCGCCACTTGTCATTCCCGCGCAAATGCTGTTTTCTTTCAAGCCTCATTATTGGGAAACCAATTGTATGTTTAATTTCAAAGAAGGCTTTTAATTTAGCTAACTACATTCATGAAAGACGCTTTCGCGATGTACGATAAACATGAAATTGTAGACTGTTCATAACCTTTTTTTTTTTATCATGCAGTATTAAAAGTAAAATTTATTTATTTATAAGCTTACAATAGATTCTTATTAGCATTATATTATTGAAAATTGCATTCATGAATGAAGTATTGTACAGTTCTAGGAAAGATTATTTTCGGTTTAGACTAGACACCAGCTGATTCGACTTAACTCGTTCTATGTTAAAAAGTTAACGAACAAGTCTCCACATATAGAAGTTTAATAACACAAACAACGCGTTTCGAACATGTAGTGTTCTTCTTCAGGTATAACTAAAAGAACAATGAAGAAGAACACTACATGTTCGAAACGCGTTGTTAATGTGATTAAACTTCTATATGTGGAGACTTGTTCATTAACTATTTAAGCCTACAATGAGTAAATACCACATAATAACTGACTGAAGTCGTTTTTCGACTTGATTCGCCTCTCCTGGTCCATATTAACGACGATGGGTGAAGCATACCGGCACTCCTTTTTCAGTATTTTTCATTGAATTTATGTTTGTATTCTGTAATAAACTTTATTAATAGTTCGAGACGCTTCTATATTCAGCTGCATATATTCGTTCTTCCATGTATAGATACTTTCAGCGAATATTGCGGAATTTGTTAATGGTTTATACAGGTCAGAAAGATGGAAATCTACTTATACTCTACAGATCAAGTACATAAAACTTTACTATAATGTGCACGTGAAACACATGGAGCTTTACTCTGAGTCATCGATCAAAGGGAACTTCATTTGTAGTACATAAGCAGGAAACATTCAGTTTTACTCGCAATATAGAGGTAAAAATGGAATTTTACTTACAACAAGCAGGTTGGACATACGGAACTTTACTTACAATATGGAAGACTTTCTTCCATATAGTTGAACTTTCTTCATATTATAATCATGGACACATTGAACTTTACTTACAGTATGGAAGTAGGCACATGGAACTTTATTCATATTATACATCTTGGACACATAGAACTTTACTTACAGTCTGGAAATTGCCTCGTGGAACTTTCTTCATATTATACATCTTAGACACATAGAACTTTACTTACAGTATGGAAATCGGCACGTGGAACTTTCTTCATATTATACATCTTGGACACATAGAACTTTACTTACAGTATGGACATCGGCACGTGGAACTTTCTTCATATTATACATCTTAGACACATAGAACTTTACTTACAGTATGGAAGTAGGCACATGGAACTTTATTCATATTATATGTCTTGGGCACATGGAACTTTACTTGTAGAGAAGAAGTCAGTTACATGGAATTTTCTTATAGTATGAAACTCGGCACATGGAACTTTCTTCATGTTATTCTGCTTAGATACATGGAACTTTACTTACAGTATGAAGTAATTTTATTTTTTAGTTTATCCGGCACTTAAAACATGAAAACTTACTGATACTATAGAAGTCAGGCTCATAAAATTTTACGTTAATATGCATGTCACATATAACTTTACTCAGAGTAGTCGATCAAAAAAAACTCCATTAGTAGTATAGAAGTCATTAACGTTATGCAGGTCGGGTACATGGGACTTTACTCATAGAACACAGGTCAATTACATGGAACTTTACTTACAGTATGAAAGTCGATACATAGAACTTTAAACATAGTTACAGTGTGGACACATGGAACTTTACTCGTAGATTACAGTTTTGGCACAAAGTAATGTAGTCATAGTATTCAGATTGGCTACAAGGAACTTTACTGGTAATACACAGGTTGGGCACAAAGTACCTCATTTGTAGTACAAGCTAGGACGCATAGAACTTTAAAAGCTGTAAACAGCTGAAACTCCAAAGTCATACATAAGTTTATATTACAGAAACAACATTTTGTCTTAGATTGTATCGAAGAAAAGTTTTTTCTGACTTTATTTAAGTAGAGTACAATTAAGTCCTCTTTAACGAAGAGTTTTTCAAACTTTTTTCGACGCGGAACCCTTTTTCTTCAGTAACTTTCCCAGTAACCCCAGATTCTAATGATTTTATACAATCATAATATAACTATTTTCATATGCCTTTATAAATAGCATTATTGTTTGAAAGCAATTAAAAATTAATATTACTGCAATGCGTATTTTTCGAAGAAAAATTCAAAACTAAAGATTTTAATTTTCATATCTTCCATAAGTACATAACACATGAAACAAAATTATTAGCAACTTTAAAACAAAGTTTATTTTGTAATCATTTTTGGTTTTATAGTTGAAAGTTTGATTCTCAAGTCAGACTGAGCATTAAGTTTACTTTGGTATTTAGTTTTTATGGCAGTATAAAAGGTAAAACCGGTTTTACATAAGTAGGTAATGGGAAGTGGTAGCAATGTGTGAAGTGCTATTTCTACAATAGAAAGAAATTCGGGAATCAGATAGCTCCAAAAACTGACTAGTGATTAATCTTAAATAGGAATAAAATCTTGGCCACTTCTACTTATGTGTATAAGTATTATTCGGTTTCATGATTCACAAGAAACACAGAATAAATCCATACCCACTAAAAAAAAAAGATAGAAAAATGTTTTCTCTAAATGTTTTTGCGGAACCCCAGACACTCCGTTAAGAAACCCCTGGGTTCCGCGGAACCCACTTTGGGAATCTCTGCTGTAACGTAATAGTAGCGTAAACTTTAGTGTTTATCTTAAGTTAACACTTAAATTTAGAGTTCAACTTAACAGTTAATTTTTACGGTTCATAAACAATATGAGTTAAAAATCGAATATGAGTGATACATAGAGTAAGGAAACACACAAACTCACATTTTTTGGGCAATTCGTTTTTAATATCAATAGATATACCACAATAAGAAAATAAGAAAAATAACTAAGATCTTTCAACCAAAACAAAGTGGTCTTCGTTAGTGTGTAACTGACATTAATGGATATCACTTGTTTTAGTTAAAAGATCTTAGCCATTTTTCTGATTTTCTTATTGTATGTTAGTTAGAGGTGGTATGTTAGTTCAGATTTTGATTTTTTCATTTGATGTTTATTGTGAAATCTTATACTAATATCAGTTTAAAATTGAAGAAGAGTAACACACAGAGTAAAGAAAAACACTCACAAACTAAAATTTTAGGGCAATCCACCTTCAGAAGAAAAGAATATACACTTATACTAATATGTGTTTATGATATGCGCATTTGCATAAATACTCTTTTTAATAGTAAAACAAGTATTTATGAGGTAAATCTGTTTGAAATAGCGCTTTGTCTTTTATGTAGGAGGAAAATGGGTGAACAAAAATTTCTAAAACATTTTTTAGCAGAGTTAACGCTAAGAGCTTATCGATTGGCTTTCAAGCAAACAAAAGAAGCTAGAACAAAGAGTCGATTGTGAAGAATACCTTTTTTTTTCCTTCTTCTTTCTTGTTGAGAGTGTCTGGCTGAGAGAGAGAGAGAGAGATAGAGAGAGAAAGCGCCTACTACTCGTAGGATTCGTGCTGAAGCATTGACTAAAGGTTTAAAGAGAAGAGGGACCTGCTGTCTCGAGTGTTTGCCTGAGTGTTTCCATGGTAACTGTGCCTCGGTGGTGAGCGAGAGGGTTTTAAATCAGCTGATAAACACGACTCAGTGTTGCCTCCAGTGATGTAACAACTATTTCTATCGCCCGGAGTAATCATAAGATTTGCCGCCCCCTCTGGCCATTGATAATTCGTTATCATTCAAAACTCTAAAACGACCTGAAAATATTGATTTTCATAGAATCAAGGATCTAATTTTAAACTTTTGTTATTAGGCCCAAACTATTATTAGAGTCCAAATTGACATTCAGACAACATCTCCGGAACAAATCTAAGCTGGGGATATTCCTTATGTGCAATCTTTATTCCATACTCAAATCAAGAAATACTCAACAGGCTGTGAAGGACCTTGTCTATAAGGCGGTCATTCGTTCTGCTATGACATACGAATGCTCAGTCTGGTTTGGAGCGGCGCCCACGAACAAGAACTGCATCCAAATAGTACAGAATGTGCCCGCCTTATAGCTGGGGCTCCATGGTACGCCAGAGATGTTGGTATTCAACATGATTTCAGTTTGGAATCTATCTATTCCTACATTACTTGACTTGCTAGTAATGAAGACAAAAAACTGTCAACCCATCCAAATCTCCTTATTCGGGAACTAAATCCTACTCCCAACCTTTCCTAATCCCATGAGTCTCAAAGCTTCCTACTTAAGCTAAAAATGACGACTACATGACTCCAAAAGTATGCAGTACCTCAGAGAATGCAAAACCTGAAGACCAAACGACCATGAAGACGACACATTCCCTGACAGACTGACTCCCCCATTCTTGACAATGTTTACTGACCCAACAAAAACAGCAGGATGAGAATCTAGCAGTAGTGGACCTCTGGTCTGAAACTGCTATTTACGACGTGCACTGTTGTTCATGGTAATATTGGTTGGTCGTTGGTAGGTAGGCCCAAACTTACATCTTGTAAAACTAAAGTTACATTTTAGTACTCGTATACATATGTAATTTTCTTCTATAACTCAATTCTTTACTTAGAATATTGACACAAGTCGATTGCTAAAAAGTCAGTTTTATTTAAAAGATATTATAAATTGTAAAATATAACAAATTGTCCAATAGATAGAATAAAAACTTACCTAAAAAAATCAGAGTTGATTCTGTGTCAATTGTCCATGAATTAACCACAACTAGAAACTTTTAGTCACTTGCACAGTATTGCCAACTCACCCAAAAACAAAACCAATGAATACGTAATAGTGTTTTACACATATACAGTCGTCATCAAAGAAAACAAAAAAATTTTCAAAACTAAAAATTTATATTTCAAATCATAAAAAAAAATGGTTAACTTAAATTAACTGGCTTCGCAAACAAATATAACAAGTTTTCAATCTTATTAAAAAACTAGTTTTGAAAAATTTAAAATAAATGTATGTTTAATTTGCAAATGTTACAGATGAAAAACCGTTTTAAAAACAGTTTTACACAAATACAACATAAAAAGTTATGGTGGTATAAAATTGCAGATTTTTTTTGTTAGCTTTATATTATTTTAATTTTCTTTTATTTTCTATTTTTACACTCTTGGAAATGCCCCCCTCCCTCCACCCTATTACGCCACTTGTTGTCACCTATCAGAAACAACACTGTTTATCCTAACAACTCATGGTTATATTGAGAGATTTCAAGAATTACGTCTCTACATATTTTTTTTTTTTGGAGCCATAATTCTTGAGTAAGAATTATGTATTCTATACATAATCCCCCCAAATATGAGTAAATACCACATTTCAAAAGTTTGCACAAGTAATGAATCCACGGTTATTACTTAACCAATTTTTAGTAGAACCTCTCAGTGTGAGCTTAAATCGTTCCTAGACCAGTAGCGTAGCATGGGGGGGAGGAGGCCGGTAGGGGGTCAAGAAGGGGTCGAAAGGGGGTCGATAGAGGTTCGAGGGGTTGAGAGGGGGTCGAGAGGGTTTCAAGGGGGTTGAGAGGGGGTCGAGAGGAGGTCGTGAGGGTGTCGAGAGGGGTTCAAGGGGGTTGAGAGGGGGTCGAGAGGAGGTCGTGAGGGGGTTGAGAAGGGGTCGAGAGGAGGTCGTGAGGGGGTCGAGAGGGGTTCAAGGGGGTTGAGAGGGGGTCGAGAGGAGGTCGTGAGGGTGTCGAGAGGGGTTCAAGGGGGTTGAGAGGGGGTCGAGAGGAGGTCGTGAGGGGGTTGAGAGGGGGTCGAGAGGAGGTCGTGAGGGGGTCGAGAGGGGTTCAAGGGGGTTGCCTAGGCGGCATTTTAAGGTAGAGAAAATAGAAAAAAATTACAATAATAAAAAACTAACAAAAAATAAAAGTTTTATACGATATTCAGTTTTCAAGGTCGTAATTGTTTTAATGTTTTATGCGTATAATATTGTTTTTAAACAGATTTTTCAACTGTAATGTTTTCTAATTAAAAATAAATTTATTTTAAATATTTCAAAACTAGTTTTTTTAAAGTGGTTGAAAGTTCATTATATTTGCTTGCGAGACCAGTTAATTTTTTTTAACAATTTTTTTTATGATTTGAATTATGCGTTTTTTGTTTTCAAAAATCTGTGGTTTTCTTTTGATGACGACTGTATATTTTGAGGACTTTTTGGAATATTGAAGGTTATCGTATTATCAACGGCCTGAGTTGGAAACGGTGGGGGAGTTGGAAATCTTAAGACTGAGCCGTGCTTCAAAAATTGTTGCTACACATTGTCCCAGATCGAGCTCGTATTGCGATTTAGTCGTATTAGGAGGCAGTTTTTCTTATTGAAATTAATATGAAAATAAGTAATATGTTTCATTACCAAAATGTATTTTTAAATTTATTTTTTAAAAAAGAAATGGTATTATTAGAAAAAATAAACAATACGGTACATGTAATTTTTGTATTTTATATGCTTAAAGTCAGAACAATGTAATTACTACATCAGAGGCCAGGTTAGCTCAGTGGTTAACGTACTCGCCTCTCAAGTAATAGGACCGGAGTTATTCACGTGGGAGGTGAATAAATCTGAGCACGTCGTCCCTTGGAGAGGACGTTAAGCCGTCAGTCCCTTAGCCTGTACGATGTTAGTTACTCGTTAAAGATCCGTACTCGAAATGCATTTGAGTTAGGCAAAATTTAGGACTCCCAATGTAGAACCTGTAGAATCACCGACAAACGGCTGACGTTATTACTGGCTAGGGGATCGGTTTAAACAATAAGAAAAAAAAAAGTACTACATTACCAGTTAAACTGATAGCATACTGATAACATAGACCAGGGGAGAAGAAGTAATCCAGTGATTACCCTGGCTTGTACATATTACTATACAAGTAATATGAATAATACAAATTCATTCAAGAAATAATCATTTTTTATTAATCTAGTAAACTTAAAAGGGAAACTATCATACGCGTGAGGAAGACGGATGCTCGTACTATGAATGTTTGCGTTGTACGAGACAAAGCTGCTCGTAAAGCGAATTGCACGTACAATGAGACACTCGTACTACGAGGTTCTACTGTACTAGATTATTACAGTCTGTAACTAAATCACAACATAGTAATAAAGGCTAGAAAAGAATTAAACATTAATTTTTTTTTTTAAGGATTTAGAACATTTTCTGATAAAAAAGAGTTCAGTGGTTTATTGAAGGATCTATCAGTGAGCCACCCATAACAACCCTCTAGCGTAAATTGATCCAAACGCAAAAAAAACTACTTTACCTAGATTTGACTGCTTATTATTGAATCAAAAGTAAAAACCGTTGTCCATAAATATAAATATTAAATGATTATATTTAAACATTTGTCTGTGAAAACGACCAGCCGTCGGTCCGGAGCCTGTACAATGCCAGTAACTCGTTAAAGATGCCTTCTCTATTTTTTTTTTATTGTTGAAACCGGTTTCCTAGCAGGTGATAACGTCAGACGTAAATCGGAGTGGGAGGCATTTTGAGAGTAGTAAATAGACAATAGAAAAAAATTCAAATCATTAAAACCAAACAAAAAATCTGTAATGTTATGCCAAAATGAGTTTTTAAGGTCGTAATTGTTTTTATGTTTTATGTATGCAATACTGTTTTTTTTCAACTGTAATGTTTGTAAATTAAAAATAAATTTATTTTTAATTATAAAAGTGTTAAAATTATGGCTCATACTTCAAAAAAATCTAGTTTCTGTTTCGCGGCGATTCGCATATCGCGCCTGTATCTTTGACGTAACCCCAACCAAGTAGGCGATATAACTGTACCTTATTATCTTTCATAATTGAATATAATTTTATCGTAAAATACTAAAGTAATAGCATATTTTATATATTCAAAAGTAGTTTCTTAATGTGGTTGAATATTTATTTTATTTGTTTGCTCAGCCAATTAGTTTAATTCAAAAATGTTTTCATGATTATAATTACACGTTTAGTTTTTGAATAATCTTTGGTTTTCTTTGATGACTTCTACATACACGAGTACTATAATAAGATGTAAGTCTGGGACTAATAACAGTTGTCTAAATTCGATCCTTGATTGTAATTTCATGAAAATAAATATTTTAAAAACTTTCTGAAATTTTTGTAAGTTTACGGATTATCAACGTCCAAGGGGGTTGGGATCGTAGATCTTAAGATTGCCCCCCGGGCGGTAAAAGTAGTTGCTATGACGCAGCTATATCTGTATACTAATTTATAATATATATATATCAGATTCAATAATATATCGACCGTTTGATAGAATAACTGTGTTCTCTAATCGGGTTCGGTAAATTTTCTTGGATATTGACCGACTCCCGATTAGAGAACACACCTATATATATATATATATATATATATATATATATAGGTTTCGTTGAACACGATAGAGTGTTCAATGAAACCTGTCTATCTGAGAGACTGCTGCCCAAGTATATATATAATGTATATGTAAAAAGATTTCACATAAACACTTGAAATAACAATCAATGATCAAACCACAACATGGAATGAAAAAACAAGACTAAGATCTTTCAACAGTAACAATCGGTCTTCGTCAGAGTTTTTCGCAATTGGGTTTTGGACTCTGACGAAGACCGCTTGTCATGGTTGAAACATCTTAGTCTTGTTTTCCCATTTCATATTGATGTTTGATCAAATGTATAATATATATATATATATATATATATATATATATATATATATAATATATCATATAATTATATAATAACAATATATATATATATATATATATATATATATATATAATATATATATAGTTCAATATAGACAAAGAAACATAGAGAAATCAAAAGAACACACTTACAGTCTCTAATTTTCGGTTTGAACCGTCTTCAGGAGAGATAAGAGAGGGAAACCAAGCGCACTGGAGAAATCAAAAGAACACACTTACTAAGTTCTTTTAAGTAAGTGTGTTCTTTTAATTTCTCTATGTTTCTTTGTCTATATTGAACTATATTTGTCCGTTTTGGATCGTATTTCCAATAAATAATAACATTATATATATATAATGTTATTGTTTACACGTCTTATTTTTTTTGTTGTATAGTTTTTGTTTGTTTTTCTTGTTATAAGTTCTTTTATTTATCTGCTCATGCAGAAATATGTCCCTTGGACAAATGATTTGGAATTTAATACCAGCCCACCGTAAGGTTGTTAGAAAACTAGAGCAGACCAGCTTAAAAGTTTATTTTAATGAAATATACGTATATATATATATATATATATATATATATATATATATATATAAATTACATAGGATTCTGTTGATATATAACTAACTTACTTGTAGTTATGGACTATTTATATAAGTTATAATACATGAATTGAAATTTCTAATACTGACCAATCCACTGACATGTAGGAAGTCATTATCAAGAAATTTCATAAATTTGATTCAGAGTCACTTATAAATCCATCAAAATCAGTACAGTTGTTTTTTCATTTTCACTGTATTTACAGTAAATTTTATCTCTACTTCTCTTCATCAACTTATTATTGTTAGTAATATTAATAACAATAATAATTATAAAAGAATAATAATGTTAATGGAACATTATAATGAAGATGTAATAAGCTTATTGACAAGATTACGGGTGAGAGAAAGCCGACACCGGCAATGGTTCACTTCATTGACGCTAAAGCGCCACCGACGCTTATACACCTGCCAGTCGCGTACATCGCTTCGTTGTATTAGTGTCGAGTGTCGTTCTAACTCGTGCGAGATAATACGCAATTCTAAAACAAGTGTTGTGTTTCCCTCTGTGAAACTTCTGTTCAAAATCATTAACCAACCAAAAATAATCAACTTCTTCTGTGGATTATTAGGTAAAAAAAATATTATTATCAACTTGGTAAATTATTTTCAGTATGATATGTCTTTATCTGTATAGTATAGTATTAATTACACGCCTAAATTATAAATAAAAATTTTCACAAATATTTATATACAAAAAACGATGAAATAGTTTTTATTTCAAATAAAATGATCATTCATATATATCTATATATATATGATTCCAATTGAGACCGCAATAAGAAATGGGAAAAAGATATTAAGATCTTTTAACCGTAACAAGCGGTCTTCGTCAGAGTCAAAACCCAACGACTCTAAAAACCCGTTGGGTATTGACTGTGACGAAGACCGCTTGTTGACGGACGCTTACGTTTGAAAGGTCTTAGTCTTTTTTCCCCCCATTTCTTATTATGGTTTCAACATTGAATGTTGTTTCACGCGCTTATTGTCAAACTTGTTTTACATATATATATATATATATATATATAGTTTTTGATAAGTTTTTTTGAGGTCTATGTCTTGGAAATGAACTTCTCCTTACTACGCTAACGTTTCGATCTATTTATACATCATCATCAGGGCTAAAAAATACGTTAAGGCTATAATATTTTCAACAACAACATACAAATTCAATATGGATTACTATGCTAACAATTAAAACTTAAAAATACCTGTTTACAAACAAAATGCGTATTTTTCCTGTTGATTTTCAATAATTATTAAGAGTTCAAGAACATTTTGAGTATATATATATGTGTGTATAAAAAATTAAAGTTTATCAAGACTCAGTCAGTTTTTCAGGTTTAAATTAAACTTTCATTACCAACGTTTCGGTTCTTATTTATAACTTTTTTCATAGGTAGAAGTATAAAATTGTATATTTCTGACTATGAAAAAGGTTTTAAATAAAAACTGAAACGTTGGTTGTGAGAGTTCAATTTAAACCTGAAGAAATGACAGAGTTCTAATAAACTGTAATTTTGTTTCTATTTCCCGTTCCATACTTTTATCAATACATATATATATATATATATATATAAAATATTGATAAAAGTATTGACCGTGGAATACAAACAAAACTAAAGTTTATCGGGACTCGGTCAGTTTTCAAGTTCAAATTAAATTATAAGAGTTTAATTTGAACCTGAAGAACTGACCGAGTCCCGATAAACTTTAGTTTTGTGTATATATATATATATATATATATATATATATACAATGTTTTCTATCTCGGCTACATATATTTAGAACTATTTTTCTCTATCGAGGTTTGGTCCAGCATTAAACAGTAAAACACCTTTAGCTAAAGTTTCGTCTATATTTGTAAACGTCTTCATGGCTACATAAATAACATGAAAAAACATGATTTACACTAACATAAAAAAATTATATAAGTTACATTATTTATACGAATATATAGTAATCCTTCATACGTTGCGACTTCAAGTATCGCGGCTTCACTGTATCGCGGGTTTTTAAAAATAAATTAATGTTTTTTATCGCATAAATTTCGTCATTTCGCAAAGTTCGGAGTCATTTTCATTTAATAATGATAACTTATATTTATAAGTTGTTTCCTTGTTTTAATAAGAACAAATGTAAGAGTCAGTATATTATACTTTATTATCACTGTGTTTGTAGTAAAAAAGAAACGTGGAAAGACTCCACCATGTCACCAGAAGTGGAACCCGATGAAAGGACAGCTGAAATGATACTATCAGAACAGCTATAGTAAACTCTTTGCTGTGCACTTTTTTATTTCCTTTTAATACATAAATTTATTCTACAGATTGTTTTTTATTAAAGAAGCTTTAAGAGTGTATAAAAATACTAATCTATACATTTCAGTATTGTATATACACTGTACTATAGATGTAAGCCGCATATAGAAGGACATGTACTTATATGCATGTGTAGTTATTGCAAAAGTTTAGAAAGCAGTTAAAGTGTTCTGAAGAGTTAAAATTATGGCTACACTTCAACAAAAAACTTTAGTTTCCATTTCGCGGAAATTCTAATATCGCGAGTGCGTCTTTAACTTAACCTCCATCATAGTAGGAGGTATTACTGTACATTATTATCTTGAATATTCAATAAAATTTTATTGAAAAATACCAAGGTTAATAATATATTTTATATAATTAATGTAAGTTATGTAGTTTTTTCATGTTACTGTAATTAATTTTTGGATCAATTCAGATGTAGCCCTCATTTTGTCTTCAAATATTGGCGAAACATCGGCTTAAAGGTGTTTTACTGTTTGGCTCTCGATTAAACCTCGATAAAAAAGAAAATCGTGTTGAATATGTATATATATATATGTTTTATTAAAGAGTATGCTGATTTTAATTTTTTTTCTTTTTCTGTTTAATTTTTCAAGTTTCCTAAACTTAGTTTTCAACCCTTCAGGTAATATATACAACAATTCTTCATATGATTTATTACTGAACTCCATAAAATTAATCGAAGTTATAATTCTAAACTATAAAACTACACAATAAATTGTTTCAACGTTTCAGTCATCATAGACCATCTTCAGGGATATAATCTTGTAACTAATTAAATGAATATTATAACTAAAACATGTTTGAACGAAGGTCTGCTCCCAAAATATACTAATATATATTTTATATATATATATAGCAGATTCAATAACATATCGACCGTTTGATAGAATAGGTGTGTTCTCTAATCGGGATTCGGTTAATTTTCTAGGTTCAAAAATCAAACTCTCGTTGCCAACGTTTCGGTTATCAATATATATATATATATTTTATATTATATATATATATATATATATATATATATATATATATAGTTGAGTTAAGAAAACATTGTTTTTAAAATTTTAATCTTACATATCGCGTTAATTATTTTAATGGTCTTGAAATTTTTTTATTAAATTACTAAATATCAATTAGTGGTCAGGCTAAACCTACAGTGCCTTACAGTTTTGCAACTACCATAGGATTCATGTGAATTCGGTCGTCCTCCTCTGTAGAGGGCAAAGCCGATTACTCTGGGACCAGAGCTTGCTACTGGTAGTCAGTTAATCGGACCCCATCAGGGCGTCATTGTGAGGAGTGTTGCCAGTACCTCTGTATGACTGAATTATAGTAAAAATATTCTCAGTAAGATTTCTTGAGGATTTGGTCCAAAAGAATTAACTATTCCCAATTATAAGCCGACGTTTCGCCAGAAAATAGTTCAGCATTTTCAAGGCTTTTTTTTTTGAAGGAAAACTATATAAGTAAATTTGGATTTATCTAACAGATCTGTTAGATAAATTTGTCTAACTTAAATGGTTTTCCTTCAAAAAAAAAAAAGCTTTAAAAATGCCTTAAAATTTTGGCGAAACCATTGGCTTATAATTAGAAGTAGTTAATTCTTTGAACCAAATCTTCAAGAAACCCATTTTGAATTTCATAAATCAGTGGTCGAAAAGCGTTATTAAATTAAATATTAAACAAGTTATTACATTAAATATTAAGACAATATGTAATAGAAAATTTTATGTTTAAGGGATGACCCAGGGAATTAGGATATAATTAGTAGCCGGCCTGCCATAAAGGTCGGAGTACCGTCATCATGTTTCAGTATTACCCAAGGAAGAATTGAGATCTTAAACACAGCAGGAACTATATATCTGACAGTAAATTTTTTCAATGTATAAAACTCAGTTTTATTACAAAAAAAAAAAAATTGTTTTATAAACTATCCATCAAACTCTGGAAATTTGAAAAAAAATTGTCATTTTATGTTTACTTTATAGTTTTGTCAATAAAATTTTCTTATATATCATATACAGGTATAATTTGTTCTACGTCATTTCGAGTTAAGTCGATCTCGATTGTAAATCTGTTTTACAAAAAAATATACGGAAAAATAAACAAAAAATTAAACAGTAGGACCTATTTTTGTTGCCCGGGGCGGTCGTTATTTGCCTTCAACATATGGAAATTTAAGAAACTTTTAATCAGTATTTAGTCAGTATTTGTACCATTTTCTGGCTCTTGTTGTTGCCTTAAATATTTTGACCAAAAACATATTTGCCTTCAACATATGGAAATTTAAGAAACTTTTAATCAGTATTTAGTCAGTATTTGTACCATTTTTTGGCACTTGCTGTTGCCTTAAATATTTTGACCAAAAACGTTCAATCAAATTTCCTGGATAATTATTTTTCTGCAGTAACTCTTTTACTGCAAATGATAATTTCTGGGAAGAATAATAATTGAGTATTCTTCCAGCACAGGTAGGTTTTGTGTAACATTCGGTTAAAATATTACCATTTTCTCCTCTTATAACTTTTATATCAGGAATGGGAGAATGCCACCTTTTTCTATCTCTTATGTAAATTTAAGTCGATTATGATATGAATTAAATACATTCAAAACCTTGTCCAATTCTCTTTTTTCAATAATTAGAAAGAAATCATCAACATAGAGTTTCATGAATTTTGCTATTGAGCCTAACTCACTTTTACAATACTTTAGTAATTCAACCATTACTATGTTAGCAAGAACCGGTGATATTGGAGAGCCCATAGGTAATCCAAACTTTTGTTTATAAATAGCTCCATTAAATATAAGATATTGGGCTTCACAAATAAGATTTAGAATGGATAAGAATTTCTCCTTTGTGATGGCAATATGGGGTTTTATTTTATCCCATTTCTTATTTATTAAACCAAAAGTTAAATCAATTGGCACGTTTGTAAAAAGAGATTGAACATCTAGAGAAATCATTATTACATTTTCATTTAGTACTTCATTCGTTAAGGCTTCTTTAAATTTTAATGAATTTTTAACATTGAATTCACTAGTGACAACAATATAATTTAGATATTTCTCTACATATTTTGATAGTTCATAAGTTGGGCTACCTATAAATGAAACAATTGGGCGCAGAGGAAAGTTTGTCTTATGCAATTTCACTAATCCATAATCCTTGGGGCTAATCCATTATATGATTTCATTAATATCGCTTGACGAAGAGTTATCCAGTTCTTCTTTTTAAGTTCATTAACAACCTTATTTACTTTAGTACGTAATGTTGAAGATGGATCAGTTCTTGAAATAGTATAAGTTTCTGTATCTTCCAACAATGTCATCATTTTAGCCTTATAATCATTTTCCTTCATTATGACTGCATTGCCAGATTTATCACTTTTACACACAATTACATCTTTATCGTCTTTTAAGAACTTTGAAAACAACGTTCTATACTGGAATTCTGTTTTTTCAATCGATTAGATGTATTATTTAACCTATGACTATAATTTGTTATAATATTTACACAGTTACTTCTAATTGTGTCACAGTTTTCTACATTAACACAGATACAATTTTTTTTCTAAATCTCCAGTCATGTCAAATGTAATATAAGATTACATTAATATATTTAATGTAATATTCAAAGGAATATCTTCTTTGCGTTTACATTCTATAGCAAACTTTTCACCTAATGCAAGTAAGTGGAGACTTTCTTTGGGAAAATCCACTATAGAATGTATGTCTAATACACTATGGAAATAGAAAATTGGATTTAAGTGAAATCTTTCAACCTCAATATTGTTTTCTTTAGTCAACTGACCTGCTCATGTGCTTCTTAGTTCTGTATATATTTTTATTTTGTTATTCATATCATTTTTGATCCAGTTTCTAAAAGGCTATGATTTCAATTTATCGTACTATCTTTTCTTTGTTTAATTAAATTGGTGGTATCAGATAATGACATATAATTTAAATTTTTATTACATTATTCTATTTTGGTTTTCATTGAATTATTCTATAGTTTTATTTCCTCTGATACTATATTTTCTTCTAAATTGAATAAACGGTCCACATGAACTATGGAACTTTAAATTACATAAAACATGACACAAAAAAAAAAGATAAAATGCACACTTACTAAATTTAATATTTCAAACTGTTTACCATCAGGACTTCTCCTAGACTAGAAGAGAGGACGAAGTGAGAGAGATCTCCACATGTCGAAGGACGGAACGCGAATAACTCACTTCGTCCTCTTTTCTAATCTTCTCCTGATGGCGAACAACAGTTCGAAATATTAAATTTAGTAAGTGTTCATTTTATCATTTTTTCTGTGTTGTGTTTTGTATATTTTAAAGTACTATATTTACTTCAGTGTATTGATTTTTCAATACGTCGATACTGTCTTGATGTGGAGAACAACGATGACATATAGAACAAAGGATTAGCATTAAAGAAAAAAATCATTCAGAAATAATAAGGAAGATGAAAAGGCTAAAGTTTTTTTACTTTATAGTCAGAAAAGGTTTTTTTTCCTTTGGGGATGGGGGTATGAGGGGAGGACACTAAAAGCCGAAGAAACAAAGAATGAATTTCTCAGACAAGGATAGAGAGAGGCTTTTTATTAGAATAAGGGCTTTAAACATGGCTTACGATGTACGGCTTACGATAGGGCTTACGATATGAGGCGGAGAGATAGCGGTTTACGTCAGCGCTGTATCTCAAATCGATCCAAGCACATTATATCAAGTAAAGCCCTATTGTTAATCAACAGGGCGAAAGAGATGATAATGTCATGTTATAGCAATTTACCATAACAACTGAACCAAATAAACATTGTCATTAACATATGACTTGTCAATTCTATTATAGTAACCATTTGTTACCATATATATATATATTTCACTCAAAATTCGAAAAAACGATCCAAACTGGACGCAAATCAGCTCAAAAACGAAGAAAAGCAACACAAAGAATCCAATCTGGACGCAAATCAGCTCAAATCGTGTGTGTTGCTTTTCTTCGTTTTTGAGCTGATATATATATATATATATATATTTATTATATATATAAATATATATATATCAATGATCAAACCACAATAAGAAAATGGGAAAACAAGACTAAGATCTTTCAACCGTAACAAACGGTCTTCGTCAGAGTCAAAAACCCAACTGGATTTTTTTAAAATTTTTAAACAAAGAAATTTTCTTGTGTTGATTTAGTTAATTCGGGATATCGATCAGCAATAACTTTTGGGATTCTGATAATTCGGCATTTTGATACATTCTGGATACTAAATTTTGGATTTTGATGTTCGGGACTTTGATTAAATCCTTATGTTAATATGTTGTATTAACCCATGCTTGTTTTGGTAACTTATGAGGGCAATGTTAACCAGTGATGCTACTCTAACATGCTATTCCTATGTTAACCCATGATATGTTAAAATGTTAAACCATAACAAGAATTTACAATAAACACGTCAAACAACAGTCAACGCCCAAACCGCAGTAAGAAATGAGAAAAGGACAAAGTTCTATCAAGCGTAACAAGCAATACTTAAGTAAGCAATACCTATGCTACCCGTGTTATAGCAGCTACTAAAAATAATAAAAAATGAAAGAGATCGTCACAAACTTTGAAATTATTGAAGATGAATATATACAAAAAATATACAATTAGAAAATGACCATAAAAGTTTGAATTTATTTGGAACACAAAGCCAAATAGACCCGGCTCAGGTAGTAACAGTGACCCCTTAGGTCACTCACTCACCAGCTTTGAACAAACAACCTTAATTTTCTAATTGACTCTACTTTGCCTCTATAAAAACAAAAATATTTTGGAATCATTTTGACCTGAGTATGACTTTAGAAAAGAGTTGAAACATGTTGACAGTAGGAAATATGTTTATCTGGTTTAGATATAATAATGATAACGTTATTCAGGAAGACAGTTTCTGCAAATTATTGTTACATTTTTTAAAATATGTGCGTAAAGGAAGGACTGCTTCCAAGATTTACAAATATATAGACGTATAAAGATTGTGTGTGGAGAGAGGAGCTGAATGGAACCAACAGGAAGAGTGTTTAGACAAAGAACGTCTCATGTTACATACACTAGTGTGGCATCAGATGAAGGCAGACTTCAGACAATAGGTCAAGCACCAAGGGTTAGCAAACACAGCATGGACTTGTTCTACTCGTGATAACGGAGGCAGAAAGCTAAAACATAAGAAATATGATCAACAAGTAAGGACACTTTCAGGGGGACCAGATTAGCTCAGTGGTCTCTAGGCTCGTAGTCAAGGTTCGATCCTCACCTGGTCCTCAATTTATTCACGCGGCAGGTGAATAAATCTAAGTACGTCACCTCGGAGAGGACGTTAAGCCGTCGATCCCAAGCTTGTACGATGTCAGGTACTCGTTAAAGATCCTGCTCGAAATGTACTTCAGTTAGATAAAATATAGGACTCCCAATATAAATCTAAGTACGTCTTCCCTCCGAGAGGACGTTAAGCCGTCGGTCCCGAGCCTGTACGATGTCAGGTACTCGTTAAAGATCCCTACTCAAAATGCACTTGAGTTAGGCAAAATTTAGGATTCCCAATGTAGAATCTTTAGAATCACCGATCAAACAAAATCAGGTAAACGGCTGATGTTATCACCCGCTAAGGGATCGGTTTAGACTATAAAAAAAACTTGGAATTTCGCACACTCCGAACAATGTAATTTCAATTTTTTTTCGTTTTGTTGTTACACTCGTTATGATTATATGTTCACAGTTTTGACTATATAATATGTATCATTTTTATGTGAGAGGTATAAAGGTGTTTGCGTGCTTAGCAATTTTTTCCGTTTAAAAAATAATTACCTGTGGAATAACTTATACCACTTATAAACTTTTTTTTTGCCCTAGTTGACTCAGCGACTACAATGTCAAAATTTCAAGAGTTTTTGACCACTTAGCACTATTTTTTTTTTACAAAATAATTGAAACTCTCTGCACCATTATTTTCAATAGCATAAAATCACTGAGTAAACAATCATGCGTCTAACCTCGCCTAGTATCCCACATAAAAACGGCACATGCTGTATGTCAAAACTGTCAACATATCATCGTGATGACTAACTACACAAATAATTTTCTTTGAAATTGGACTGAACAGGGTCTGACATAACTATTGTAAAAGACTATACTTGTTATGTTCTTGATTTAGTAGTGTAAAGTGCCCAGTGGCACTTATTGTTTATTAGGGTAGCCCAGTGGCTTGCGTGCTTGCCTATTGACTGGTAGATCCACGGTTGAATAACTACTCTGGCTCTTGACTTATTCATTCGGAAGGTGAATAGATTTGAGCACGTCGTCCTTCGGAGAGGACGTTAAAACGCCCTTAAAGATCCCCTACTCTAAATGTATTTCAACTAGAAGAAATTTTCCCCTACTCTAAATCCATTCAAACAACGAAAAATTTAGGACTCCAAATGTAGAATGTTCATTGTGTAATATCACAAAGGGCACATCTTTCACCTACGTGTGTTCTTTCGCAGGACTGCCTTTACAACCTAACTTAATATTTCTTAAAGTATATTTAATAATAAAGAATAAAAGCTCAGTGCCAAATAATCAGACCATAAAGAAGAAAGTAAAAAATAGGAATTGTAAAATTTTAAAAATTCTAAAAATAAAATACGTTAATACATATAAAGTATAACATTTTTGGTGTATTTGACTGCTTTCGTTGTCACCTAATACTAGTTTCATTTACACAGGCCAAGAGTTCCCTCCTTACACCCTGCTTCCCTGATACTGCTTAAAATAACTCCCCCCAATCCTAGGGACTTTTATAAATAAACCGGATGTACTTTCCAGCCTAAAGGGTGATTAATGCCCCAGTGTTCCTGCCACTCTATTACTTGTGAATGGCAGTCGTTTATAGTAACAGTCCATCACCAGCTCTTATTTGAACTGATGATAACATAAGAAAGTAATCAGCAATAAAAAGCAGTCTGTGATTTGTGTTTTCTTTGTTTTTGTACATTTGGACGATTTTATGCTGCATGACGCATTAGCACTTGTAGCTAAGAAATCTTTAGCATAACTAGCATTGTCTTTTACAATAGTCATGGTTGAAAAACTGACTGTGGTTGTTATTATTACAGAAATCACCAGGTACTCCATGAGACTGTATCTTTACTGGAAAATGAATTATTAGTTTATGAGTTTGTAAGTGTGTTTCTTTAGTCTGTGTGTTACTCCTCTTCAATTTTAAACTCGAAATGTGTTCAGTTTGGACCGTCTTTCCCTTAATTAAGTGAATATATATATATATATATGCTTGCTTTGTTGATGTTGAATACGACAGAGTATGGTTTCTGCAAAATTCTTCTCAAGAACTTTGATTTTCCTAAATATAGCTTTTTAGTTGTGAGAACAACGGTTGACGTAGTCTATCTCAGACTACAAGTCTACCTTAGACTACCTAAACCGTTGTTCTCACAACGAAAAAGCTATATTTAGGCAAATCGAAGTTCTTGGGAAGAAGCTTATAACAGGATCTACTCTCTCGTATTCAACAAAAAATTCATATCAAAAGAACTGCTACCAAAATATACTAATATATATATATATATATATAATATATAATATATATATAAAGTCATCACTAGGATACAAAAAAGAGAGACTAAGACTAAAGAGAGACTAAAAGCACGCATGAAAAAAAAACTATTAGCTCAGGTGAAAACACCCAAAAAAAAATTAATAAATAAGTAAACAAAAAAATGCCCTAAGAGACTAAATAAATAAAAGGAATAATCAACGATTGAGGTTAAGCCTAGGAGCAGATCTACCCTCCAGAAGACTAATAAATGCTTCTTCTGAAACCCTCAGAGTGACTTTTGAATTGTTATCAGTAACAATTCTTCTGAGGGCTTCAGAAGAAGCTTTATCAGTCTTCTGGGGGGTAGATCTGATCCTGGGCTTAACCTCAATCGTTGATTATTCCTTTTATTTATTTTAATCTCTTAGGGTTTCTTTTGTGTACTTATTTATTTTCATTTTTATATATAAACATAAATTTATATATATATATATATATATATATATATATATATATAATAAAGATTTCACATAAACACGTCAAATCAATGATCAAACCTCAATATGAAAGTGGAAAAACAAGACTAAAATCTTTCAACCGTAACAAGCGGTCTTTGTCAGAGTCAAATCCAAACTGACAGTTGAGATTTGACCTACAGTTGGGATTTAACTCTGACGAAGACGCTTGATACGGATGAAAGATCTTGGTCTTTTTTCTCATTTCTTATTGTGGTTTACATGTTGATTGCTACAAACTATATGTAAACAGTATATAAATAATTTCTGTATTTTTTATTTATTTTTTTTTAAATTAATTTATTTATTTTTTATTTAAGGTCAATGTTTTCTGCTCATTATTGAAGAAGATAAATTGAGGTTTTATTTTTCTATTTCTTTTTTTACGAGGTAAATTAGAATAATATTTGTTTGATATCATATTCTTGTCGTTTTTTTGTTTGTTTTACGATCCGGATGTCGCAGCTTGTGATCCTATCATCGGCCAAGCAGAAAACTTGCTATTTTCCGCCTGGCTGCTAGTCATAATGGCGCGTTATTCATACGAGAGTGTTTGCTAATCTGCTAACGATGGTCCATTTATGCTTGCATTCATTATCAAGTTATTGAATAAACTGACCTAGCGATTCGACTATTATCATTTTTTTTTTGTCGTTTAAACTGATCCTCCAGCTGGTGATAACGTCTGCCGTTTACCAGCTTCTTATTTTGATCGGTGATTCTACAGATTCTACATTTAGGGAGTCTTAAATTTTGCCTAAGTCAAATGCATTTCGAATAGAGATCTTTAACAAGTACCTGGCATCGTACAGGCTTGGGACCGACGGCTTAACGTCCTCTTCGAGGGACGACGTACTCATATTTATTCGCCTCTCGCGTGAATAAATCAAGGGCCAAGTGGGTATCGAACCCCGGACTACCAGCCCAGAGGCGTTACGTTAACCACTGAGCTAACCTGCCCTTCAGTGATTCTTTTATGGTTATTAAGGATTCAACCAACTATTTATAACCGATTATAACTATCTATTACCGATTTGTGAAGGTATTAAAACCATGGGAGCTTTTAAGTAATACCTCTTTAGTTTTATCTCATGAGCTGAACAATCATTTATTGTGTGGTATTTAAGTTAGGTTGTAGACATAACTTAAGATAAGACATAAAAGCCGAGGAATAAATGTACACGCCTTATGACTGGAGTAACTTGGTATGCCAGATTGTAATTTTCAAAGAGACCTCAGGTTAACTATTCTACAAATAAACTGGTGACTAATGAGGACACGGAAATTCCAAACCATCCAAACACCCTTGTCCAGAGCATACCCATAAGAACTTCCCCAGTCACATCCATAGTGAAGGCATTGTTAAAATAAATGGCCAACTCCCTAGTCTGACAACGGTTTCACAACTCAAGGACACCATACGACCTTGTATACAATATAGAATATTCCTTCGAGGGGACAAAGACTTAAAAACTAATTTATTACTAATGGTAACTTGCCAAGACTAAAAACTAAACCAAACATCGAGGTCCCTGTCACTAGAGGGTAAGGGTCTTCCTTCTCCTCTCCACGTGGTAAACATACTTCAGAAATTGGCCAAACAAACCTTCCGACATTCTCTGGGCATACAGCCTATCAACAAACAAGCCACAGTTCATCTCAAGGTCGAATCTTGACCGAATTAAGAAGGACGTTAAACCATCGGTCCCGAGCCTGAACAATGTCAGGTACTCGTTGAAGATCCCTACTCTTAAATACACTTGAGTTAGGCAAAATTTAAGACTTCCACTGTAGAATCAATCTTTGTTGTGTGGTATCACAAAGAGCCAATGCTCGGACTACGTGTGTTCCCTTGTGGGACTACCAGTGCAACCTAACCTAACCTAGTTCCGTTTTAATTTTCTTCAAAAATCCAAAGATAATCTAATCTCTACAAAGCTCATTCAGTAAATGTTTTCTTCACCATCAATTTTTTTCCTCTCAATAAAATACTGTGATTTTCTGAGATCCAGTTTTAATGCAATTTCGACTACATCACGAACTCACGACTTACTTTCTGTTAAACATATCTCTTTTGAAATTTGATTTAAAAAAGAAAGAAGAAAAATCCTTTTTTTCAGCTTGAATGTTGTAAAAACATTTTTTTTATATTTACATCAGAAATATTTTTTAAAACATGATGAAAACTATTGCAGACTAAAAGAGTTCAATAATAATCTTACAAACAATTGTTAACGGTGGAAACTTATTTCAGAGTTCTGGGAGTAGAAGGAAATGTGGGTTGATATAAAACCTTTTTTTTTTAATCTAATCCAACTAAGTCAATGCTTCACGAGCGGTGCTCCTTGGAAGGTAGCCAGGTGTGACCCCAAGTCAACCGAAGATTAAGTTTATATAATAGATTTATACATTAAAAATTTGTACCATTTTCATTTATTTATTAGAAACATCAAGTATGTATGTGGTTGTTCTATATAGGAAAGAGTCAAGTCTCTGCTAATTGATATTTTAAACTGGAAGGTAAATTTCTTTAATCTTTAATCAGTAATGGACAATAGTTTCTCTTTTTCTTTCCTTGGGAATTTAAATCATTTGATATTGATTTCTCTCTCTCTATCTCCCCCTCTCTTTCTCCCTCCCTCCCCTTTCTCCCTCTCCCTCCCTCCCCCCCTCTCTCTCCTTAGAAAAAACATCTTTCTTTTAATTCCCTATCATTTTCCTATTTTCCAATCTCAGGACTAAATTTTCTATATTAAAATCAACGATGTGCCCTAAAGCTTTGGTTATTTCATAAGTGCGCCCTGAAGTAAAAAAGTTTGAGAAACACTGAACTAAATCATGGAATAGATATACAAAGCCTAGGGGCCAGGTTAGCTTAGTGGCAATGTGCTAACTTCTGGACTGGTGCATCCGGGGTTCAATACCCACTCTGGCCCTCGGTTTATTCTTACAGTAGGTGCTAAAAATCTAAGCACGTCGTCCCTAAAAGAGGAAAGATTAGATAGTCAAATCTTCTGACTTTCTGAAAAGGTACAAATATCATGAAATATCAAAAAAGATATAAATCAGTGTTTGACGAAATAGAGTAAAAAATACTCTATACTTGATAAAAAATACAAGGTGATATTTGACACCTCGAGTGTATCTACAAATAGTAGATGTACTAAATAAATGAAAATGGTACAAATTTTTAATGTATAAATCTATTATATAAACTTAATCTTCGGTTGACTTGGGGTCACACCTGGCTACCTTCCAAGGAGCACCGCTCGTGAAGCATTGACTTAGTTGGATTAGATTAAAAAAAAAAGGTTTTTATAACCCACATTTCCTTCTACTCCCAGAACTCTGAAATAAGTTTCCCCGTTAACAATTGTTTGTAAGATTATTATTGAACTCTTTTAGTCTGCAATATTTTCATCATGTTTTAAAAAAATTTTTGATGTAAATATAAAAAAAATGTTTTTACAACATTCAAGCTGAAAAAAAGGATTTTTCTTCTTTCTTTTTTAAATCAAATTTCAAAAGAGATATGTTTAACAGAAAGTAAGTCGTGAGTTCGTGATGTAGTCGAAATTGCATTAAAACTGGATCTCAGAAAATCACAGTATTTTATTGAGAGGAAAAAAATTGATGGTGAAGAAAACATTTACCGAATGAGCTTTGTAGAGATTAGATTATCTTTGGATTTTTGAAGAAAATTAAAACGGAACTAGGTTAGGTTAGGTTGCACATGTTTACAAGGCGTTGTTTTATATTGACACCTCGAGTTCATCATGAAAAGTGTTTGAAAGTCGTTGTTTTATACATTTTATGTGTTCTTTATGTTAAGATTTCGGTACCGAGCCTGTACTATGTCAGGTCCTTGTTAAAAATCCATAGTCTAAATATATTTGAGTTTGGCAAATTTAGGACTTTCAATGTAGAATGTACATTGTGTGATATCACAAAGGACCAATGTTCAGTCTATGTGTTTCTGTTATGATTGCCACTGCAAGATAACTTAACATAAACATAGTATGTTGTAACAAAACTTGACTTGTCAATTTTTTTTTTTTTGATTCCCAAACTATAACAGCGCGTGTGTAGTTTTTTTTAAGCATTACTGAAGAATTACTGAAGCATTACTGAAGAATTATTGAAGCAGTACTGAGAGGAAGCAGATTAGAATGTCGGAGCACAGTGACAACGTGCTAGTTTCTGGACAGGTAGATCCACGGTTCAATACCCACTCTGGCCTTCGATTAAGTCATGCAGGAGGTGAATAAATCTGAGCACGTCATGTCTCAAAGAGGACGTTATACTGCCTCATTAAAGTAATGGAAGTCAGGTTCTCATTAAGGATCTCCTAGTCTAAATATACTTGATTCAGTCAAAATTTACACCTTCCAATTTAGAACCAAATTGATAACGTGGATTGCACATTTCTAAAATGTGTGCCAAATAATACATGAGCCATAATTTCCGTCCCTAGAACAGCACAAAAAGGTAAAAACCTTATAAATGTGGGCGTTGGAAAACAAACAACAAATTAAGATATTTATTCTTTCATCTTGATTCGTTTCTGTGTTTGTCACAGTAGTTTTTTACGGTTTATTCATTCCATTCATTCGATTTTGTTTCGATTATTGGAATAAATAACCTCCGTATATAAAGAGAGTTGCACTTTACTTTCATTCGACATATAATATATCATTGATATTGATATTGAAGACTAAGATCTTAGTCTTGTTTTCCCATTTCTTATTGTGGTTTGATCATTGATTGATATTTCACGTGTTTATGTGAAATCTTTTTATATAATATATCATTTTTTAACTTTTTCAAAATTTCTGTTTAAAAACTTACTTTTATATACTTATTTCTTTTACTTAATATACTTTTAAGTATTCAGTGCAAATATTTTCACATATCACAATATTTCAATTCGTTAAACTTACTATACACATCTTGTGCCACTTTCAAAACAAATGACTTGTATTTCATATTGACTGTCAGCAATTTTTTTTTTATCTTCTTATTAAGTGTTTCATCAATATAATGGCTTGAACTGAAGATTTAGTATGGTTCAAAGCTTTGTTAATCACTGAAGATATTGAAGAAGTTTGGATTATATATATTCAAATATAATAAATATATACAAAACTAAAGTTTATCGGGACTTGGTCAGTTCTTCAGGTTCAAATTAAGCTCTAAATGCCAACGTTTTGGTTTTTATTTAAAACCTTTTTCATAGGCAGAAGTATAAAATTCTTGAACCAGAAAAACTTAAGTATTACATTAGAGATTGTTTAAAAAAAATTGCTACTTTAAACAACTGTTGTGAAATGACATTTGTTTAAAAAAAAAAAAATTCATCCTAATCGCAAATTGTTTTTAAAAAAAATGTCTAGAGTAATAGTTAATTTTTCTTGTTTCAAAATTTTGTAATTCTGCCTATGAAAAAGGTTTTAAGTGAAAACTGAAACGTTGGCATTGAGAGTTTAATTTGAACCTGAAGAACTGACGAGTCCTGATGTAGGTTTATTTTGTTTTTGATTCACGGTTGATAATTTTATCAATTATATCTATATAAGTATATAAATTTATATATATTTATATCTATGAAGTTTAAACCACAATCAAAAAAGGAAAACAATAGAAATAAATGCTCTAAGGCCTTTCAACTTATGTGATCAGAGAGCAAACAAAGTAAAAACTGAGAAGCTAACAAAAAAATAATGGAGAAGGAAGTTAACAAAACAGCTGGAAATTCAATATGACAATATAGCTTGATAAGAAGAAATACCCTGTAAAATAAAAAAAATGCAGGTCCAACAGTAAGAAATAGAATTATAATTCAATATTCCTTAAAAAAAATAAATAAATAAAATTTAATTTAACAAAACATTAAGTTATATCATTTGAATCAACAGTCTGGTCAGAGTTCATGTCCAGAGATACTCGTACATTTCAAAGATCGCGCTCTGATCCAATTTGCCTAACTATGCCTTGAATTATGACTTCATCTAGTTTAAATAGCCCATGACTTATATTAATTAGTTTTTCAATATGATGCTTAATTAGGGCAATTTCTACTAAGTTTCTTTCAGTAATAAACGAGAGAAATATCAATACTTTGGAGTTTTTATATATGTATAAATTACATAATTTATTGAATTATATAATCTGTCAAATGCTATTGTTAAGAACTTCAGAATTGTAAAGGGGACTTTATGGACACCTTTTAGGGATAAAGTCTGCAGCAAAACGACTAAAGAAGTTTATTCCGGAGAACAACAAAAAAATAAAAGCATAATTCAGAATCTGTTTTAGACTTGGCTCTGATAGAACTTAGTGACTAACAAGGCAGAAAGGATCTAATTAGTAACTTTCTTCTCACCCAATCACTGTTTGGGTGATATATTAGGACTTGTTATGCTGATTTATGGGGAAATGTTAAATTTGAATAATAAATTATAGGTATTCAAATTTTAATTACTGTTTTAATTAGTTTTTTTGGTTTATTAGCAATAATTATGTAATTTAAAAGAGAAATGGGCAGAGACAATATGAATTGGTTATTGGATATTGAATCTAAAGAGGAAAGGAAGGACAAGTGAGGTCAGTCACCGGAGAAAGTGACCTTCACTTTCACTGGGGGGCTGGAAGAAAGAACGGCGCTGTGGGTGAACTGAGGGCGGTGACTGTCGCAAACTAGCCATCCTGTCTGGGGAAGAGCTTTCTCATCCACGCGTAGTGCATTTCATTGAAACATGACAGTGGGAAAAATTAATCTGTTTTCTTTGTTGTTTTTAATATTAGTATTCAATATGTTTAGCTTGTATGAATAAATATTAAGGTGAGGCAAATGGCCTCTGCTGTGCACTATGCTTCTTTGACATACCATGCCACTGTCGTCTCCTCTACTACGGGTATACACCATGCCTCTTTGATCTACCAATGATCTGTGATATATGAAACTTCCTCTCTTATACACCATGCCTCTTTGGTATACCAATGATCTGTGATATATCAAACTTCCTCTGCTATATACCATGCCTCTTTGATATACAATGCCACTGTCATCTCCTCTACTATACACCATGCCTCATGCCTATGTCATCTCCTCTGCTATGTACCATGCCTCTTTGATATACCATGCCACCGTCATCTCCTCTACTACGAGTATACACCATGCCTCTTTGATCTACCAATGATCTGTGATATATGAAACTTCCTCTGTTATACACCATGCCTATTTGGTATACCAATGTTCTGTGATATATCAAACTTCCTCTGATATATACCATACCTCTTTGATATACCATGCCACTGTCATCTCCTCTACTGTACACCATGCCTCTTTGGTATACCAATGATCTGTGATATATCAAACTTCCTCTGCTATATACCATACCTCTTTGATATACCACGCTACTGTCATCTCCTCTACTATATACCATGCCTCATTCCTATGTCATCTCCTCTGCTATACACCATGCCGCTTTGATATACCAAGTCTCTATTACCTAGATACCAAGTCTCTATGATATACTAAGACTCTTGCTCCTCCTTTTCAATCCACCATGCCTCTTTCATCCAACGAATCTCTACGATGTAACAAGGATTACCTACCATTGTGTCTTCAGCATTCTTGATTTCCCTCTCTCTTTTCTCCTGAAGACGTATTTTCCAAAAATTGAGTAAACTGTGTTTCTTTACTCCATATGTTACCTTCTGCAATTTTGAACTCGCATTGATATAGCAAGCCTCTGTTTACTTCCTTTGCAATCTAAGTACTTGACTGCTTGAATGCAATATTCATTCAAGGTCCTCTGCTATATAGTAATGAAAAATCAGGTAAACGAGAAATTTTAAAAAATATCCTGTCAATTTAATGATTATTATTTCTTGTTGACCCTACAAAGCCCGGATTGTTAGTCCATATATGTATATACTAATGTATATGCTAATTTGTATACTAATTTGTATACTAATGTGTATACTAATGTATATACTAATGTGTTTAGTAATGTATATAAACGACGTGTGACTCTTCACTACAGATTATTTATTTATTTTGATTTTATTTTTTCTAGTACATTATAATAACTACTTCATTACTAGATTGTAGATATTTTCATATTATGACTAGAATTTGAGTATATAACTCAAATTAAAAACATTCTCTTCTATTGATGGATTCTCTGTACTTCTGCACTGGTGTTCTTCAAAGCAGCAATATGTATCTTAAAAGCTATAATAATGCTTTACATTGGAGTAGCTCCTCCATTAGGGAATGATTGTACAACGGCTTTTAGTTGCTTAATACAGTGATAAGCAGAAACACATTGCAACAACTGTTGATAACTTAAATGCGGGTTGCACTGAAATTCTCTGTTCGGCTCCCTTCAACATATATATACAAAATATATAAATATGTAAGTTTAAACCACAATGGAAAAAGGAAAACAATAGAAAAAAATGCTCTGAAGCCTTTCAATGTTTGTCATCAGAGAGCAAACAAAGTAAAAACTGAGAAGCTAACATAAAAGTAATGGAGAAGGAAAGTAACAATGGAAAAATATTTATATATATATATATATATATATATACAGAATATATATATATTCCTTTCCATGTATATAAATTTATATATATAATTTGTTTATATATATATATTTTTGTTTATATATATATGGTATTTATAATTTTTACTTTGTTTGCTCTCTGATAGCATACATTAAAAGGTCTTCAATAGGGAAGATTTTCAATAGGAATATAATCTCTTTTAATACAAATGAATGTATTGTATAATTGAGAAACAATTACAAATCACTAAAAGTTTATTTCTAGCCATTAAAGGTTATTATTATTTTAAAACATAATTAAATGTATTACATACAGTTATTGCTATATTGCTAGGTTAGGTTAGGTTGCAATGGCTGTCCCGTGAAGTAACACATAAGTCAAACATTGACCCTTTTGTGACACCAAACAAAGAACATTCTACTACATTGAGAGTCCTACATTTTGCCTAACTCAAGTGTATTTAGAGTAGGGGATCGATCACTTTCTACCTGACATTGTAGGATGTCTTATGAGCAAAATATTGATATCACAATCTTTGATTGTATTGAAGTCTACAATCTTTGATCACAAATCATCACATTTCTGCAAGCTAAGTCTATTTTTCTATTTTGTCAAAATTCCGTTGATATTACTCTTGATCTAACGAATTATTGGTATGAAAGATTCCAGGAATTGATCTATGAAATTTCTATGATATACCAATTTTCTATGAGTTTGTCTGCAATCTACCATGTCTCTATGATTTACTAAGTCTCCATGACTCCATGATCTTGATACTAAGTTTCTATGGTATACTAATTCAGTGCCACCTCCTCTGCAATCTGTCATGCCTCTTTGATTTACTAAGTCTCTGTGACTCCATGATCTTGATACTAAGTTTCTATAGTATACCAATTCACTGCCACCTCCTCTGCAATCTGTCATGCCTCTTTGATTTACTAAGTCTCTGTGACTCTATGATCTTGATACTATGTTTCTATGATATCAATTCGCTGTCACCTCTGCAATCTCTCATGCCTCTTGATTTACTAAGTCTCCATGACTCCATGATCTTGATACTAAATTTCTATGATACCAATTCGCTGTCACCTCTGCAATCTTTCATGCCTCTTGATTTACTATGTCTCTGTGACTCCATGATCTTGATACTAAGTTTCTATGATATCAATTTGCTGTCACCTCTGCAATCTCTCATGCCTCTTGATTTACTATGTCTCTGTGACTCCATGATCTTGGTACTAAGTTTCTATGATATCAATTCACTGCCACCTCCTCTGCAATCTGTCATGCCTTTTTTATTTACTAAGTCTCTGTGACTCCATGATCTTGATACTAAGTTTCTATGATATCAATTCACTGCCACCTCCTCTGCAATCTGTCATGCCTCTTTTATTTACTAAGTCTCTGTGACTCCATGATCTTGATACTAAGTTTCTATGATATCAATTCACTGCCACCTCCTCTGCAATCTGTCATGCCTCTTTTATTTACTAAGTCTCTGTGACTCCATGATCTTGATACTAAGTTTCTATGATATCAATTCACTGCCACCTCCTCTGCAATCTGTCATGCCTTCTTTTATTTACTAAGTCTCTGTGACTCCATGATCTTGATACTAAGTTTCTATGATATCAATTCACTGCCACCTCCTCTGCAATCTGTCATGCCTCTTTATTTACTAAGTCTCTGTGACTCCATGATCTTGATACTAAGTTTCTATGATATCAATTCACTGCCACCTCCTCTGCAATCTGTCATGCCTCTTTTATTTACTAAGTCTCTGTGACTCCATCGATCTTGATACTAAGTTTCTATGATATCAATTCGCTGCCACCTCTGCAATCTGTCATGCCTCTTTTATTTACTAAGTCTCTGTGACTCCATGATCTTGATACTAAGTTTCTATGATATCAATTCGCTGTCACCTCTGCAATCTGTCATGCCTCTTTTATTTACTAAGTCTCTGTGACTCCATGATCTTGATACTAAGTTTCTATGATATCAATTCACTGCCACCTCCTCTGCAATCTGTCATGCCTCTTTTATTTACTAAGTCTCTGTGACTCCATGATCTTGATACTAAGTTTCTATGATATCAATTCACTGCCACCTCCTCTGCAATCTGTCATGCCTCTTTTATTTACTAAGTCTCTGTGACTCCATGATCTTGATACTAAGTTTCTATGATATCAATTCGCTGTCACCTCTGCAATCTGTCATGCCTCTTTGATCTACTTCGTCTCAATGACCTCCATACCAAGTCTATAATATACTAAGTCTTTGTCAACTCCTATGTAGTCCATGAACCTTCAAGGATTGATTGTTTTCTCCTTAGTAAAACTACGAACATTTTCATCTGTTCAGGCGGAGTCAATATTGACGACTTTGGCGATTCCTAGTTTAGATATATGTAACTAGCACAGTTATTTACTAGATCATCATTCTCGATGACCTCACGAATTGAATTGGCTTATTGAATGAATGATTGCAGGAATTATTGACAAATCTCTTTACTAAGTCTCTATGATACACCAATTCTCTGTCATCTATGTTATCCACCATCCTTTGAGGATGGAGTTTTTTTCCTTAGAAAAACTAGAAAGAGTTTCCATCAGTTCAGGCGAGGTCAATACTGACGACATTGGCGACCGCTAGTTTAGATATATGTAACTAGCACAGCTCCTTAATAGAGCAAGGTCCTTAAAGCCCTCACGAATTGAAAGGGCTTGTTATATGAATGATTGGCTGCTTTTCGTCAGTTCAGGCGAGGTCGGTTCAAATCCTTCCCCCCTCCCCCCACTGACCTGGCATATAGAAATGTCTGGACTTGTTTCCCCTCTGCTGCCCGGACACAAAATGCCAAGGCCGTGAGATCTGTGCGCTATTAACTGCGTGTTTCCGCGTGGGAGAATAAAACCCTTTTAGAAAATAGTGACTTTTTGCTGGATAAATTCTATGATTCATTACAGTATAATAAGGCTATTGTTATGTGCAATATCCAACACTTATGCCCCGTTACAGCAAGAAATAAACTTACGTTGTTTGTTTTCCAACACACATACTTATAAGGCGTTCACCTTTTTTGACCTATTCTAGGGGGTGGAAAATATGGCTCATTTATTATTTGCCACCCATTTGGTAATACGTGAGTCATATTATGAGTTTGATTCTGGACCGTTAATAATAATAAACGATCGATATATTTACCAATATATATATATATATATATATATATAAACAGTTCAATGTACATAAAGAAACATAGAGAAATTAAAAACACACACTTACAGTCTCTAATTTTCGGTTGAACCGTCTTCAGGAGAGATAAGAGAGGGAAACCAAGAGCACTGGTACAGAGACGGTTGGAGACCGTCAGAAACGTTAGTCTCTAACCATCTCTGTACCAGCGCTTGGTTTCCCTCTCTTATCTCTACTGAAGACGGTTCAACCAAAAATTAGAGACTGAAAGGGTCGTGTTTTTCATTTCTCTATGTTTTTTATGTACATTGAACTGTATATGTCCTGTATATGTAGTTTACCTACTACAATAAGGAAAATAACCAGGAGGTTAGAATCTGTTAATAAAAAGGTTGTGAATGCAGAAACTGCAATCATTTTCAGTAATATATATATATATATATATATATATATATATATATTTCACTGATAAAACGAAATACGATCCAAACTGGACACAATACGAGTTCGAGATTAACAAAGAGCAACACACAAAGTAGGGAAACACACTTACAGACTCAAATTTTCGGGTAATCCGTCTTCAGGAGAAAAGAGAATGGGAGACCAAGCACGTTGTAGGCGCAACGGCAAGTAACCAACCCGGCAACCGCCAGTGCTGTCAACCGTACCCGGTCTTAAAGTATAAAATTAGGAGAAGATATGAACAGGAGCTCAGATAAGCAGTACTGGTTGGGTAAAACTATAAGTAGGTGAAAAATTATAAACAATATAAGATAAAAACAAACTATAAGAAACAAAAATAATGATAGAGAAAAGAAGAAAAAATAAATAAATAAATAAAAATAAATACAATACAAAAAACTTGCATTGGTTGTTTTAGTAAATAAAAGATAGAGACTGAATAAAAGGGTAAGTATGGGAAACTAGTTAAGAATAAGAATTTAGAAAAATAAAATAGGATAAAACAACTGTATATCTATTTTGTCTTCTTCACTTACTACTAGTTTGTTTTATCCTATTTTATTTTTCTAAATTCTTATTCTTAACTAGTTTCCCATACTTACCCTTTTATTCAGTCTCTATCTTTTATTTACTAAAACAACCAATGCAAGTTTGTTGTATTGTATTTATTTTTATTTATTTATTTATTTTTTCTTCTTTTCTCTATCATTATTTTTGTTTCTTATAGTTTGTTTTTATCTTATATTGTTTATAATTTTTCACCTACTTATAGTTTTACCCAACCAGTACTGCTTATCTGAGCTCCTGTTTATATCTTCTCTTAATTTTATACTTTAAGACCGGGTACGGTTGACAGCACTGGCGGTTGCCGGGTTGGTTACTTGCCGTTGCGCCTACAACATGCTTGGTCTCCCATTCTCTTTTCTCCTGAGGACGGATTACCCGAAAATTTGAGTCTGTAAGTGTGTTTCCCTACTTTGTGTGTTGCTCTTTGTTAATCTCGAACTTATATATATATATATATATATATATATATATATATACTGTCACAGCTTCTCGACTACTGATTATTCAAAATAGTAATTTGGTTTAGATCGAAATTAATATAACGTTATTTTAAAACTTATTTCATTTTTTTTTCGGGGTAGTTCAAAGTAGTTTTGGATGATTCAGGGGCCTTGGAGACATAGTAGTTAGTGAGTTTAAGGTTAGGATTGCAGTTCGTGAATGGTCCTTGCGGAATACTTGAAACCCATTTAACTGATTAAGGATTTATTTTTGTTTTGAGCATAGCTAAAAGGAGACAGGGGTAAGAGCAAAGGGTCCTTGAGTGTTGGGCAATACACACTACACCGAGTCCGTTTTTATTAAGCCATATTACACTCGTAAAGTGGTCTGGTTGGATTGTAAGTTTTTACCGTTCACCTGTGATTTAGCTTTGTAGACCTTGACAAGGCCTCCTCCAGTAACAATTTTACCAGGCTGTATATATTCTCTCTCACTCACTCGCTCTTTCACTTTGCCTTACCTTCAGGCTACACCTTCTCCATTGCTACATCCACCTAAAAAAAACAACTATCCCAGTTACTCTAATGGGTGCCTGGCACACTTTAAATCTGAAGCCAACTGAGGGAGTGTCAATTAGTATGACGACCTTACAAGGTCTACTCTCAAAATAACAAAGTTGAGATACTTTGTGTCATATATATATAACAGAAACAATAATATATCGACTGTTTGATAAAATAGGTGTGTTCTCTAAACGGAATTCGGTCGATTTTCTAGGATAAAAAATCAAACTCTCGTTGCCGACGTTTCAGTTTTATTTAAAACCTTTATTTATAGACTGAAGTATAAAATTTTTTGAAGCAGAAAAACTAAGTATTACCTTGGAAATTATAGTGCAAAGAAAACTAGTCTCTGGATTTCAACAACAACTGTCTAGTTTTAATGAACACGTGACACTTAGTTTTTATGTTTCAAAAAATTGTATACTTCGGTCTATGAAAAAGGTTTTAAAGAAAAACCGAAACGTTGGTAATGCGAGTTTAATTTGAACCTGAGGAACTGATCGAGTCCTAATAAATTTTAATTTTGTTTCTATTTGACGGTCGATACTTTTATCAATATATATATATATATATATATATATATATATATACCTTTTTTTGACTCTGACGAAGACCGCTTGTTACGTTTGAATAATCTTTAATAATCTTAGTTTTTTTCCCCCATTCCACATTGTGGTTTGATCATATATATATAGTTTACACAGGAAAGAGAAAAACAAATAAAGACACACACAAAAGACTCACAACGATATTTTGACAGTCGTCGTCATTGGGCAGAAGTATGTCCCTTTGAGTAGCTGAAGCTAACTGGTATGGTATCAGTTATTCTCCTGGAATTAGGTGCAATAACTCAACATATGATTTGTTGTCGTTTTTTGAACCATATTTATTGCTTTCAATGTTTTGTTCTACCTTTGACCATCATCAGGGTGATTTTTTACCCACACACATCCATGATATTATAGATATTTGCTACGGAGATTATGACAAAATAAATTACTAGTGACATCTTTATACTGGTATAAGTTCTTTTTAGGATTAGTTAAATAAAATCGTAAAGTTCGTGATTTTAATCTTCGCTTTCACTCACAACGACTCAATTAGCTCTCTGTCATTGGAAAGCAGTTACTGGAAAGTTTCATTAACGATTTTTAAGCTTTCCCTCTTAGTTTTCCTATTTCCTTGATTCAAAGTAAACAAGGTGTTTAGTTGACATTTTCAGTGTCATGTTTTAAGAGAGGCAGGTTAGGCTGCTGTGGCAGTACCACGAGAGAACACACATAGGCCGAACATTGGCTCTTTGTGATAACACACAGTGGACCTTCTACTATAATGGAATTTTATATTTTGCCTAATCTATATTTTGACTCTGCTCTTAATCGGTTAGAATATCTGGATGATGTCATTACATACCAATAACAGTATTAAGCGATTAAAAAAAGTTTCAACTAATTTAACTTAATTAGGTAATTAAAATAAATAACATTTAATATTTTAAAATGACTATATTTAATTTAGGTAAGATCTATTGGCTAGAGTAGCCCAGTAGCAACGTGCTCGCCTCTGGCAGATTTGGGATTGAATACATATTCCCGCTCTCGATTTATTCGTATTTCAGAATATAGCATATGAAAATGTGCAAATTATAGATTCACTTTGAAGCTAATTCTACTCCGTGGGACTATGGACTCAGTATGAACATACAGACTCAGCGTAAGGCTGATGTTTCAGCGTAATGATTAGCTCCGGTAGTTCGTCGTCAGGCCTTACCGTGAGAGTAACTCTAAGATAAAAGACTGCATCATTGATACCAAACTGTTTCTAAAAGACGTGATTGTCCACTGTCAAAGTAAATAATGACTGAGCGTTGCGGTTGCGATGCGCTAACATTTCCCAGTAGACGACGAGTACAGTTGCGCGTAGCGGTTTCTATTAATAGATGTTGAGAAGTGCGCTTGACTCTCTTTGCTATCATTAGCGGCAGAAAACGCTTTCTCCCTTGGCCTTTGATGTGCCAACAGGAACAGGTTTTCAGGAATTGAAAAGACCTACCGTATCAGTGTTCTAATGAAGCAAGTATCTCTTCTCCAGCTTTATATGTGTCTTTGTTATTTCAAACCTTTCACAAAAACCTCTTCAAGAGTACCTCATTTGTCACTATGACAGGTGCGATTCTGAAAAATATAATACTCGGTGAAATTGAAGATTAAAGGCTGTACGCCGATAAGCTGTTATATAACTTTACATGAGGGAGTGGCTCTCATAGAGTGTTAGTTGTAACAGTTAGATTTGTGGAGGAGGGTAGCCCAGTAGCTTGCGTGCTCGCCTCAGAATGTTAAATCCAGAGTTCAATTCCAAATGACCCTTGGTTTATTTACGTGTGAGGTAGGTGAATAAATCTAAGCACTCCGTCCCTTTTCGAGGGCGTTAAGCAGTCGGTCACGAGACTGTTTAGTTGTAACTGTGACATTTATAAAGGAGTAAGGTAAGAGACAGGAGACCAGGATAGCCCAGTGGATTACATGCTCATCTCTGAAGAGGTAGATACAGAGTTCAATTCCAACATGACCCTTGATTTATTTACGTGGGAGGTGAATAAATCTAAGCACGTCGTCCCTTTCAGAAGACATTAAGCAGTTGGTCCCGAGCTTGTTTAGTTGTAACAGTTAGGTTTATAAAGGAGTAAGATGAAAAGGAGGAGACCAGTGTGGCCCAATGGATTGCATGCTCGCCTCTTAACTGTTATATCCTGGCTTCAATTCCAACTCTGGTCCTTGATTTATTCCCGTTGGAGGTAAATAAATCTGAGGGGATAATCCGTCTTCGTGGACGTTAAGAAGTTGGTCCCAAGCCTGTACAATGTCAGGTACTTGTTAAAGATCCCTGGGGGGGGGGGGGGGCAGGTGGTCCAGGTGGCAACGTGCTAACCTCTGAACTTGTAGATCCGAGGTTCAATGCCCACTCTGACTCTTGATTTATTCGCGTGGGAGCTAAATAAACCTGAGTATTTCATCCTTCGAAGAAGATGTTAAGCCTTCGGTCCCGAGCCTGTACAATGTCAAGTACTTATTAAAAAACCCTATGGGATCAGGTTAACCCAGTGGCAACGTGGTCGCCTCTGATTGGTAGATCCGGGGTTCAATACCAACTATAGCTATTGATTTATTCACGTTGCGAGGAAAATAATTCTGAAAACGTCGTTCTTCGGAGAATACGTTAAGCAGTCGGTCCAGAGCCTGTATTCCTGTCAGGTACTCATCTAACTCTAAATATTCTTGAGCAAGGCAATATTTAGGACTCCCAATGTAGAATAATCTTTTTTTGAGGGTATCTCAAAGGGCCAATGTTCGGTCTATGTGTGTTCCCTTGTATGACTGCTACAGCAACCTAACCTAAGATGAAAGTGACAAGGTAGCTCAGTGGCAGTGTGCACGCACCGGCCTTGAGTTATTGAAAGCATACTCAAGCATACAAATTGAAAATACTTCAATCAAACAATATGTGAATGTGTCGCTTTATAAAAAAACTATTATTGTTTGTAACAGGTTAACATACTATTTTCATTACTTAAAATTAAAGAATTATCTTATGATATACACTCAAAATTTACTTATAAGTGAAATATTACGAGTATAACCTTCTAAACTACTAAGTCAGAATCTTGAAATGTTAGCATTATCATTGAAGCGATAAAAAAAAAACTGACGAAATCCTCGGATTTTTAAAACAACTGAAAATATTTTTTTCTACAAAAAGTAAAATTTTGACTTATGATTCAATCTGACAGCTTGTAAAGAGGATACAAAAACCAGTATACGTGGTACTTGTATTAAAACGGTTAGAACATGCTGTGCAATTTTCAACTATTTCCACAGAAATGGTTGGAGCTAATGAATGTATGAATAAATTCATAACAATAGTTGCATAGAAATGGAACAAAAAATCAGTAGTTGTCAACTTATAGTAAAAGTGAGTGTAGGCCACTCCAGGTTTTTGTTTTTGATACCAGATATGAGACATGGTATTCCAAAATATTATTAAAAATTATAGGACAGTCGAAAATATATTTATTAGTACAGTCCATAACTGTCGTTAGATCTGGAGTTTCTTTTACGTTTTGCAGCTTCAGATACTGAGCTCAAACTTGATGTTATTCTAGGCATACTTCTTATTTAGCACGCGAGTAGGTAGAACTCATTTAAAGCGAGAAAATTATCATAAACGTGGACGGAATTAAAATCAATTAACAATACCTACTTGCTGCAGTATAAATACCTGTTGTTTTTTGTCAATTCGTCTCTATACCTGTGTAGCTAGCCAAACACAGCTTAAGAACTCATAACTTTGCTTTTACTTTGAATTTTCAATCCATTCAAATCTTAGCTTTGAAGTTAGACATACACAAATCTACTGTCAAAGTTTCAGCTTGCCGTGACTTATGTTGACTGATACTTGTGACAAATTTTTGGATGAAAAAACAGACAGAAATTTTTCTAAGGAAGGATTTAGTTTCTCTAATGCACTGTTTCTCAAGTTTTTGACTTCAGGGCGCATCTATGAAATAATCAAAGCTTTGTGGTGGATCACTGATTATAATATAGAAAATTTAGTCCTGAAATTAGGAAAATGATAGGAAATTATAAGGAAAAAATTTTTAAGAGAGAGAGAGAGAGAGAGAGAGAGAGAGAGAGAGGAGAGAGAGAGAGAGAGAGAGAGAGAGAGAGAGAGAGAGAGAGAGAGAGAGAGAGAGAGAGAAAGAGAAAGAGAAAGGAGGGAGAGAGAGAGAGAGAGGAGAGAGAGTGAGTGAGAGAGAGAGAGAGGAGGGAGAGAGAGAGAATGAGAGAGAGAAAGGAGGGAGAGAGAGAGAGGGAGAGAGAGAGAGATCAGTAACGAATGATTTAAATCACAAAGGAAAGGAAAAGAGAAAGTATTATCCATATCTGTTTAAAAAATAAAGAAATTTACCTTTCAGTTCAAAATATCAAGTAGAGGAGGACTTGATTCAGACTTGAAAACTTTTGGTGTTTCTAAAATATATGAAAATGATTCAAATTTGTAAAATATAAATCTATTATATAACTTTATTCTTCCTTTATCTTGAAAAGCATTGCTTTAATTTATAAAACATAAAGATAACTGAAAATGAGTCAGTTCTAAGTAATATGCAGACAAAACCTACGCTTTTAGTTATTTAAGATTAAATAGAAGAAGGTGTGGACCGTATTATGACTGTATTTATTAATAACATATTCTTGATGTCAAGTCTGGCGTGTTTTTACTACAAGTGGTTAGAGGTGGTCAAGTTAAATTCTAAACATCAAATCACTGAACAGAAATTATTATTCAGTACAACACATTATCTTTAAACTAGCTTCAAATTAGAATAAAGTACTATAAAGACAAGCTAAAATGAATTGATGTCTATAGATTAACAAGCCGGGGGGCACAATTTAAATGCTCATGTGTGCGTGGGTTTCAATTGCTTTGAATCAAAACAGACAGTGTTTGCTCATCTTCAACAAAGCAATTCATCTAGTGATTTGACATATATGTTCAAGTAACTACTTTGTGTTTAAACTGTTTCATTGCTTAACACTAATATATATATATATATATATATATATATATATATATAGCAAACAGCAGAGGTTATTGTTAAAGTTACATTAAAGCTTACTGTTAAAATTACTTTAGAAATATATATATATATATATAATTCTGTATAGAACCCTGTATTCTGTATTTGAACCCTGTTATCAGGAGGTTAGTTGGTAGGATCGAATCTCTCAGTCTTAAGATCGTGAATGCCGAGACTGCGGTTAGTTTTAATGATACCTGTTTAAAAGAGGATCTGCCGTCTATTTATACCAATATATATATATATATGGTCTTCCTGCGGGACTCTTCGCTCTTCGCTTTTCACACCTCCTGATGACGACGATGGTCGAAATATCGATGTGAGTTATGTCTGTGTCTTTCTGTGTGTTTCCTTTGTTTTGAATTTGTTCTATATATATATATAAATATATATAGATGTGGAGAGCTTCTCCACACCATAAGCTAAATCGGCAAAACGATATATGTACTGACGATATATATATATATACTTTAACACAGAGAAAAGAACACAGAAAGACACTACAGAACTCACTTCGATATTTCGATATCGGTCGTCATCGGGAAGAAGTGCGAAGTACTCGCGTTGGGAAGCAAACTGCTACTCAGTTTGCTGATATATATATATATATATATTCTTGACATATATATATATTCTTAACTTAAGATATATATATATATATATATTATATATATACCTCTTCTATCAAACGGTCGATATATTATTGAATCTGTTGTATATATATATATATATATATATATATATATATAGTCTATACAAATTCTCTAAATACTGTCATTGTTGTCATTAGGAAATTTATTAATAATCAGATATATCATTAATAATGATATGAAATATTATTAATTATAAATTTTTAATGACATTACATTAATAATTATTTGAGTTATTATTAAATACTTAATTATCCATTTTAAAGGAATGAATTATTATTAATTAGTTAATTATCTTTTATTAATAATATGTCATGAAAAATTATTTTGATGATATCAAAATGATAATGGAAAAGAATCAATAAATAAAATAATATTACTATATGAACACCGAATATCTGAATGATCAATGAACAAACTTACAGAAAATTAGAGATTGTAAGTGCGTTCGTTCTTTTACTCTGTATCGATAGTTTACTGTTAAACGTTTGTTATTCTTTGTGAATCGTTTCCTGTTATATATATATATATAAAAATTTTACATAAACACGTGAAATAACAATCAATGATCAAACTACAATAAGAAATGAGAAAACAAGACTAAGATCTTTCAACCATAACAAGCGGTTTCGTCAGAGTCAAAATCCCGGTTTTTGACTCTGACGAAGACCGCTTGTTACGGTTGAAAGATCTTAATCTTGTTTTCCCATTTCTTATTGTGTTTTGATCATATTATATATATATATATATATATATTTATATATATATATATATATATATATAAATATTAGTATAGGTTGGCAGCAAATCTTCTTGGCGGCATATTTTGTTGAACTGTACCACAGCTTCGGTATTTCAACTATATATATATATATATATATATATATATATAATGATCAAACCACAATATGAAATAGGGAAAAAAGACTAAGATCTTTCAACCGTAACAAGCGGTCTTCGTCAGAGTCAAAAACCCAACCCAGTACTGTAGTCTTGACATTAAATCGAGAAAGGTATTTAGTTGTACTTGTAGTTGTAACACATTTAAGTTCTGCTTATTGAACTTAAGAAATTATGATGCATACAGAATCTGATTAGTGATTATTGAACAATGTTTATTTGTTTCAGTCGAAAATACTTTTGAAGGCCGGATTAAATTCATGGCATATGTAGAAAAGTTCAGGGTCAGCTACACGATTCTGAAGTCACTTAGTTATTTATTAAAAATGAGCTAATTTATTAAATCAAAACCGATCTTTTCTGTGACGTCAGACTTTTTAAATAGGTTGTCGAAATGATAAATGGTTATATTTAGCCTAAAGATATATTCTTTAACAGTATTTCAGCTGAAGTGTTTAGGCTTATGAAACCACTGTAAGTTTAACGAATTTATTGGGCTGAAATATTGTTGAATTTGCTGCTGTAACAATTGATATTACACTCATATGTGTGTAATGTTTGTTTTATTTATTGGTAGTCCTCGGTTTAGGAGGTTCTGGACTTATGCCGTTAAGACTTTACGATGCCTGAGGGTCATCCACTATTTTGTGTTTTACGTCTGGATAGGTTAGGTTGCAGTGGCAGTCCTACAAGATACACACGTAGGCCGAATATTGGCTCTTTGTGATACCCCAGAATGACAATTCTATTTGGGAGTACTACATTTTGCTTAAATCAAGTGTATTTAGAGTGGAGATCTTTAACGGGTACTTGACTGCGTGCAGGCTTGGGACTAACGACTTAGTGACCTTGATGTAGTTTTGGCACAAAATGTCAGCTAAATTATTTTGCGTGCTTCGGATTCTTGTCATTTTCAAATTCAAATTGGCTAAAGAGTTACATGTAAGTTAGTTATAGGCACTTGGAAATCAGGGAGTCTGCTTCATCACAGATGGAAAATCCTCCTAAAAGAGAGGCCCCTGAACCCTCGAGAGAGCACGTAACTAATGACACTGGTACCTCTGATTGTCCTATTTCACTGCGAGGACGCTGACACATAAACACATGGAAATCAGGAGATCTGCCTCCCAACAGAAGAAGAACCATTCTAGGTGTGGCACTCCTGAGCTCTCGAGAGAGCGCGTCACTAATGATACAAGTACCTCTGATTTCCCTATATTACGGTATGGTATGCCAACCAATAGGCACATAAGAATCAAGAGAGTCTGTTTCCTTACAGAATAAGAACCCTCCCAGGGAAGGCGTCCTTGACCCTTTGAGAGAGTATGTCACTGATGACTCTAGTATCTCCGAAGGACGCCCACGAATAGGCATACGGAAATTAGGGGTGCCCCCCCCCCCCCACCAAAGTAGAATCCTACCAAGGAAGAGCCCCTGAGTCCTTGAAAGAGTACATCACTGATAACACTGGTAGCTCTGATATCCTACTCTCGTGGCAAAGACATCGGAGGATGGGCATATGAGAATCAGGAGGTCTGCCTCCCTTCGAAGAGAGGTCTCTGACCCTATTTTCCGGTGAGAACGCCGACAACAAGGTACATAAGAATCAAACGGTTCTGCTTCTCTACAGAAAGAGAACCCTCGCTGAGTAGGGGCCTCTGAGCTTTCGAGAAAGCACGTCACTAATGACACAAGAATCTTTGATTGCCCTATTTTGCGGTGAGGACGCCGACAACTAGGCACATGAAAATCAGGAGTGTCTCCCTCCTGACAGAAAGAGATTCTTTTTAGAGATCTCTGAGAACTCCAGAATGCACGTACTGATGACACCGACTGGTTCATTTCAATCTGGACTTACCATACCCTAAATAACAACTGCTTGCTTGCTGAGTGCTCACACAGAACCAAAAGCCAGCCAGATCACATCAAGGTCAACAGTATTGCTGTTCCTTTTGATATTAATCTCCCTGGGAGTGGCCCACACAAAAGGTTAATCATATCTCCTCAAATCACTTTTCAATCTTCACTTCCCATTTATTTATTTATATAAAATTTACTATCCTATTGTCTTGTTATCATCTTCATTAGAATAACTGACTCGTAAGTCGTTAATTTTAAAACATTTATCATCAGCGCATTTCTAGGGTCATAACTTTGACTAATCTAAAATTACTAGTACCAATGCATACTCAAAAAAGAAAAGGTTGTTAAGGAAAGTTAAGTAAGGAGAAGGGGCCCTGTAACGAATTTATTTTGAACCTCAAAAATGACCGAATCCCGATTGTTTAAACACCCATTCTATTAAACGGTTGATATATTATTGAATTTATAATTTATGCAGAAAAATCACAATAAATAAACACGTGATGCAATCACTGAAGTTTAAACCACAATGGAAAAAGGAAAACAATAGAAATAAATACTCTGAGGTCTTTCAATTTATGTCATCATAGAGCAAACAAAGTAAAAACTGAGAAGCTAACATAAAAGTAATTACTTCATTTGTAATTTATATGATGTAGTATTTGGTTTCTTTGAGGGCTAGATCTTAGAATTGAACTTATTATTCTTACTCCGACGTTTCGATGTATTTGTACAACGTCATTAGTGCAACAAAAGAAGAGAAGTCTATAATTTAATATCGAACGTTCGTATAAGGAGAAATAGTTTAATTCTAAGAGCTACCCCTCAAAAAATCATACCAAATACTGTTTTGAATGAAGAGGTCAAGAACAATTTGAGAACATTTACATATATATGTTTTGTTAAATGACCTTTGTACCTGTGGGATTAATAAATTTCATCGACCATCTTTCAAGTTTTTCACACTTATTTTGAATCTTTCCGGTAATGAAAACACTACTTCTCCAGATGATTTATTACTCACAACTGATAGGTTTCGGTCTCCTTGACCATCTTCAAAGCCGTAATACAAAGGTATTTTAACAAAACATGTATAAAAGAAGGACTACTTCGAAATATACAAATATATATTATATATATAAATGAAAATACTTGCCAGTAGCCTTCCACCCACAATCCTGAACGCATGAACCTCTTCTTCTTCCTCTCTCCTCTCTTCCTCATGACGAACTTCGGTTCGAAATATAGATACAGTAAGTGTTCTTGTTCTTTATGCATTGTTTTTTAGTTTATATATATATATATATATATATATATATATGTCAGATTGAATTTACGGCCTATTGTTTTTTTAATTAATTTTTTGAATAACCTTTTCCAAAGCCCTTAATAGTCTTTTAAGTTCACGAGGAACTAGGTAGATCAACTCACCATACGTTTGGTTTTCAATGATTATATTTCTTCTGACGTTTCGGTCGTCTTCGACCATCTTCACGGGGTCTGGTAACATATAAACCGTGAAATAAACCAATTCTCGAAATTATTTATATTTAATATCATACAAGTTTCAAAACGAAGAATAGTAACACTCAGAGAAGAAGTCACACTTCTACGAATGAGACTGCGGTTCACTTTTATCATACATGTTTATAGGTGATCTCCTACATATTTATACCAATATATATATATATATATATATATATATATATATATATATATAGTGACTGTGTGTCACTTTGTGTCGGTAGGACACTTCCACGTGTTCCTTTTCCTTTTCCTACCTTTCCTGAGGACGGCGTGATAGTCGACATGATCGATAATAGTAAGTGTTAGTCTCTTTTTTGTTTCTTTATGAAAACTTTAATATTATATATATATATATATATATATATATACAGTTTTTTTGTTGGAAATATGATCCGAAACGAAGAAATATAGTTCAATGTAGAAAAAGAAACAGAGAAAAATTAAAAGCACAAACTTACCGTCTCTAACTATCGGTTTGAACCGTCTTCAGTTTGTATGTATGTACTGAAGACGGAACAAACCGAAAATTAGAGACTATAAGTGGGTGGTTTTAATTTCTCTATGTTTCTTTTTCTACATTGAACTATATATATAATAAATAGCTGTTTGTAATTTATATAAACCTAACTTTATAAACGGAGCCAACCCTAAATGACTTTTATAATGAAATTAAATTGACGTAATTACTTTGAATAATACAATTTCTAATTAAAATGACTTTCTGTTGTTCACTTTGCTAGACGGTTCTGACCTCAGAGCTATAAATGCCAAGGTCGGCCTTCATGAAAACCCACCCCTCTGTGTTTATCTTTGTAAATCCTCCATCGGTCCAGTTCTCCCACCGGACTACCTTCATCAAGAATAAATCGTTAAAATCAACCTTTTAGCAATATTCCCATAACATCAATTAGTATTTTAAACAATTATTTTTCTTTATTTTTTTTCAAATATTGTATAGGAAACATAAAAAAAAGAAGTAAATTTGGAGAGGTTGAGAGATTAAACGTGTTCAAGTCTTCTAAATCTATTACTGATGCTTTAAAGTATTATATATATATATATATATATGCAGATAAATCACAATAAACACGTGATGCAATCAATGAAAACAAACCACAAGGAAAAAAAAGAAAACAGATAGAAAAAATGCTCTGAGGCCTTTCAATTTATGTCATCAGAGAGCAAACAAGGTAAGAACTAGAAGGTAACATAAAAGGTATGTACAAGGAAGGTAACTAAACAGCTGGGAAAACAAGAGTCGAAAAGGCATAATAAGAGAAAAACAAAAAATACCCAATACAATTAAACAATGCAAAATGAACAATAAGAAAATTAATTAAAATAAAAAAATAATAAAAACATAAATAGAATAAGAAACAAGTGTTATATATAATTCCCAACTATAAACAATACATAATAAATATAAACAAATAGATACAAATTAAATTAATGAAAATCAAAAAATAATAAACAACAATAAATGATTAACAAAACAAGAATACATGAGAAAGTAAATAAGCCAAATAAAAATTATGTTCTATTAGAATTCATTATTAGAATTCATTATTCACTATTAGAATCCACAATCTGGTCAGAGTTCATGTTCAACGTTGCAAGTACATTTCGAAGGTCACCCACAGGACCAATTTGCCTAACTATACCTTCAATTAAAATTTCATCCAATCTAAAAAGCCCATGACTTATATTTATTAGTTTATCAAAATTATAAAAATTTATAATTATAATAATAATAATAAAAGTTTATTATTAGGGCACTTTCTACTAAGTTCCTTTCCACATCAGATGAGAGAAATATCAATTCCTTGGAATCTTCCCATTTATTGAATGATTTTTTGAATTAATATGTTGGAACAAGGCACTTGATTCTTCTTGTCTCCTAATAGTATATTTATGTTGCTTCACTTTAGTAAGTAAACTTTTTCCCGTTTGTCCAACATATGAAAAATCACAATCTCTACAAGGAATCCTATAAACACAACCTTCCTTTTCTTTTCTGTTACAATTATTTACAAGTCTGTTTAATAATTTCCCACCACTACTGAAAACAACTGAAATATCCATTTTTTTCAAAAATACTGGGTTGTCTTTTAGAGTTTGATTAAAGGGAACAACCAGAAGGTTTCTATTTGTAAAGGGTTCTTTCTCAGTTCTGGTTCTCAAGGATTCTTTAGTTTCTTCCAATACTTTGTTTATTAGGGATCTTGGATATCTTAATGATGAGGCAATTTGATAAATGTTTTCAATTATATATATAAATATATATATCTTACATGTATGTTTAACAGTATTATATTAAATAGTTTAAAATATATAATATTTAAGAAAATGAAGTATATAAATATATATGATAATAATCAAAATAAGACTTGATGTAATGGATGGAGTAATTTACCACAATGAAACTAATTTGGAAAAAATGCTCTAAGGCCTTTCGTCAACACATCTTCAGAGAGCAAGTGAACTAAAAAATAATAGATACTTGTTAACCTGGTTGATTGAAGTCTCTAGAATTGTTGGTAATTCTCAATGTGTTTAATGATGAAGACGTCTTCAATAACCATGTTAAGAAGTATTTATTATTTTTTAGTTCATTTCCTCTCTCACGTTGTGTTGACGAAAGGCTTTAGAGCATTGATTCCAAATTAATTTCATCGTGGTAAATTAAAATATATATATTTCATTGAAATGCGCAGCAGCCTCTGTGTTGACGACTTTAAAGCTGGTCTGTTCTAATGTCTTAACAACTCTTATTAGGAATATATATATATACATTTAAAGTTTATCAGGACTTAGTCAATTCTTCAGGTTTAAATTAAAATCTCATTGCCAACGTTTCAGTTACCCATAAGTTGGCAATGAGAGTTTAATTTTGTTTCTATTTGACGGTCAATATTTGTATCAATATTTATATATTATATATAATATATATATATATATAAAATAAATTCAAAACGAAGGAAACACACAGAAAGACACAGACATAACTCACATCGATATTTCGACCATCGTCGTCATCAGGAGGTGTGAAGAGCGAAGAGTCCCGCAGGAAGGCATGGCGGTGACTTCCTATATATATATATATATATATATATATATATATATATATACACCAAATGTATATAAGCTAGAATTTTCAAAAGAACAGACAGAAGAGAAATCACTGAAACTCACTACTATATTTCGATGTTTTCGAAAGTCAGGAATAGATGTGAATCGCTCCAAAGATGATAACGACTTTTGTAAAGTCTGATAACGATGGGAATAATATATATATATATATGTATATACAAAACTAAAGTTTATCGGGACTCGGTCAGTTCTTCAGGTTCAAATTAAACTCTCATTGCCAACATTTCGGTCTTTATTTAAAACCTTTTTCATAGGCCTACAAAATTAATTTATCAATATTTATATATACATATATATGATCAAACCACAAAATGAAAAGGGAAAAAAAGACTAAGATCTTTCAACCGTAACAAGCGGTCTTTGTCAGAGTCAAAAACTCAACACAAAACCCCTTCGTTAGTTGGATTTAATTTTATTGGGTATTTCTTCTTATCAAGCTATATTGTCATATTGAGTTTCAGGGCTGTTTTGTTACCTTCCTTCTCCATTATTTTTATGTTACCTTCTCAGTTTTTACTTTGTTTTCTCTCTGATGACATAAATTGAAAGGCCTCAGAGCATTTATTTCTATTGTTTTCATTTTTCTATTGTGATTTATACTTTATTGATTGCATCACGTGTCTGATTATTGTGATTTTTCTGCAATTAAATTATATAATTTAAATATAATTATTTAATATATTTATTAATAATAATAATAATATATTTAATATATTTAATTAATATAATTAAATGATATTGTCTTACTCAATATAATGGCACCTGATTTATCTGCTTTTGTAACTAACATTATTAGTCTTTTATTGAGCTCTGAAAACCGCTTTGGACAGTGTGCTACTTTTCCTTTATTTAATAATTAATATCTTTGCAAATAGGTATTCAATTATCGGTCACTTAGGATAAAAGAGTGGGATGAAGAGTTACCGAATATGTATATGATTGAAGAGTTCAAATCGTTTTTTAAGAAGAATGGACTGTTTTTTCGTGGCAATCCTGGATGATTCGTTCTGACGATGTCAGGTTGTCAGAAGTGAATAGGAGCTTATATAACATCAGGGATTCAATCCTAATTCAATATTTAACAGTGTTGTCATATGAATGGGAAAATGAACGCTTCATTTTCAGTTAAAGTTTTGTTGGTACAGTTGGCAGACATGACTCATGCGTAATGCACATACTGTTTACTTGACCTACTCGTCCATTCCAGGAGGAGTTTAATAACTCACTCGTACTCAGCCTTAAACCTACTTCACTGAAATGTATTCAAACATGTTTCATCAAATCTATTTTATAAATTCGCTAATTTTACATAGATCCCAATATCAACTAAGAGATTTGGGAATTCCAACCACTTGAAAGATCCTAGTCATTTTTCTGATTTTTCTTACTTCAGTTTGAATATTGATTTTTAATTCCCCCTGTTTATTTTCAATTTTCATAAACATAAATATATAAAAATTCAATATTATATCACCTATTATATAATAAAAAGATTTCACATAAACACGTGAAATAACAATCAATGATCAAACCACAATAAGAAATGGGAAAACAAGACTAAGATCTTTCAACCGTAACAAGCGGTCTTCATCAGAGTCAAAAACCCAACTGATTTAAAGACTGAGTCAAAAACTCTGTTGGGTTTTTGACTCTGACGAAGACCGCTTGTTACGGTTGAAAGATCTTAGTCTTGTTTTCCCATTTCTTATTGTGGTTTGATCATCTATTATATAATATATATATATATATATATATATAACATTATATATATACGTTTCACGGTAAATCACAAACACAGAACAAAGGAACAAACACACTTACTATCTCTAATTTTAGGTTGAACCGTCATCAGGAGAGTTGAGATAGAGACACCAAGCGCACTTGTGAAGCGCCGGTTGGAGACCAACCGTCTCCAACGATATTTGGATACCAAACTATTATATCACCCATTTGATATAATAGATGTATTATTAATTCAGGATTTGGTCAATTTTCTACGTTCAAAAATCAAACTCTTGTTACCGACGTTTCGGTTTTATTTTAAAAACTTTTTCATAGGCTTACAAACAAAGGATAATAAAAAAATCACATATAAACATCCAATATACATATAAAGAATATTTTATAAATCAAACTCTCGTTACCGTCGTTTCCTTTAAAACCTTTTTCATAGGCTTACAAACAAAGGAAAACAATAATCACATATCAACATTCACATATAAAAAATACTTGTTTATATATTGGATATTGATATGTTATTTCTAAATAAACCTTAAAAGGGTTTTAAAATACAACCAAATCTTGGGCAACGAGTGTCTGATTTTTGAACCTAGAAAATTGACCGAATCCTGATTAAATAATATATCATACATATATATGTATATGAAATATACATTATCTTTATGTGTCTGAATCAAGCTATACATGTAACATAGGGAAGGAGATCTACTGATAAATATTGTTTTTAGATTCCTAAAATTAATTTCAATCTCTTATTGAAAAGACTATTGTAATTTTTAGTAGGATTTGAACTTAATAATTCATAGGTATTTTTATCGGATAATAGGGTTTATCCGATGTATTTATCCAAGGTATAATAGGGTATACCTTGGTAATATAATCTGTCTTACTCAATATAATGGCACCAGATTTATCTGCTTTTGTAACTGACATTATTAGTCTTTTATTGACCTCTGAAAACCACTTTAGACAGTGTGCTACTATTCCTTTAATAAATCTATAAAAGAAACTTTTACACATAGCTATTTCGATTTCGTGAGGGCTTACTCTAACCAAATTATGAAGGCTATTTGCTAATTCAACATAATGAATCCCTTTGAACATGATTTATTAACTTGCTCTCTGACGATGTGATAGACGAAAGACCTCAGAGCGATTATCTTCAATCATTTGTGGTGAGTTATCTGAATATTTATATCACGTGTTATTGTAACTATTTTCTATATATATATATATATATATATATATATATATATATATATATATATACTTAAAATAAACTGTGACACATGGACAGAAACATAAGAAAGACTCACTTTTCAATATTCGACCGTAATGGCGGTCGTCCTTAGGAGAAGAAGTGAATTGACGGAGGATCGACAATCAGTCAACTGTATATACATATATATAACGTACGCACTAGAACATTATATATATATACGTTTCACGGTAAATCACAAACACAGAACAAAGGAACAAACACACTTACTATCTCTAATTTTAGGTTGAACCGTCATCAGGAGAGTTGAGATAGAGACACCAAGCGCACTTGTGAAGCGACGGTTGGAGACCAACAGTGTTGTCACCACTGTCGTGAAACGTTTGTTCTCCTTTTGGATTGTTTTCCTGTTTACTATATATATATATATATATATGATCAAACCACAATAAGAAATGGGAAAACAAGACTAAGATCTTTCAACCGTAACAAGCGGTCTTCGTCAGAGTCAAAAACCCAACTCTGTTGGTTTTTGACTCTGACGAAGACCGCTTGTTACGGTTGAAAGATCTTAGTCTTGTTTTCCCATTTCTATTGTGGTTTGATCATTGATTGTTGTTTCACGTGTTTATGTGAAATCTTTATATATATATATATATATATATTTGAATATTTGGCTTCTATCTGTTTCTTACACAGATGTGAAGAAAGTCCTTCTTCTTAAATGAAGGACTGCTTCCAATTTTTACAAATATATATATCACACAAACACACACATACACACACACACACACACACACACACACACACACACACACACACACACACACACACACATACATACATACACAGTTACTTGTTGGATTGTGCTAGGGTATTAAAAGAAATAATGATTTTATTTTCGTTATAATTGACAAAAGAGAGATCGTCATGTTAAAATAAATGAAGTTATTAAAATTATTTGAATGATCACTAAGTATTTTTGATGTTACGACAGAGATGTGTTCTGGAGACTGAAGTGGAGGTTAGTCTCAGTACTGGAGTCTGTGGCAATAGTCGTTAGCGATTACCGTGCACCATTTTGTTCTGGCTAATAGTCATTCGAAAGACCACTTTGTTCCTTTCCCCTTCTGATTGTCCTTTCATCCAATCGTCGCATAATTCTTACAAATTGCGGATGTGGTTATAGCTTTAACAGTTCCCTTTCAAGATGTCTATCTTATAAAAGAAAAAGAAACAGGTAAACTCCCTGTCTCATTTATGTTAAAGCTACATGGCATTGGAACCATATGCCATCTGTTCTAACTGAGAAAGCGTAATGTAATAAATTATATAATAACTCATATAATAATTAAAACCATGTATAAAGGATGACGCAAAACAAAATACTACGACTGATTTTATTTATATTTTGAAATTTATTTGTCATCGTGAGGAGCAGATGAATTATGTTGAGCCTGTGAACCTACACACTGACATCAACTCTGATATTCCTTGACTTGCTTCCGTGTCCACATCTCTAAAATGATTCGAGATAGTACTTATAATATTAATTTAAGAGCTTCTAAAGAGGATTTGAGTCAGAAGAGCTCTTTAGAAAGCTCTAAAGGTGAAGAGCTCCTAAAGAGGCTTTGAGCCAGAAGAACTTCTAAGAAGACTCTGAGCCAGAAGAGCTCTTTAAAAGGCTCTTAGCACCATGCGCTCCTAAAGAAGCTCTGAGTTAGAAGAACTCATTATTAGGCTTTGAATTGAAGAACTCATTAGGATGCTTTGGACCAGAAGAACTCATTAGGAGACTTTGAGACAGAAGAACTCATTAGAAGGCTCTTCTAAAGAGAGCTTGTAAAGAGACTCTGAGCCAGAAGAGCTCTTTAGAAAGCTCTTAGCTCCATGCGCTCCTAAAGAAGCTCTGAGTCAGGAGAACTCGTTAGGAGGCTTTGAGCCAGAAGAACTCATTAGAAGGCTCTTCTAAAGAGGCTCTGAGCCAGAAGAGCTCTTTAGGAGGCTCTTAGCTCCATGCGCTCCTAAAAAAGCTCTGAGTCAGAAGAACTCATTATTAGGCTTTGAATTGAAGAACTCATTAGGATGCTTTGAACCAGAAGAACTCATTATTAGGCTTTGAATAGAAGAACTCATTAGGATGCTTTGGACCAGAAGAACTCATTAGAAGGCTTTGAATTGAAGAACTCATTAGGAGGATTTGAGCCAGAAGAACTCATTATTAGGCTTTGAATAGAAGAACTCATTAGGATGCTTTGAACCAGAAGAACTCATTAGAAGGCTTTGAATAGAAGAACTCATTAGGATGCTTTGAACCAGAAGAACTCATTAGAAGGCTTTGAATTGAAGAACTCATTAGGATGCTTTGAACCAGAAGAACTCATTAGGAGGCTTTGAGCCAGAAGAACTCATTAGAAGGCTCTTCTAAAGAGAAGCTCTATGAGCTTCTAAAGAGGCTCTGAGCCAGAAGAACTCATTAGGATGCTTTGAGCCAGAAGAACTCCAAAGGATGCTCTGTGTGAGAAGATCTCCTTGATTCAATTGGTACCTTTGCAAGTTTTTTTTTTCATATATGTATTTTGAAGCTCTTTTTACAAATATTATTTTCTATCTTTATTTCTTACTTTTATTTTATGTACTTTATTTTTCATTATAACAGAAATAATACGTCTTTATAAATTCTTTTTTTATTCAACATTTATTCCCTTCTAAATCCTCTCCCCATTCCATGTCTATGATCTCACATGATGTTTCCACCAGAAATTAAGTATTTTTTTCCATTGTTTGTACATTTTCAGTTAATAAAATAAACATTTCAATGTTACTAAATTTGTAATTCATGTTTGAAATTATTGATATGGGTTAAGAAAATGAATTACAATTGTGTATTTCTTCAGTTTGTTCATTGGTGTCTATACAAACATAATATGCTTAAATTATTTTTTAATAATAATTTTGGAATTTTTTGTTTGTTTCAGGTAAATGTGACTTTATTGGCAGGCTCTAATAAATTATTTGGTAATTATTACACAATTATATATTTATTTAAGTAAACATAGAACGACACATACACACATCTGGTTCGATCCCCACCTGGCCCTCAATTTATTTACGCGGTAAGTGAATAAATCTGAGCTCGTCGTTCCTCGGAGAGGATGTTCAGCTGTCGGTCCTGAGCCTGTACGATGTCAGGTACTCGTTAATGATCCCTACTCGAAATGAACTTTAGTTTGGCAAAACTTAAGACTCCCAATATAGAATCTGTAGAATCACCGATCAAACAAAAAGGCGGAAAACGGCTGACATTATCACTCACTAGGGGATCGTTTGATCAATAAAAAAAAATAAAGAAAAAATAAAAAAGAAGCATAATTTAAGACTCCCAATGTAGAATCAATCTTCATTGTATGGTATTACAATTATTTTTTTAAACTTGTTCATTACATGTCAATCTGTTATAGTGTAATATTTACTAATTATGAATATTTTAAAAAAACAATTAAGTCTCCACATATGTGTGTTATTATTAAATTATAACATTACTTATATAAATATTGATAAAAGTATCGACCGTGGAATAGAAACAAAACTAAAGTTTTTCGGGACTCGATCAGTTCATTAGGTTCAAATTAAACTCTCATTGCCAACGTTTTGGTTTTTATTTAAAACCTTCTTCATATCAGGTTCAAATTAAATTCTCATTGCCAACGTTTCGGTTTATATTTAAAATCTTTTTCATAGTTAGTTACAATTAGGAAATTACAATAGAAATTTTTACAACAGGTTAGTGAGGGAACTTACAGAAGTATAAATTTTGAAACAGAAAATGTATTATATTACAAATTATTGTACAAAGAAAACAATTTCAGTTCAGTGTCACGTGTTCATTCAGAATAAAGTTGTTGTTGAAATCCACAGACTATTTTTCTTTGTCGAATTAATTTGTAATGTAATACTTAGTTTTTCTGTTTCAAAATTTATACTTCACTAGGTTTTCTCACTAATTTGTTGTCAAAATTTCTATAGTAATTTCCTAATTGTAACTAATTGCATTTTTTATGTTTGTTTGATTTTTGAATGATTGAATTATTTCTTATATTTCCTCTGTTTTGTAGGCCTATGAAAAAGGTTTTCAATAAAAACTGAAACGTTGGCAATGAGAGTTTAATTTGAACCTGAAGAACTGACCGAGTCCCGATAAACTTTAGTTTATATATATATATATGTTTCACGATGAATCACAAACACAGAACTAAGGAACAAATATATTTACTGTCTCTAATTTTTGGTTGAACCGTCAACAGGAGAGTTGAGATTGGGACGGTTGGGTCTCCAACCGCTGTTGACGGTTCAACCTGTCTTTTTTGTATTCATGTATCTCAACCTTTCGGCCACTCCATGATACAAAGCACTACTTTCGCCACTTGAGGGAGTCCACTACAGCCTTACCGAAGCAAGGCCGCGCTGAAGTCCCCCAAGGTTGACGGTTCAACCGAAAATTAGAGACAGTAAGTGTGTTTGTTCTTTAGTTCTGTGTTTGTGATTCACTGTGAAACATTTGTTGTCCTTTGGATCGTTTTCCTGTTAATATATATATATATATATGGTAACTCACCACAAATTAAAGAAGATAGTCGCTCTAAGGCCTTTCGCTTTCACGTCGTCAGAGAGCAAGTGAATACAAGTTGTAAGCAGGTTATGAATTTTGATTTAAAGAAGGAGTAAGATTGGCATCATTGACAGTATTTTTCCCTATTATATATTATATTATTATAATATATAATAATATAATATATAATATAATAATACTAATAATATAATATATTATTATATTATATATTATATATTTATTATAGGGAAAAATACTGTCAATGATGCCAATCTTACTCCTTCTTTAAATCAAAATTCATAACCTGCTTACAACTTGTATTCACTTGCTCTCTGACGACGTGAAATCGAACGGCCTTAGAGCGACTATCTTCTTTAATTAGTGGTGAGTTACCTGAATATTTATATCACGTGTTATTGTGACAATTTTCTATATATATACATATTGATAAAAGTATCGACCGTGGAATAGAAATAAAACTATAGTTTATCGGGACTCGGTCAGTAGGTTTATGAAAAAAGGTTTTAAATAAAGACCAAAACGTTGGCAAAAAAAACTATCGTTTTGTATATATATATTATAACATATAAATAATATATAGTATATTGTATATATAAGTTTAAAAACGAAGCATAGTAACAGAAAGAGAAAGAGACATACGTAGACTTATTTTTTTTTACATAAATAAGGATTCCCCATTACTAGTTTGTACTTGACTTTATCAAGTAAAAACCTAAAGTTATGAAA
>JAPFBL010000689.1:0-120191 GCA_026182355.1 Hermatobates lingyangjiaoensis
AAACACGTAAAAATAACAATCAGTAATCAAATCACAATATGAGAACCACAATCTTAGTCTTTTTTCCCCAATTTCATATTGCGGTTTGATCATTGATTGTTAGACCAAAATATGTAATTTATTAGAAGTAAAGTTCTTTTTTTTGCGAAACTAAGGTAACAATCAATTCAATTTTTTTACAATTCAGAGCGGTTCATATAGAGAAATATTAGAGGTTTTTTTTGTATTAACAACTTTCTTAAAAAAACACCTTTTACGGTTCTTACACATTTATGTAAAATTTTATAAAAAACAAAATATGTAATTAATTAGAAATAAAGTTTTTTTTTGTGAAATTAATCTAAGAATCCACAATCAATTCAATTTTCTATAATTAAATAAACAATTTATAAACTTTCTCAAATGATAAACTAATGAAATTCACCATATAATTAGTAAGGTAAATACAACTGTACCAAATTGATAGCCAATCACACTATGCGTTAATTTATTTCATGACTTTTACTAATTTATTTAACAATATTTTGCATTAAGTGTTACAATTAATAAATCTTACTTGTTAATTAACATTAATTGTCTTTATGATTGCTAATTACATTGCTGACTCTACTTCCGTTTATACTGCTAAATCATCTAAATTGCTAAATTGGTGATGTAAATCAAAATGTAATGCTACTTATTTTGACTGCGTCATCCTAATTCAGAAGCACACACCTTGCTGGCGACCACTAATTGCTCTGAACAAAGAAGCCAATTACATGACTTGCACATGTAGTAGCTGTATTGAAATAAATTAATTAGCTAAATGGCTTCTTCATTATTATCTCATAATGAGCTTAATTACAGTAACGTTGGGTGTAGACTATTTCTAATTTTCTTTTCTTTTTTAATCAGTAGGGATTCAATTATATATTGAAAATTTTTGACCGGATGAAAATTTTGGATTAAAATTATTTTCTAGAAAATTATGTTTAAAAATCTAAAATATATTTTCTAAAATGTATGTGAATTAAGGTGGCGTTTATGAAATAGTTAACATACAATTTGAAGGAATATATATATATATATATATTATATATATATATATAATATATTTAGTGTACTTCGGTAGCAGTCCTTTTTTATACATGATTGGGTTATACACGACTGAATATTGTCGGTCGATGATCTTCTTCTCCAACTTTTCAAGCTTGCGAAAAATTATGTTTTGTGTCTTGAAAATGACTGCAGCATTTTCGAAAAATTAATTTTCGCAAGCTTGAAAAGTTTTAGAAGAAGATCATCGACCGACAATATTCAGTCGTGTATAACCATCATGTATATTTAATATATATATATATATATATATATAAAATACTATATTCAGCAAAAAGAACACATAAAAACGAAACAGAAACTCACTACTATATTTCGATGACCTCGTCATCAGGAAGATAGATGATGATGATAATGAAGATAGATTATATATATACATATATAAATATATATATAAATGATCAAACCGCAAACGAAATGGGAAAAAAGATTAAGATCTTTCAACCATAACAAGCGGTCTTCGTCAGAGTAAAAACCGAACTGACTTGTTGAAAAATCTTGGTTTTTTTTCCCCCATTTTATATTGTTGTTTGATCATAGATTTTTATTTCACGTGTTTATGTGAAATCTTGTTATAAATATATAACTTTAAATTACACAAAGCACGACAAAGGAAAAGGAAAATAAAGCACACTTACTAAATTCTCAATATTTTGAACTGTTGTTCGTCATCAGGAGTAGACTAGAAGGAAAGGACGAAGTGAGAGAGATCTCCCATAAAATTATGTTTTGTGTCTTGAAAATGACTGCAGCATTTTCGAAAAATTAATTTTTCGCAAGCTTGAAAAGTTTTAGAAGAAGATCATCGACCGACAATATTCAGTCGTGTATAACCAATCATGTATATATATATATATATATATATAATTATTATATATATATAAAATACTATATTCAGCAAAAAGAACACATAAAAACGAAAAGAAACTCACTACTATATTCGATGACCTCGTCATCAGGAAGATAGATGATGAAGGACGTCCTTTGACGTGGAGAGATCTCTCTCACTTTGTCCTCTCTTCTTTTAGGGAGTCTTAAATTTTGCCTAACTCAAGTGTATTTACAGTAGGAATCTTTAACGAGTACCTGACATGGAACAGGCTCGGGACCGACGGCTTAACGTCCTCTGCAAGTGCACAGATTAATTCATCTCCCACGTAGGACTATAGGATAGCAGTTCATTATATTACGAGGAGTTGGGTGGGGGTTGGATGGACATTGACACAACACTGTTCTTAAATGAAACTGTTAACTTTGATATAGTTTATCGACGACTGATTTTTCAAGTTCACAGTAGAGGTTCTTGAGGATTTTGGTCATAAATATTCAACTCCTGATTATATGCCGACGTTTCGCCAAAAGCTGTTTGGCATTTTCAAGGCTAAAAAACAATTTATTAACAACATAAGTATAGCAAGAGAAATACATCCACGGAATACCAACCAACAGAAAACAAAAAAAAAAAACAAATATTCAGTAACAAGTTTTCTTTGTTTTTTTATTTTCTGTTGGTTGGTATTCCGTGGATAGTTTGTCTTTATTAATAAATTAGTCTTAATTAATGCATCATGTAATTAAATTCACTGAACTTGAAACTGTTAACTGCATTTCTTTTATTTACCTAAAAGTTTTTTTTTCAAGCAGTTTGATCTAGTCTGGCTATAAGTTGAAACCAACAAGGATTCAAATTTAATGTAGCATTATTTTAAATTTAATCAATTCCAAATTATGATAAAAAAAAAGAGCTGATGAAAAGTCCTAAATTAAGAAAAAGTTTCAGAAATATTTTAAAGTTTCAGAAAGATAATTTATTTGAGAGCATAATAACGAAGACATAGTCATTAACTGAACAAATTAAACGACAAAGATTGAGTTATTTAAAGGAATATTAAGTGACCTTTTAAAACTGAAATGGGTATAATTGGCCCATTAAAATGGAAAAAGCAGTTAAAACAAGCATAAATGTTCTATGGCCTGGTCTTTACATTATAGTAACCTTTCTTAACTGTAATCTGAGAAAGAGTTCAGATGTAGTTTATGCCGGAAGCTTGTGTTTACTCAAGACAATTGTGTATAAGGAATATAGCTGCTGATTAGAATACTTTATGCATCATGTTGTAAAACATTAAATGGCTTTTATGTAAATATTTACGTCATCATGTTTGTGTAATAGTTAATCCCCTTGGTACACTAGTTCCAAAATTTTCGCAAGACACCTCATAACATTACGTTTGGTTAACCAGTATGAAAGCATTGAGAGAAAAAAAAACTTTAAACTTGATAAGTGATTAAAAAAAGTTTGTTTTAAAAATATTTAAAATTATGTATCAGATGTGGCCAAGCTCCTTGAAAGTTCGAGCCATTTTTCAATATATAAAAGTTTCACGAGCGCAATAAATACGTATTTAAAAGGTATGTAAAAAATACGGTAAGATAATAATTTTTTAAAATATAATAGTACAAAAATACAAAGGGAACTCGAGTACATTTATTATGAGCCTCAAACAATCCTTCAATGAACCGAATGTGGCACGCGAGCCGCAGGTTGACCACCCCTGTTATACATCATAAAAAAATTATATTGTAAACAATAAACAGATTTCACATAAACACGTGAAATAACCATCAATGATCAAACCACAATAAGAAATGGGAAAACAAGACTAAGATCTTTCAACCGTAACAAGCGGTCTTCGTCAGAGTCAAAAACCCCCAACGTCCTTCCCAGTTGGGTTTTTGACTCTGACGAAGACCGCATGTTACGGTTGAAAGAACTTAGTCTTGTTTTCCAATTTCTTATTGTGGTTTGATCATTGATTGTAAACAAAGAACACATGTTATTTTTACAGATGTTGATATAAACAGAATTACAAATACATAAAAGCCTCATACTTTGCACATTGCATCACAAAAAGACCCTGACTGGTTTCAAATCTTATCCATCTTCAAGTGTAGATCCTGTTTATGTTTTAATTTTAAATAAGTCAATATTATGCAAAGTTTAATATCTTGTCAAATTTGTTTTTTTTACTTTACTCTAAGTAAAGTATAGTGATCGTGAAAGAATAAAGTTGACTTGGTATTCATCAACCAAATCATACTTGCAAAATAATTTGGAATTGAAATTTATAATATTGAATCAAAACGAAGATAGTACACACATGGACAAAGGAATAACTCACTTCTATATTTCCACAATCGTCGTTATCAAAAGGTGAAGAATCCCGCAGGAAGAATTTTAATATTTGTTTAAAAGTCCATTGGACCGTTTAATTTTAATATTGGACAATATTAATATCAATAGTAATTAATATTTAATTAATTATTAATATTAATCATATTAAATATAATAGTAATATTATGGGATGATAATAATAATATTAATATTAATAACATAATATTAATCAATATTATTTGCAATTAATTGGAATTAATAATTAGTAAATAATTCATATTTCATTCATTATTAATATTAATCAAATTAAATTTAATATTAATATTATGGAATGATCATAATAATATTAACACTATTTTTCTTTCTTATCGAGGTTTGGTCTAGCTTCAATAATGCAACACCTTTAAGCCGACGTTTCGTCTATATTTGTAGACATCTTCAGGGTTACATCAATACAGAGTTTAGTTACTATAACATTAAACATAATTATATTACATTTGAAGATGTCTACAAATATAGACGAAACGTCGGCTTAAAGGTGTTGCATTATTGAAGCTAGACCAAACCTCGTATAAGAAAGAAAATAGTATTAAATATATGTGGTTGAGATTGGAAAACATTCAATAATATTAATATTAATAACATAATATTAATCAATGTTATTTGCAATTAACTGGAATTAATAATTAAATAATTAATAATTAGAACATAATTAACATTTAATTCATTATTAATATTAATCATATTTACTGAAGCACCCTGGTCACGATCATAATGTGCAAACGGTTTCCATGTCGTTGGTACATTAGCCATGGGAAAAAAAATTAATGAGATAAAAAAGTTTGTTTAAAATTTTAATTTAGTAGGGTCGGGACCCCAACCCCCATACCCTAAGCAAGACGTCTTGCTAAGGGATCTGATGAACAGATTATATTCCACATCCTAACATAAATTATATAATATTAATCATATTAAATTTAATATTACTATTATGGGATGGTAATAATAACATTAATATTAATAACATAATATTAATCAATAACATTATTTGCAATTATCTGGAATTAATAAATAATAAAAGATAAAATAATTATCTTGAAATGTTAATTTTGTAATAGGGAATTGATATGCTTGTTCAATATGCTTCATACGATTTCAAGCAGTTGACTTTTGTAGATGTTTACTCCAGTCTTGTCTTAGATTGCGAAGGACTGTTTTTTTTGTTGCAGTTTTGGCAGAATTAAGCCATGTGTTGAATAAAAGCCCCGATAAGAATAACGACCGGTTTTGGTATAATTGCGAGACAACATGGGTATAGAGGGAGAGTGGTGGTGATTTGATGAGTGTCCCGCCTGCTGACAGACGATACAATGCGCCTCGGGAGAGAGAACACTCGTGACCTGTTCCACAACAGGTTTTATATATACACCCAGGAAACGTTACCCATCCTGGACTTTCTTCTCCCACGACACCCCCCTCAACCCTAATGTTACACTCCATTATTAATTTCATGTTGCTTATAAAAACCTTAATTCTGTATTCTCGGAAAACTTTTTTTTCTTCTTTATCAGGTACTGATTTATGAATCAACTCGAGACGGAATTCTACAAAATATAATGATACGTTTACACATTGCAATGGCTTTATAAGGCTTATGTTTAAGATGCTTTTTTAGTAGCGTAAAAACCCTAATTCCTCAAAAAAAAAAAGAGAGAAACCATTTAAGACATAAAATAGTGTAATTTATAACTCCTCAATATTCCATGGTTGTGATATCTGCCATGCGATCGACTCCAAAGTCCTTTGAGATCGTAGAGAAAACAGCATTATCTCATACTAATTTATTGCGTACACACATTGTTGAAAAAATTAGACCATATTTAGCTGAAACTAGCTTTTTTCATAAGTTTATCATGTTTTCTGAATAACGATCTTGTTACTATATCCACAAGATCGTTATTCAAAAAACTCGAGAAACTTATGAAAAAGCAAGTTTTCAGCCTGGGCTGTGGAGTCGGAATCGGAGTCGTGGAGTCGGAGCGGGCATATTTTCGACCTGGAGGAATCGGAGTCGTGGAGTCGGAATCGGAGTCGTGGAGTCGGAGCGGGCATATTTTCGACCTGGAGGAATCGATAAACGTGAGTCGGAATCGGAGTCTGGAGTCGGAGGGCATATTTTCGACCTGGAGAGAGTCGGATGTCGGAAAGAAATCAGCCGACTCCGACTCAAGACTCCTCATCTAGTCGCTATTTCTTGCACATGAAAATAATATAAATACGTTTATAAATTAACGATAATTAAGTTCCAAATGAATTTTTTCCTCCGGAGAACGACATTGGACATTCTGATCGTAGAACACAAGACATGCCTAATTAATACAAAGTATATGGTCCTGCTTGTTCAGTGTTTACTTTGTTATAAGTCAAATATAATATCAAACTTCTTCGTTTTTTACACTGTCGTATTTAGACATAATATAAATGCTGTAAATAGAAGATGTTTAAATATAGACTTTCATTCGCTTAGCGGTCGACTCAGTCAAGGACCTGTCTATAAATGAGGCTGTTCGTTCGGCTATCACCTATGGATGTCCGTCTGGTTTAGAGCTGCACCAAAAGCTGCAAAATGTACTAATTTTCTTATTTATTAGCCACCGTAAAAAACATCTGTTTTTTAATAATAAAAAAGATGAGTGATGAGTCGGAGTCGGCTGTTACAAAATAGAGGAGTTGGAGTCGGCTATAATAGGTCCGACTCCACAGACCTGGTTTCAGCTAAATATGGTCTAATTTTCAACAATGTATGTATACAGGAAGGACTGCTACCAAAATTTACAAATATGATTGTGCTAAATAATTTTTTTTTCATTTATTAACTAAAAAAAAAATACTTTTTTTTATCTTCTAGATTCAAATATAACTATATAGTTTTTGTATAAGATCAATATGAACTCATATTTAAACAAAACAGGAAGATGTTTGGTAAACAGGAACATACAAGAATAACATAAAAAGTGCTAGGATCATCACAAACTATGTTTTGAACAAAACGAAACATGTTGCGCATATGTTACGCATACAAACGCACACTTTCAAGGTTACTCAAGGGTGGGAAATAGGACACATTTTTAAGGCCCCAGGTTAGCTCAGAGGTAACCTGACCCTATTAACATGTAACAAGATTTCACAATAAACACGAGAAATAAAAATATATACGTCCAAACCACAATAAGAAATCAAAAAAAAAAAAAAAAACTGAGATCTTTCAATCGTAACAAGCGATCTTCATCTGAGTTAAAGCTCAAGATTTTATTTCTAAACAGTAATTAGTTATTTCAGCTATCATTGGTTGCTCTCAAAATTCTACTTATAATCTAAGATTAAATTATCATTATTCTAGTTGAAGTTGAATAAATGCCGTATTTTTGATTGTAAAGTTATGACAATATTAAATTGTAGGACTCAAGCATTGTATCTCCGAGAAAAGTCTAATATAGGGGGGAATAGTTTTCAATAAATACCTTTTTAAGTGACTTTATTAACCTTTTCAGTCTACTTAAATAACTTTCACGTTATTTTATGCACTCTATAGAATTTATATGCAATAATCGACATGTTTAGAACGTCCACCAGTCACCCTATGCACATGAATAATATGAGACTTAATGAAACAACTTATTTGAAATTACAAGATAAAAGCCTTACTAAGTCATTTCTAAGCCTTAGTAATTCAAGAACTTGATATATTTATATGAACTTATTAACATGTAACAAAACTTCACAATAAACTTCACAAACCACAAAAGAAATCAGAAAAAAAGACTGAGATATTTCAGCCGTAAAAGTTATCTTCGGCAGAGTTAAATCTCAATTTAGTCAAGTCAATGGGTGTATTTACTTAAAAATTTCTTACAAAAGTTTATAGCTATAAGAAAATAACTGTTACAAATACACAACACGAAATCTATGTTAAAGATACAAAACAAAACTGAGTTAGCTTCAAGTCGCATAGCTGCTTCCCACTCACGTAACATATATCATTATATTTCCTCTCAAGAAGACAACAATTGTCATAAAATAAAATCGTGAAAATACAAGTATAATCAAAAGTTTCAAAACGTATTCACACAAAATATACTAGAACAGAGGTTTTCTTCGACGCGGAACCCTTTTTGGTTCCAGTAACTTTCCCGGGAACCCCAGATTCTAATGAATGTATACAATAATAATATAAATATTTTCATTCGCCTTTTTAAATAGTATGTATGTTGAAAAACAATTAAAAAAGTAATATTACTGCAATGTGTATTTTTCGAATAAAGATTCAAAACTAAAAGATTTTAATTTTCATATTTTCCACAAGTGCATAACACATAAAATAGAATTACTAGCAATTTTAACACTGAGTTTGTTTTGTAATCATTTTTGGCTTTATAGTTGAGAGTTTGATTCTCAAGTTAACCCCAGCATTAAGTCTACTTCGGTATTTGGATTCTATGACAGTTTAAAAGGAAAATCCAGTTTTACATAAGTAGATAGTGGGAAATGGCAGCAATGTGTGAAGTGCTATTTTTGCAATAGCAGGAAATTCGGGAATCAGATAGTTCCAAAAACTGACTAGTGATTCATCCTAAATATGAATAAAATTTTGACCACTTCTACTTATGAGTATATGTAGATATAAACATTATTCGGTTTCATGATTCAAAGAAATATAGAATAAGTCCATACCCAAAAAAGAAAAATTTTTCAGAAAAATGTTTTTCACGGAACCCCACATAGTCCGTTAAAGAACCCCTGGGTTCCGCGGAACCCACTTTGGGAACCTCTATCCTAGAAGTTACTCTAGCTTCTCTAAAAAAAAAGCTGAACAATATTTTCTAGCATGAAACGTTTACATCAATCTGATTATGCAGTAAAATACTACAACTATATATAATATAAATATTGATAAAATTATCGACCGTGGAATAGAAACAAAACTAAAGTATATCGGGACTCGGTCAGTTCTTCCGGTTCAAATTAAACTCTCATTGCCAACGTTTCGGTCTTTATTTAAAACCTTTTTCATAGGCAGAAGTATAAATTTTGAAACAGGAAAACTAAGTATTACATTACAAATTATTTTATAAAGAAAAATAGTATGTGGATTTTAACAACAACTGTAGACTGAAAGAACACGTGACACTGAACTGAAATGTATTATATATAATATAGATACTGATATAATAATGTGATATGGTGCTTATGTAAATAATCATTTATGTTGATTATGACACGTAAGTAAAAAAAAAATTGCGAATAGACGCCTTGTTTTATCTTATAAGTTTCTAGGGAAGTCGTATTTAACCTAAAATTGAGAGTTGATAAAGAAGTGTGGAAATGGAGAATTGGCTGCTTTTGAAAGTAATTCCTTATTAGGCCGGGGTTTTCGAGAGAGGTGTTGCGTGGTTTATTTGCTTATGGGAGGCATTGGCGAGTGGCTAATGAGGTGAGACAGTCAGTCAGTCCCATAGACCTACTTCCGTAATAGCACACCCGACCTTGAGCCTTGCCCGCCAGTTCTTGCCCCGACGTCACGCCCTTGTTGGACTTCTCAAAGCTTTCTACTTTTTACAATCAGCTTAAGCGAACAAGACTCCTGTCGCTTCTATATACACGATACTATATCGATGAATACCATACACGATACTACATAAGTCAAAATAAACTTGAATTCAGCTTAACCGAACAAGACTCCTGTCGCTTCTATATACACGATACTATATCGATGAATACCATACACGACACTACATAAGTCAAAATAAACTTGAATTCAGCTTAACCGAACAAGACTCCTGTCGCTTCTATATACACGATACTATATCGATGAATACCATACACGATACTATATAAGTCAAAATAAACTTGAATTCGGCTTAAGCGAACAAGACTCCTGTCGCTTCTGTATACACGATACTATATCGATGAATACCATACACGATACTATATAAGTCAAAATAAACTTGAATTCAGCTTAAGCGAACAAGACTCCTGTCGCTTCTATATACATGATACTATATAAGTCAAAATAAACTTGAATTCAGCTAAAGCGAACAAGACTCCTGTCGCTTCTATATACACGATACTATATAAGTAAAAATAAACTTGAATTCAGCTTAAGCGAACAAGACTACTGTCGCTTCTATATACACGATACTATATAAGTAAAAATAAACTTGAATTCAGCTTAAGGGAACAAGACTCCTGTCGCTTCTATATACACGATACTATATAAGTGAAAATAAACTTGAATTCAGCTTAAGCGAACAAGACTACTGTCGCTTCTATATACACGATACTATATAAGTGAAAATAAACTTGAATTCAGCTTAAGCGAACAAGACTCCTGTCGCTTCTATATACACGATACTATATAAGTCAAAATAAACTTGAATTCAGCTTAAGCGAACAAGACTCCTGTCGCTTCTATATACACGATACTATATAAGTCAAAATAAACTTGAATTCAGCTAAAGCGAACACGACTCCTGTCGCTTCTATATACACGATACTATATAAGTCAAAATAAACTTGAATTCAGCTTAAGCGAACAAGACTCCTGTCGCTTCTATATACACGATACTATATATGTCAAAATAAACTTGAATTCAGCTTAAGCGAACAAGACGCCTGTCGCTTCTATATACACGATTAGTCCAAGTAGAGTTTTTTCCTCCGGAGAAGGACATTGGACATTTGATGGTAGAACACAAAATGTCTAATTTAATACAAAATATATGGTCCTTCATGTTTAGTGTTTACTTTGTTATGAGTAAATATAATATCAAACTTCTTCGTTATTTAATGACGTATTTAGACATAATATAAATGCTTAAACAGAAGATGTTTATTATGAGATAAGAAACGGACAAGGACCTTCTCTATAATGAGGTTGTTTGTTAGGCTATCACCTATGGATGCTTAGTCTGGTTTAGAACTTGACGAAAGTTGCAACGTACTAATTCTTATTATTAGCCACCTGTCATCTGTTTTTTAATAATAAAAAGATGAGCTGGAGTCGGAGCCGGAGTCGGCTGTTACAAAATAGAGGAGTCGGAGTCGGAGTCGACCATAATAGGTCCGATTCCACAGCCCTGGTATAACGCAGGTATTATGGAATCAGAGAACCTCAAGACGTGAAAACTCGTAAACTTTTTGAAACAGATTTTTTTCATTACCACTATAATTGATGTTTTTAAGTACTTGCAAGGAGTCTTGCTCATAGTTTGTATGGTTGTTGTTCCACCTTTACTCATACGCGATACACATATAGGAGAATCTTGTCTTATTTTGTATGGTTGCTATCTTGCCTCGCTCATACGACATATGTATCAGAGAGTGAGTGTATGAGAGAAATGTATCAGAGAGTGAGTGTAAGAGAGAAATGTATCAGAGAGTGAGTGTATGAGAGAAATGTATCAGAGAGTGAGTGTATGAGAGAAATGTATCAGAGAGTGAGTGTATGAGAGAAATGTATTAGAGAGTGAGTGCATGAGAGAAATGTATCAGAGAGTGAGTGTATGAGAGAAATGTATTAGAGAGTGAGTGCATGAGAGAAATGTATCAGAGAGTGAGTGTATGAGAGAAATGTATCAGAGAGTGAGTGTATGAGAGAAATGTATCAGAGAGTGAGCGTATTAGAGAATTGTATCAGAGAGTGAGTGTATGAGAGAAATGTATCAGAGAGTGAGTGTATGAGAGAAATGTATCAGAGAGTGAGTGTATGAGAGAAATGTATCAGAGAGTGAGTGTATGAGAGAAATGTATCAGAGAGTGAGTGTATGAGAGAAATGTATCAGAGAGTGAGTGTATGAGAGAAATGTATCAGAGAGTGAGTGTATTAGAGAATTGTATCAGAGAGTGAGTGTATGAGAGAAATGTATCAGAGAGTGAGTGTATGAGAGAAATGTATCAGAGAGTGAGTGTATGAGAGAAATGTATCAGAGAGTGAGTGTATGAGAGAAATGTATCAGAGAGTGAGTGTATGAGAGAAATGTATCAGAGAGTGAGCGTATTAGAGAATTGTATCAGAGAGTGAGTGCATGAGAGAAATGTATCAGAGAGTGAGTGTATGAGAGAAATGTATCAGAGAGTGAGTGTATGAGAGAAATGTATCAGAGAGTGAGTGTATGAGAGAAATGTATCAGAGAGTGAGTGTATGAGAGAAATGTATCAGAGAGTGAGTGCATGAGAGAAATGTATCAGAGAGTGAGCGTATTAGAGAAATGTATCAGAGAGTGAGTGTATGAGAGAAATGTATCAGAGAGTGAGTGTATGAGAGAAATGTATCAGAGAGTGAGTGTATGAGAGAAATGTATCAGAGAGTGAGTGTATGAGAGAAATGTATCAGAGAGTGAGCGTATTAGAGAATTGTATCAGAGTACATCATTTATTATTATTTACAATACAATAACGACAATAAATATACCACTTCTTCAATTTATTCTATGACATTCTATTTTTAATAGCAAAGTATTAGTTTTAAAAACAATGAATTGTTATTTATTCTAAATACTAGATTCTGTGGAATATTGTAACCAGGAATGTTGATTTTTTTACAGAATTTAATTTCTGAAGAAGTTTATATTTCTAATGGAGTAAATAAAAACTTGTGAGGTATCTAACACTAGTTTTTGTAATTTAAAAGGGAAAAGCCGCAATTTTTGACCAAAGTTGAAAGATATTGCAGTTCAAAGTGTTTTCGATAGAAATATCGTCTAAGGAAGGTTTTGAGTGGAATAAATTGTCGTCTATGGGCTGTTTTTGATGTGTTTTAAAGAGAATGTTTGATTTTACTGGAGTCGTGTTAGAGGATGACATTTTACTGAGCGGAAGAAGGGATAATGCAGCAGGGGGGACACCTGCTTGTTTAATGCGCTGTGAGAAAATACCAATGCTAATCCGTTTGTCTCCGCAATTATTTATTAATAGGAGGGGGGGAAGGCAAGGAGTCGGACCAGTGACAGAGCGATTATCAGACCTCCTTGACCTTGGAAGCATTGTTGTGCCCACGTACTATACTGCCGATAAGACAATAGCTAATTGCCAGGGGCAAAATAATTCACACTCTATGACCAATCACAGTGAAATAAGCTACCTTGAGGAGAGCCAAAACACATCTATTTCCATCCTAACTTAGTCATGCTTATTCACTAAGCTACCATTAATCAGTATTTCTTCCAATATTTATCTTGTTTGTCACTAAATCAGGGATCAAGTGTACTATATTACTATAACAAGTCATAAAATAAGAATTTAATTTTAAAGAAAATAAAAATCCGGAAGTTCGATTTTAACCTTTGAAAATGACAGATTTACAAATGATTTTATTTATTTTATCTATACTAGAAGACGCGATAGCAATTATACAAAACATTCTGAGATAATATTTAAAAATATTATTAAAAATTATAGAATAGTAGAGAATATCTTTATTTGTATAGTCTATAACTGTCATTAGATCTGGAGTTTCCTTTATGTATTGCAGCTTTAGATGTTCTATTTTTATTCTATACATACTTCTTATTTAATGATCAAACCACAATAAGAAATGGGAAAACAAGACTAAGATCTTTCAACCGTAACAAGCGGTCTTTGTCAGAGTCAAAAACCCAACTGAACACTAGATGCAGAAAACATCTGGTGAGGAGTTGAGAAGAGTGGGAGGGAGTACTACTTATTTAGTACGCGGGTAGGTAGGCCTCACTTTTTTAAAGCAAGCAAATTATGATAAACGCAAACAAAATTCAAATCAACTAACAATATACGAACATACAGTAATATTATAATTTCAGATCTTTCAACAAAAATAAAATACTTACAAAAAAACAATAAAATGTATGATTGTTTCTTAGTAATTCGCGAGACGCGTCATAAATACATATCGATTTTATTAAGGTGAATCGAAATTCATGTTGTATAAACTAGAGTCTTTCCATCTGTATTTCTTTACAGTATTAGAAATATTTACTGATGTAATGATCTTTACAGATTAATTATTACAGTATTAGGCATCTAAAAACACCTGTATATTATCAGAATAAAAATATCTGTGTTGCTAGCGAAAAGTAGCTGAAATGTCCATAACTTCATTTCTATGTTCAAATTCTAATCCATTTAAATCTCAAATTTTAAGTTAGGCATACACAAAGCTCAAAGCTTCAGCTTGCTATGGCCTACGGGGGCTGAGTTTACTTGTGACAAAATTTTGGAGAACAAAATTAGAAGAAATATTTCTAAGCGTGGATTCTGTTTCTCTAATGCAGAGTTTTTCAAACTTTAGTCGACGCGGAACCCATTTTGCTTCAGTAACTTTCCCAGGAACCCCAGATTCTAATGATTTTATACAATCATAATATAAATATTTTCTCATTGTAGGGTAAATCTAATGAAATGGTCTCCACATATAAACATTTTAATGATATAAACAACGCATTTCGAACACGTAGTGTTTTTCCTCATGAGTTTACCCTACAATGAGTAAATACCACATAATAACTGATTGCATTTACCCTACAATGAGTAAATACCACATAATAACTGATTGCACATTTCATTAGATTTACCCTATAATGAGTAAATACCACATAATAACTGATTGCACTACACATTTCATTAGATTTACCCTACAATGAGTAAATACCACATAATAACTGATTGCACTACACTAGAAATAAATATTTTCATATGCTTTTATAAATAGTATGTATGTTTAAAAACAATTAAAAAAGTAATATTACTGCAATGCGTATTTTTCGAAGAAAAATTCAAAACTAAAAGATTTTGATTTTCATATCTTCCACAAGTACATAACACATGAAGCAGAATTATTGAATAAAATTTTGGCCACTTCTATTTATGTGGCCAAATATAATAAGTATTATTCGGTTTCATGATTCACAAGAAACAGAATAAATCCATATCCACTAAAAAAAAAAAAAAAAAAAAAAAAAAAAAATGTTTTCTCTAAATGTTTTTTGCGGAACCCCAGACAGTCCGTTAAGGAACCGCTAGGTTCCGCAGAACCCACTTTGGGAATCTCTGCTCTAATGTATAAAACCCGTAAAGATAACTTGAAATGAGTCAGTTCTTAGTCAGGTTATGATCACCCCCAATATTGCTCAACTTCAAACAAAATGTATATTAAATTCATTACCTGCGCAATGTGTTTATAGTGTGGTATTTACTTATGATGGTGAATTTCAAAAAAGTACGTCTCCACATAAAAAAGCTATTGTCATAATACCTTCAACACTGCAGCTATTTAAAAACCTCAGTTAGTTATGAATTCCTTCATGTTTCAATATTTTATCTTTTCTTTTATATTATTATAATGATTTCATTTTATATTGATGAGGAATTTAAAAAAATATGTGTAAACATTTTATTTTAAAAATAAACAGCGCGTTTTGAACACTTACTGTTCTTCATCAGGTTTACATCAGCACTCTTCTATCAGTCCTTTCTTGGTCCCTGTGGCCAAAACACCATCAACAGTGCAAATTTACCCCTGAAGAAGAACACTGAGTGTTTGAAACGCGTTGTTAGTTTTAACGTAAGGCTCTTTTATGTGGAGGTCTAATTTTTTTTTTTTTATGAAATACCCCGTGAAGCATATTAAACAAGGCTATGGCCCATTAGCATGAAACTTCTGGATCAGCGCATCTTAAACTTTTTTACTTCAGGGCGCACCTATGAAACCAAACCAAAACTTTGGGGCGCACCTATGAAACCAAACCAAAACTTTGGGCGCACCTATGAAACCAAACCAAAACTTTGGGGCGCACCTATGAAACCAAACCAAAACTTTGGAGCGCACCTATGAAACCAAACCAAAACTTTGGGGCGCACCTATGGAACCAAACCAAAACTTTGGAGCGCACCTATGAAACCAAACCAAAACTTTGGGGCGCACCTATGAAACCAAACCAAAACTTTGGGGCGCACCTATGAAACCAAACCAAAACTTTGGAGCGCACCTATGAAACCAAACCAAAACTTTGGGGCGCACCTATGAAACCAAACCAAAACTTTGGAGCGCACCTATGAAACCAAACCAAAACGTTGGGGCGCATCACTGATTTTAATATAGAAAATTTAGTCCTGTGATTTGATAACAGGAAAATGATTGGAAATTAAAATGTATAGTTTTTTTTAAGAAAAAGAAAGAAAGAAGAGAGAGAGACAGAGAGAGTGAGAGAGAGGGAGGGCTAGTAAAAATGATTTAAATCCCCGAGTAAAGGCACAGATGAAGTATTATCCATTCATGCTTAAAGATTAAAGAAATTTACCTTCCAGTTCAAAATATGAAGTAGCCGAGACTTGACTCAGACTTGAAAACCCCATACTTGGTGTTTTCTCAAATAAATTAAAATGGTGCAAAAACTAAAATATAAATCTGTTATATAAACTTAATCTTCCATTATCTTGGGGCGCACCGTTTGAGAAACACTGTTCTAGATTAACCATGATGAGTGAGAAAGAAATGCAATACTTCATTAGCTCTTTTCATTTTTTTATTTATTAACTTTCTATAATTAAAATTACTAAATATTTGTTATTAATAATGAAACAGATAACCTATTCAGCTTTAGGCTACTTACGAAGGTATGCGGGAGGGGGGGGGGCAGCTTTTGTACCTAATGGTTTATAATTAAGGTGATTAAGAACAATTTATGTGACATGTTCTTTGAATAACGTCTGCCAAAGGAAAGATAAATGATTTGCTAATGACATGGTTACCGTTGCAGTAGGCACAGACTTAATATAACAGTAATTAGCAACAGTGTAAAGGCATTTCACATTGATCATTCCTGTGTTCTTTCAACTCATCAGGTCACAATTGTTCTACTGTTAAAGTCTAGCTGAATGAACCAATACACAAAGCCTCCATATAAGAGATTACAGTATTATAATATAGAGCATAATACTACATATATATATATATATATATATACTTTTTCGTTGGAAATACGATCCAAAACGGACAAATATAGTTCAATATAGACAAAGAAACATAGAGAAATCAAAATAACACACTTACAGTCTCTAATTTTCGGTTTGAACCGGTATTTTTTTTTTAAATTATTTCATTTATTATTATTATTTTTATTATTATTGTTTGTATTCTCCGTTTTATTTTATTTTGTTTTATTTTTTATTTTATTCTATCATAGCTTAGTCATTACTTTTATTTATGTATCAATTTCTCTGTTCGTCCCTCAATTTTTTCTTTTATTTATTTATTGTTTTCATATTCCACTAATTTAATGTAATTATAAATTGATTCCTGTCTACCTTATTTTCTGTGACCGGGCGCGCATGTGGCAACACTGTTGGTCTCCAACCGTCTCTGAACCAGTGCGCTTTGGTTTCCCCCTCTTATCTCTCCTGAAGACGGTTCAAACCGAAAAGTTTACTACTCATAAATTTATAGTAGACTTTATGCATCACAATACTAATAAAAAGCAAACTTCTGGCTAAGAAAACTCATCGTCAGACGTTTTATGCAATGAGTTTTTGTATAAAATAATTACAAATTTTAAACGTTTTGGGTGGAGGAGCCAGGTTAGCTGAGTGGTTAACGTACTCGCCTCTGGGCTGGTAGTCAGATATTCGATTCTCACCTGGTGTTCGATTTATTCACGCGAGAGGTGAATAAATCTGAATACGTCGTCCCTTGGCCGTCGGTCCCGAGCCTGTACGATATGAGATACTCGTTAAATATCCCTACACGAAATGCACTTGAGTTAGGCAAAATATAGGACTCCCAATATAGAATCTGTAGAATCACCGATCAAACAAAAAGCCGAAAAACGGTTGAAGTTATCACCCGTTAGAGGATCGGTTTAAACAATAAAAAAAAAATACGTTTGGGGCGAATATTTTTCCTATTTATTTCATTTCTAAAAATAGTCTTCTTTTTAATAACATATCGCTAATAACAGAAAGAACTGATTCATGGATGCTAAATTCAAATTATGTATGTACAAGCAATGAGTTATGTCATTGAAAGGTTGTACTTTATGTATATTTTAATGGGAAAATATGTATTTGAGTATACGCAGGTGTTTTTTCATACCCTTGGGATTGTTAATATTGTAACTACTTCCTGCTCAAAAAAGAGTAGTCGGGGTACGAAGGTATTAGTCACAAGGCCATGAATGACGAATCTACTATACATTTTAACAAGATATGTCAACTGGAAGATCTGCTCCTTGTTAGTACAGTTTTATACTATCAGATTTAAAATATATATTACATCTATAATATATTTTTATGGATCGAGATCTATTATATATATATATATATATATAAATTAATAATGAACAATAACTCTTGATATAATATATGAATTAAATACCACAATAAAAAATATATATTAATTAAAATTCTCTAAGGCCTTTCGTTACAACATCATCAGAGAGCTAAATGAAACAACCAAAAAATATAATAACAAGTTAACCTGGTTGATTGACCAACCAGGTTAACTTGTTATTATATTTTTTGGTTGTTTCATTTAGCTCTCTGATGATACTGTAACGAAAGGCCTTAGAGCATTTTAATTAATATATATTGTTTATTGTGGTATTTAATTCATATATATATATATATAGTTCAATATAGACAAAGAAACATAGAGAAATCAAAAGAACACACTTACAGTCTCTAATTTTCGGTTTGAACCGTCTTCAGGAGAGATAAGAGAGGGAAACCAAGCGCACTGGTTCAGGGACGGTTGGAGACCAACTGGAGACGACTGGGTCTCAAATATTGAACTATATTTGTCCGTTTTGGATCGTATTTCCAACGAAAAAGTATGTATATATATAATATTATATATATAATATATATAATATATATATATATATAATATATATATATATATATATATCAATATATAATTGACCGAATCCCGATTACATTAGACACCTATTCTATCCAACGGTTGATATATTATTGAATTTGTTATATATACATATATATATATATATATATATATATATACGAATTAAATGAAACGATTCCACGACCTAAATAAACTATATTAACACAAAGAACACTCAGAAATGAAACAGAAACTCACTACTATATTTCGATGTCCTCGTCATCAGGAAGATAGTAGTGAATTTCTGTTTCATTTCTGAATGTTCTTTGTCAATATAGTTTATTATATATATATATATATATATATATATATATATATATATATAAAGATTTCACATAAACACGTGAAATAACAATCAGTGATCAAACCACAATATGAAATGGGATAACAAGACTAAGATGTATCAACCGTAACAAGCGGTCTTCGTCAGAGTCAAAAACCCAACTGAGTTTTTGACCCAACCTTGAGTTGGGTTTTTGACTCTGACGAAGACCGCTTGTTACGGTTGAAAGATCTTAGTCTTGTTTTCCCATTTCATATTGTGGTTTGATCATTCATATATATATATATATATAAAGTTCAATAAACACAAAGAAACATAGAGAAATTAAAAAAACACACTTATAGTCTCTAATTTACTGTTTGAACCGTTTTCAGGACAGATAAGAGAGGGAAACCAAGCGAACTGATACAGAGACGGTTGGAGACCCCGAGACCTCAAGAAGAGCAGTAAGTTTTTAAAATGCGTCTCTTTTTTAAAAAATTGTTGTGCAGATAATTCTATCAGTATTCTCCCTAAACTTTTATTTGATATAAATTAAAATATGCAGGCCCAATATTTTTATCAATGATTGAACCTGGGACTGTACTCATTATCTCTTGTTAATAAGAGCAATGTATTATATATTTATATAATTAATTACATAGTTATACATTATTTTTACACAATGATTATATTAAAGATAGATGTTACATTTTATTTATTCAGGGATTAAAATAAGTCATTATCCTTAAAGATACTACTTGTGGTGAATATTAAGTGTGATTTTTCCCACCTATGAAAGTGGGAATAACTGTAACTTTGCCCCAAGTTTAATAGCTGTATTTTAACAGTAAGATGTGCAGAACATTAAGAGGTAATTGCAAGAGAACCGCGCTGCGAAGCGATACCTTTCTTTATAAGAGAAGCGACGTGTATTATGGGTAATGCACGAAGCACACTAATAAATGCTGGGGATATCACGTCTTGGACTCATGATGGAGTTGTAAACTACATGTAACGACCCGTGCAGGCCATCAAGGAATCACAAAAACTTTCTATTCACTCTGTGGCCAGTTCTCTTAAAAAGTCCTTTAGTGCTTCCCTACTACCTCCAAAAAAAAAGCACTTGGACTCAGCATATGCCAAACTAGATGGCAAAAGTACCCAACAATTATTATTATTTCTTTATTGCTTAAACCGATTCCCTAGGCGGGTGATAACGTCAACCGTTTATCGGCTCTTTTGTTTGATCGCTAATTCTAGAGACTCTACATTGGGAGTCCTAAATTTTGACTAACTCAAGTGCATTTCGAGTAAGGATTTTTGACGTGCATCTGACATCATACAGGCTTGGGACCGACGGCTTAACGTCCTCCCATTCACCTCCCACGTGAATAAATCGAGGGCCAGGTGAGGATCGAACCCTGGACAACCAACCCGGAGGTGATTATGTTAACCACTGAGCTAATCTGGTCTCTAACAGTTCTGTTTACTTAGTAATATGTTATATTAAACGAGAAGCAAACCTGTTTACCTTCAGGTTAGGTTAGGTTGCAGTCTCTTTTCTCCTGAAGACGGATTATCGAAGAATTTGAGCTAGTAAGTGTGTCTCGTTTTCTGTGTGTTACTATTCTTATATATAATATGCTTGTTACGGTTGAAAGATCTTAGTCTTGTTTTCCCATTCTTATTGTGGTTTAATCATTGATATATATATATATATATATATATATATATATATCCCTAGTACTATAAATCACATACTTTCTTCTTCAAAACATTTTCTTAAATACTTTTTGATCAGCCAGCTTTATCTCGTAACGTGGATTTGGGAGATTCTTTGATAATTAAACTTAAAACTTTAAATAAAAGGAAACGAAACAACTCAAGTCAGATAAAAGTTATTTTATTTGGACTAACACTCGAGTCATTAATATTTTTCAGTTAAGAGTCGTGACTGGTGATACTGGGATGAATAAAGCTTTTAAAACTTTTCCCTTCAAAGGCTAGCACACCGCTATCAAATGTTAGAAACAAAACAAATTATTTGCTGATAAGCAACTTATCCATATCTTTGTCCCAAGAATTGTAAACCCATTGATGGAAAGACGTGAATCGACTATTGATAAGTCCACTGCTATCAGTAACGTCTTTTTAATCATGATTATCATTATCTTGTCTAAATTTTTTTTTAAATCTTCCAAAAATAGTTCCTTCGCTCTAACAACAGAGAAGGAAACATCCTTATGCTGTGCTTTCAGAAAAAAAAACAAAACCTTTGTCAGATTTATCGCGTTTACAACTGCATTGTTTTTATTAGCACTTTATCTTGTTTTTCTTATTATTTACTTGGTAAATTTTATAAATAAATTCAACTTTTTTTCTATTGGCAGTAAATAGCTCTTGCAAATCACACATTGCTGTTGAATAATTACACAAAAATGAGATTTAGTTAATTTAAACTACATTTTTAGTTTAAAAATGTTTAAAATGTTAAAAAATGTTTTTTAGTTTAAAAATAAAAAACTAATTTTTATTTTTTTATTTATTTAAACAAGGCTTTAGTTTTTACACTCTCAGTTTACGTAATCAATATTCTCAGTTTTCGGTTAGGTTTGATTTGTTAAGAACGTAAAGGGTTACTCATGCAGCATGACTTATATCTAGTATTAGTTACTTTTTGTTTTAAATTTTATGGTAAAAAATATTTCAGCTTACTTTTATAATAAAAAGCAACACAATTGGCGGAATTATAATAATTTTAAATGAATTATCATGTTACTTTACGTTTAAATTAGAATTTTAAAGGCTTACTTTGATTGAACCTACTTTGCCTTTACTATTAGAATCTAAATTACAACACGTAGGGGGGGAGGTGCTGTACAAACTTTTGAACTATGGTTCAATTTTGGACATAGAAGACGAATATAATGGACTTTAAACTTAAAGATATAAATAATACTCGTAAGTAATGCTTTATGCGTCGAATTATATTCGCTCTTTTAAGAATATGATAAATTAAGAATCTCTGTTATGTTTAGAGACATGTCTCAGTAGGTAGTTTTAAGTTAAGGATTTAAGCCATATGTTATAATTATAAGCTATAGAATTTAAAGTCATTTCAATATTATTCCCGTTATCACTTAATAGTGTCAGATGTATTCATTTTAATTAATTCGCCCCTATGTTTCCAAAGCTCTTAAATGCATATATATTTTCTTTTCTAGATGTAATCTGAAGAAGAACATCAAATGTTCGAGACGCGTTGTTTAAGTTCCTTATAATAAACTTTTTTGTGTGGAGACTTAATACTTTTCTAACATGAGTAAATATCACACTAAAACAGATTGCACAGTTAATTAATAAAACACGAAAATAACGGACTTTAAACTTAAAGATATAATAAGTAATGCTATTTACATATTATATATCATTAAAGATATAATAACAGACTTTGATTTAGGTCATTGACTTTTTTACAAACATTTTCAAAAGATATTTCATAAAATATGGTATAAACTATTAAATTAAATTTTTCTTTGACTACCTGGCGAACTAAAAACAAATAGATAACTCAACAATCAATCAGGTTTCCTTATTTTATAAAATGTCAGGTAATAAATTAGAAACGATCACAACTAATTTATCAATTGACGATATGAAAAAAAAGGTTATTTATTTAAAATGAAATGTTCATCAATGATTCAGAAGAAACCATTAAAGCTCTTATAGATGTTGGTAAAGAATTTAAGCTGTGCATAACTTTTTGAAAACTTTTTTAATCCCGATATTATTTAGATTTCTATAATGTTTGGATTAGGTTTTTTTTTGCACTGTTCGTTTGTTTCTTCGTTTGTACTATAGAAATCGTCAAATGACATCTAATTTTGAAGGAAAGATCTCATTTTCTGGGAAAATTTTTGTTGTCAAGTTTTGGTGATAAAATTTCTTATCTCCAGTGGGAATATATCATGAATTGTTGGATAATTGTTTGAATGGTGGTTAAGAATATAGAATTACTTCGTATTGAAGTTTGTGTTGTCTTTATGTTTCTACACATTCTTCTTTTTTTTTCCTCACTTTAATGGACTGGACCATAATTTTCTTGACAACTTTTCTTTTTTTTGTAAGAAGAAATAACATCCCTTGAAATTTTCAATTTCTGATTGGAATAATGTTTTGCTAGAAATAGACCACATTCCGAAAGATGCACGATAAAGGAGAAGAAAGTATTCTGAAACTGCCTTGTGAAGGTTTGTCAACGTTAGAAGTTGTTCTTAATAAAACAGTTGAGGACTCTTCACAGAACTTATTGTGAACAAAGAATCTCGAAATAAAAAACCAACATTTTAAAAACACCTTATTAACCGTCACCATAATAGAAGTTGACATAACATATTTATTAACATTATGAATTGTATTATATTTTCTCAATTCTTATTTTATAGGAAGAACGTGTAAAAATATATATTTTTTTTCTTTATATTTATCTGCAAATTATTACGAGTATAAGCGACATATATACAAAATTATATTAAGCGACGTATATAATATATAAAATAAATTTTAAATATTTTATATTTTTATTTAAATTATTTATAAATTTCTTATAAAGGACATAAGAAAATAATTAACAATATATATATTATTTTCAAATTCATTTTTAAAAAAGCAGTATATATAATTTTGTAGTATTGCCAAAAAATATTTTAAAAAAAAATTGAAATAACTTCAAGCACACCTTAATAAAAATAATTAGCTATTCAAAATGTTATCTTATATTACCAATAACTGCTTGGAGCAAGCATTAGAAACCGTTGTGGGTGAATTTATCTTTGGATCTTGTTAATATTCATTGGAGTAAGGTACGAAAGTGGCGATTATGACTAGGCACAAATACTGCGCAGTCATTGACCTGCTTCATGAACACCCCTTCAAAACAGTCGAAAGTTCGTGCTTTACAAACAAAGCCCAAGGGGGTGTAGAAAGCCTACGAACTATCAAAATCAAATTATTGTAAACATATTTTTATTACACATACTATAATTAATTATGATCATGATTTGTAAACAGTAAATATGAAATGATATATCATTGATTCATGATATACTTATCATGAATAAATGAATGAAATAAATACTTCTTTCATTATCTATTGTTATTAATGAAAACTTTCTTGAAAACGGAAAATCATAAAAGAAAAATTGGACAAGTATTTTCTATTTGTGCTTCCGAGTTTTAATTTTTTATGTTGTATTAACAAACACAGTTGGAACACAGTTTTTATAGTCTCTAATTTTCGGTTGAACTGTCATGAAGAGAGAAGAGATTAAGACACCAAGCGCAATTGGGAAGCGACGGTTTGAGACCAACTGTGCTCCATAATTTAGTTAAATTATAGTTACTCTGTTCCTATAGTTTGCTGAAATTTCAGTTCATTTCAGTTCAGTGTCACGTGTTCATTCAGACTACAGTTGTTAAAATCCACAGACTCTTTTTCTTTGTAAAATAATTTGTAATGTAATACTTAGTTTTTCTGTTTCAAAATTTATACTTCTGCCTATGAAAAAGGTTTTAAATAAAAACCGAAACGTTGGCAATGAGAGTTTAATTTGAACCTCAAGAACTGACCGAGTCCCGATAAATTTTAGTTTTGTTTCTATTCCACGGTCGATACTTTTATCATTATATATATATATATACATATATATATTGTGTTAAACTGAATTGCCTTAATCAAACATACCTTTCTTTTGAGCAGTTTTTCGAATTTTCTTGATAATTTCAAATCATCTTGATTTAGTTGGTGAATTATTTGAGCAAAACTCTGGTTGGCTATCATTATTTATTGATTAACATTTGACATGTTTCGGCTGTCTCCAACCATTTTCTGAAGATGGTTAGAGACAGCCGAAACATGTCAAATGTTAATAAATAAATAATGATGGCCAACCAGAGTTTTGCTCAAATAATTCACTAACTAAATCAAGATGATTTGAAATTATGAAGAAAATTCGAAAAAACTGCTTAAAAGAAAGGTATGTTTGATTAAGGCAATTCAGTTTAACACAATTTGTATAAAAGAAGGTCTGCTCCCTATTTATACTAATATATATATATATATATATATTATATATATATATATATATATAGGTCAATGATCAAATCACAATAAGAGATGGGAAAACAAGACTAAGATCTTTCAACCGTAACAAGCGGTCTTCGTCAGAGTCAAAAACCCAACTGAAGGTTGGGTTGATTCGTTCAGTTGGGTTTTTGACTCTGACGAAGACCGCTTGTTACGGTTGAAAGATCTTAGTCTTGTTTTCCCATTTCTTATTGTGGTTTGATTATTGATTGTTATTTCACGTGTTTATGTGAAATCTTTATATATATATATATATATATATATATGATCAAACCACAATAAGAAATGGGAAAACAAGACTAAGATCTTTCAACCGTAACAAGCAGTCTTCGTCAGAGTCAAAAACCCAACTGATCAAACAAAAACCCAAAAATCAGTTGGGTTTTTGACTCTGACGAAGACCGCTTGTTACGGTTGAAAGATCTTAGTCTTGTTTTCCCATTTCTTATTGTGGTTTGATCATTGATTGTTGTTTCACGTGTTTATGTGAAATCTTTATATATATATATATATATATACGTATTAGAACTACTAAGAAAATATTCTGCTACTGTTCAAATTGGGACAGAACTGTTTTATATCACTATTATTGAAGAGAGGTAGAAGAGTGGGCAGAATTTGCATTACCGAGAAAAGCCAATTGGAAATGGACTTTTATGGTGAGTAGGTTGAGGTCAAATGGACTGGGCCAGACGGCGCTACGACCAGAAAAGGAAACAGGTAATCGAGCGGCACTTGACTGTAATCTCTTAATTTTGTTTGCTGCTTGTCTGGCAGAGTTAAAATGACGGTAATTTGGAGTGCAGTTATACTGAGTCACCAGCATAGCTGAGGAGATCCTTGTAAAAACACTTATTGTTGATGGTTTTGAGCGATAAACCTGATTCTTAGCCCTGAAGCTTAGCAGCATCATGTCAATCTGATTATCTCGTCCTCGTCTAATTTTCCTATCAATAACACAGTTTTATTGCTCTTGCTTCATCCTAAGATGTCCTCCCCACCCCCACATTACATAAGTCAATCTATTGCCCTTGAAATAATCCCCGATTCAAAAGTGAATACTATACGTTTAGCTATGCTAATTTGTAAAATATTTGTCATTATTTCATAAGAGCAAAGGTATTATTACTTCTTACTAAGAATGAATATTACATTTACAGTTGTAATGACCAGTCTTCAAGATTATTAACTGAGTTACTGTTCTAGTGACGTCAAGTCTATAGCATTAGTTAATTCGCTGATTATTCCAATGGCTTAGTAACTATTTTTGCCGCCTGGGGCGGTCGTAAGATTTGTCTTCTCACAACCCCCCCCCCCCCCCACCCCGCCGCTGAAAATTGATAATCCGTTAACCTTCAAAATTCCAGAAAATCCTCAAAATAATTATTTCCATCGAATTACAATCAAGGTTCTAATTTTAGACTGCTGTTATTAGTTCCAGACTTTCATCTTATTACAGTTACTCGTATACATATAGGCGACATCAAAGAAAATCAAATATTTTTTTAAAAACAAAAAACATGTTATTCAAATTATAAAAAAAAAATTGTTAAGTTAAACTAACTTGCTATACAAACAAATATAATAAACTTTCAACCCCATTAAAAACTAATTTTGAAAAAAATATGAAATAAATTTATTTTTCATTTGAAAATATTATAGTTGACAAATTAATTCGAAACAGTATTAAACACATTAAACAAAAAAACAATATTGAGCTTAAAAACTGATTTTGGTATAATTTTATTTTTTTAGTAAACATTTTTTTTTCTATTTTCACGCCCTCAAAATGCTATTACCCCCTGGCTGTGCTACTGCCACTATCTCACCCATATGTATTTCATAGTGTGTGAACTTTATCTCTGTTGTTACAAGAGGGAAACTGGAAATTCCTAATACTTGGTTCTGAAGTAGGTTCCTTGAAATTACATCTTTATGGTAATAGTCATGTTACATCTTCATGAAATTTCTTCTATCCATCGCTAACCACTTCTAACCTCTTTTGACTTTATATGTGTTCCTAAGCCTTTCGGCCATATAACCACCAAAAAATCAAATCAGGCCGACTAGTTTAACGTGCTGCCCCTTTAGCCACTTTAGATTACTCCAAAGTGCCCGAGGTGACCACGCGGAGGCGGACCCGCACGATATAACCACTTCTAACCACCTCTAACCACTTCTAACCGATCCTCCCCCCCCTTTGCTTCGCTACTGGTTTCTTTATTGTTTAAACCGATTCCCTAGCGGGTGACAACGTCAGCCGTTTACCAGCTCTTTGTTTGATCGGTGAATTCTACAGATTCTACATTGGGAGTCCTAACTTTTGCCTAACTTAAGCGAATTTTGATTAGGGATCATACAAAAATCTACTATCAAACTTTCAACTTGCTATGTGTTATGGTGGCTTGAGTGTACTGGTGATAATACTTTGCGGACAACCGACAAAGTGGCATACCGTCAGACACAAATTATTCTAAGGATAGATTCGGTTTCCCTTATGTATGAAACCTAAAGAAAACTTGAAATAAATCATTTCTAAGCAATGTACAGACAAAACCTTTCTTTTATTTATATAGATATACTTGTGCTACTGTTAGCAGCTGAGCACGCAAGCCACTGGGCTACTCTGGTTCCATACCTTACTATATTACCAGTGTTTATACTAAGCAAATATTAAATTAAAAAAAAATTTTTTTTGTTACATTTATTAATAATACATTTACACTACTGTCATCGGCGAGCACGCAAGCCACTGGGCTACTCTGGTTCCATACCTTACTATATTACCAGTGTTTATACTAAGCAAATATTAAATTAAAAAAAAAATTTTTTTTTGTTACATTTATTAATAATACATTTGCACTACTGTCATCGGTGAGCACGCAAGCCGCTGGACTACTCTGGTTCTATACCTTACTTTATTACCAGTGTTTATATTAAGCAAATATTAAATTAAAACAATTTTTTTTGTTACATTTATTAATAATACCTTTACACTACTGTCATCCGCGAGTACGCAAGCCATTGGGCTACTCTGGTTCCATACCTTACTATATTACCAGTGTTTATATTAAACAAATATTAAATTAAAAAAAAAATTTTTTTGTTACATTTATTAATAATACATTTACACTACTGTCATCCGCGAGTACGCAAGCCATTGGGCTACTCTGGTTCTATACCTTACTTTATTACCAGTGTTTATATTAAGCAAATATTAAATTAAAACAATTTTTTTTGTTTCATTTATTAATAATACATTTAGTACTACTGTCATCGGTGAGCACGCAAGCCACTGACTACTCTGGTTCTATACCTTACTTTATTACCAGTGTTTAATTAAGCAAATATTAAATTAAAATAATTTTTTTTTATTGTTACATTTATTAAAATACATTTACACTACTGTCATCCGCGAGTACGCAAGCCATTGGGCTACTCTGGTTCCATACCTACTATATTACCAGTGTTTTATTAAACAAATATTAAATTAAAAAAAAAAATTTTTTTGTTACATTTATTAATAATACATTTACACTACTGTCATCCGCGAGTACGCAAGCCATTGGGCTACTCTGGTTCTATACCTTACTTTATTACCAGTGTTTATATTAAGCAAATATTAAATTAAAACAATTTTTTTTTGTTTCATTTATTAATAATACATTTGCACTACTGTCATCGGTGAGCACGCAAGCCACTGGACTACTCTGGTTCTATACCTTACTTTATTACCAGTGTTTATATTAAGCAAATATTAAATTAAAACAATTTTTTTTTTGTTACATTTATTAATAATACATTTACACTACTGTCATCCGCGAGTACGCAAGCCATTGGGTTACTCTGGTTCCATACCTTACTATATTACCAGTGTTTATATTAAGCAAATATTAAATTAAAAAAAAAAAAATTTTTTGTTACATTTATTAATAATACATTTACACTACTGTCATCCGCGAGTACGCAAGCCATTGGGCTACTCTGATTCTATACCTTACTTTATTACCAGTGTTTATATTAAGCAAATATTAAATTCAAAAAAAATTTTTTTTTGTTACATTTATTAATAATACGTTTACACTACTGTCATCGGCGAGCACGCAACCAGTGATCTAACCTGGCTCCAATTTTTTGGAATTAAATAATAATTTTTTTTATTTATCATTATTCAGTAATTATTGCAATTAATGTAATAGAGCTTTAATTGCCTGCTATTAGAATGGTTTAAAAATATTATATTCAATTTTATTTTAAAGTTATTTGGAGATTGTTTCTGATTAAAATCGGAAGTTATATTTTGATAGTCATTTGTTTTAATGCGCAAACGGAAGGAAGTATTTGTATGTCATTTGTTTTAATGCAGATATGATTTAAATTACTGCGTCATTCACTAGTCACCTCCAAGCTGCGTTTCTGTCAAGTACATGTTGTCTTATTCCTTTAATTCTCTTCAAATTATTCTTTTCATGTTATAGTTTTTCAAAAGAAATTTTACGTGGTATTGTAAACTACATTTTATCATTTACATTTATCATATAAAATTGCTTTTGAGTTTGGTTCTGGAATATTCAAATTTGTTCCTATCAAAAACGAATTAAGTAACATTTTCATTTGTATTTTACGTATTACTTTTTAAATCAATTTCCAGCAACAAAATAGATTTATTTCTGTTAATTATATCATTGTAAGTTTGTTTACGTTACAACTATTCTTTTTTTAATCTTTGAACAATTATAACATGACCTTACAATTCTGATTATTTCATTTAGTTTGTGGCATTGACACAATTACTTCTTTAATTTGATTGTAAATTTGTAAAAAAAAAAAAAATATATTTTAACTGGCAAATGTTACCGTCTTTGAGGGGTACTTTTTCAAAAATTGGAAACTGATACATGGTATTCTAAAATATCATTAGAAATTATAAAATAGTAGAAAATATCATTATTGTACAGTGTTAAGCAAATGCATCTGTATACACCACATTAGCTGTGTGTTCTTGGAACTCTGACTAATGTTATGTTGGAACCTCTGACGTATATTATTTAAATTTTAAATACAACATTTCTTTTCTTACTTTTATTTATTTACTTTTATTTATTTATTTAATAATATTTATTTAAATTTATTTATTTACTTACTTTTATTTATTTGCACTACTGTCATCGGCGATCATGCAAGCCACTGGGCTACTATGGATCCATACATTACTTTATTACCAGTGTTTATATCATGCAAATATTAAACATATAATACATTTGCACTACTGTCATCGTCGAGCAGGCGACCACTGGCTACTGTGGCTTCAAAAATTTTGGAATTAAATAATAATTTTTCATTTATTCGGGTAATAAATAATATATATTATAATTTGAGGTCTCTATCTCCACGGAAAATTGGTTAACAAACAAACAAACAAATTCACGAACTTTATATATAGAGATTATAAAATCACTTACATGTGAATAGTTCAATATACAAAATTCTTCTGCATTGAATTATCAATCTATTTAGAGCCCATATTTTAAGTTAGGCATACACAAATCTAGTGTCAAAGTTTCAGCTCGCTTATGTCTTATGGTGGCTGAGTTTACTTGTGACAAACGTTTTTGCTTTAATCGTCCATAACTTCACCTCTACGTTCAATTTCCAATCAATTCAGAGCCTATATTTTAAGTTAAACACACACAAATTTACTGTTAAAGTTTCAGCTTGATATGTGTTATGGTGGCTGAGTTTACTTGTGACAAAATTTTGCGGACAAACCGATAGAAATTTTTGTAAGGGTGAATTCGGTTTCTCCAATGTATGAAACGTAAAGAAAACTTGAAATGAGTCAGTTCTAAGCAATGTACAGACAAAATCATTCTTTTATTTATATAGATTCTAAGCTGCAATCTATCAGTTTCGTTAGTGGGCTTCACATTTTGTTTTATTAATTTGTGAAGAGCTCTTTCATCTTGTTTATATTCGCTATGCATGTATGCTCGATAGTAGAGTGTAAGGGGTCACCAGAGGCTGGAGGCTCTACTTTACTATTGTACCATTTATCTAAAAATGACTTTATTACTTTCGTGACTTCAGCATTGGAGTATCCATTGTTTATCATACCTGTGTTGACTTTTCTATTTCTTGATGTACTAAGGTCCAGTCACTGCAGTGGGTGAATGCCCTTTTTATGTTTGCAAGGGGGGGACCACAGATGGTAATATAGCTCCCGGGGGGTCCACAAAGAACTGTTGCTTTAAAGTACTATAAAGTGAGATAACTCAGAATCTGCACGAGCCGAGTCAGTCCTGAATAATTTGCTAGAATTACTTCAAATTTTTGTTTTTCACTACTTTAAAAAAATCTTTTGACTCTTTGATGGAATGGTATTTAGAATGCCTCGTGCCATAAGCAATTCAGAGTTGTTGTGGGGAGGCAGTGGACATAGCCAGTCCTGTCCACTTGGACTTGCTTAATGATGCCTTAACGAGACTCCTTCGCAGCTGCCCCTCCCTAATCCATCATGTTCTCCTACAATCAATCGAAAAAAAAACATCAACCAACGCTCTTAAACAATCCCAACACCTGTTGCTTACTTCATTAGTTTTTATCCATACCAATACCTTCAAATGGATACTAATGTTTATCCAATAATAACAATTAATGAATATCATAATCATTAGTTGATTACAAAAATAATTATCTTATTAGCTACAGATAAATAACATCAACAGAATTTCATTCATATTTACATATTAAGATCTAATATTAAGGAGTTTTCTATATGCGTGAAAATTTATTCACGGATAGTAAAATCTGATAACCTCTTCTGCATTCCCTCTGAAAATATAGCAGGTTTTTTTTTGCATATAATATGGTATCTGATTAAAACATTCAACAGTTTTTCTCACGATTTTTTCTTGACTTTTTTTATTCTTTTAGATCCTATCACAATCAGATTACAACATGTTAAGTTTCAGAAGTTTTTTTCATTATATGTTTTCTTTGTAAAAGCCCATGTTTAGCACTTTTGATAAAATAATTACAATTTTATTACGATGTCTTACATTTTTTTTTTATGTAACCAAAAGTGGTCATAAGTAAGAGCTAACTTATGGTTTACTTGTAAGTTCTTCTTTATTTGTGGTCATAAGTAAGAGCTAAGTTATGGTTTACTTGTAAGTTCTTCTTTATTTGTGGTCATAAGTAAGAGCTAAGTTATGGTTTACTTGTAAGTTCTTCTTTACTTGTGGTCATACTCGTAAGTAAGAGCTAACTTATGGTTTACTTGTAAGTTCTTCTTTACTTGTGATCATAAGTAATAGCAAACTTATGGTTTACTTGTAAGTTCTTCTTTACTCGTGGTCATAAGTAAGAGCTAACTTATGGCTTACTTGTAAGTTCTTCTTTACTTGTGGTCATAAGTAAGAACAAACTTATGGTTTACTTGTAAGTTTTTCTTTACTTATGGCCATAGGTAAGAGCTAACTTATGGTTTACTTGTAGGTTTTTCTTTACTTATGGTCATATGTAAGAGTTAAAAGAAGACAATGTTTAAAAATATTTATATAGAAAACGCTAAATTGTAAACTAATATGTTATTTTCCGAAAAAGCGTAAAAAATAGTTACAAAAAAAACATGTAATTCCATCAAAATTTCGAGATCGATTTTTTCACAATCACTATACATAACGTATAGTAAATGTTTTATAAAGTAAAAGTATTTAGATAAGAAAAATTAATTTTGATTAAAAAATGTTTTATTACTTTACTATAAGTAAAGTATAGTAATCGTGAAAAAATTCGATCTCGAGATTTTGAAGGAATTACATGTTTTGAGGTCCCAGAAGTCGTTTTATGAAGTTTTTTCGATGATGTCTGTGTGTGTGTGGGTGGATGGGTGGGTAAGTGTGTTAGCATTGCTTGTTACCACGCTACGGTCCAGAATCTTAGATGGATCAAGTTGATATTTTACACAAAAATGGGCCCCATAAAGACGGAGAATCCACTGAGATAAGATTGATATTTATAAAGGAACAATTTAAATTGTTTATTGACTTATATGAGATGTAAGAGGAATAATATTGTGCACGAAAATGATAACACTCACTCAGAAAAAATTCGTATATATGTTATTTGACAAAGGAGAAGGAAAATGACCTTATTAAATACTAAGAAGCCATAAAATTCCTAGTATAATAATTCTGTAAAAAACCCAAAATGTAAAAGATAATTCAAAATTGAAATCTTTTGTTTAGAAATTAATAAATGTAATTATCGTACATCTTTAATTATAAATCACTTTAAAACAACATTTTCTTCGCTGTTTATGATGTTTTTCAGAGAAAAAAAGGTTATTTTCCTGTTTTAAATTTGAAAATTTTACTTTAATATTCAATGTAGAAGGATGTCAAGTAAACGATGTAAGAAATCCACTGGCTATTTGAACAAAAACCATGTTCTCTTGTGGGAGAATATTTCGTTTCAAGAAATATTCACTTTGGATTTTCAAAAATGTTATTACTGCTGTAGTTATACTAATGAAATTATTTGCATCAGCTGTGTGATGTACAAAAATAAGCTTATATATTGATATATCCTTCAATCACTATCTTTACTACCTCAGGAATGAAAGACTAATAATCATATCCCATTTAGATGTTTACGTTATACTTAAATGAGACGTTATATACTCATGAGAATTTTTGATATTAAGTTACTTATAGTAAAGTTGAGTGTAGGCCACTCCATATTTTTTTTAATATGATTTACGCTTGGAAATCTGTTTCTGTTTTTGCAGTGCTGAAGGCTTAAGTGAAAATAGCTGGAGACTACTTTCCAGACAATTACTATAATTCATAGGAATGGTTGCAGGGGAGGCGTGAATTATTACATCCAGCCAGTGCCGAGTACCAGTCACAGCCTGCCTCAAAACCAACAAATGCTTCTTATTTATTTTCTCCTTACTTCCAGATTATTTCTGATATGTTATTTACTCTCACCATTTCTAACCACTCTCAGTTAAATACTTTCACTTGTTGCTTATATTAAATCTTCGTTTATCAATAATATAATATATATATATATATATATATATATATATATATAATATAAGAAAATAGGAAGTAAGACTAAGATCTTTCAACCGTTGGTTTTTTGACTCTGGCGAAGACCGTTTGTTACGAAGATCCTAGTCTTGCTTTCCCATTTTCTTAATGTGGTTTGATCATTGATTGTTGTTTCACGTGTTTATGTGAAATCTTTATATATAATATATTATATATAAATATATATATACAATATATAAATATATATATACATTATTACGTAATATATATAATATACATAATATATATATTTATACATAAAAAGATTTCACATAAACACCCAGTTGGTTTATAAACCCAAAAACCCAGTTGGGTTTTTGACTCGGACGAAGACCGCTTGTTACGGTTGAAAGATCTTCAACCGTCTTGTTTTCCCATTTTAATATGTGGTTTGATCAGATATACATATATATAACAAGATTTCACATAAACACGTGAAATAACAGTCAATGATCGAACCAGTCTTTTTTTCTCTATTCTTTTTGTGGTTTGATCATATATATATTATTTGTAGTAGCTCTTTGACGAGTTAGTCTAAAAGGCCTCAGAGCTTATTTTTCATTAATTTTGATTCTTCCCTGCGGCATTTTGTCTCATATATATATATATATATATATATATATATATATTATATGTTGGTGGTCCGTATACTGGCCGGTGATGTTGGCTTGGGGAGTAGCTGGTGGTTGGTCACCTAGTAGGTGCAGTGTGCATGAAACCCAGGTGTGTTGACGATTAATTAATGTAATGGGTTATGTTTCATGATTTTCATGGCTTCGTACATTTGTAGTCTGGCTGGATCATTAATTTGCTTTAAAATGTTGGTGTTTTGTACAAGGTCCTGGTGGGTGAGTTTTCTTCCATGTTCGTGGGAGGTGTGTCTTGCTATGGCTCCTGCTTGTAAGTGCATTGTCAGTCGTCGTGAGAATGTGGTCGATGTCATACCGATATATTTTGAATTGTCTAGGAGCTCACAATCTCCCATATTACAGTTATATTCATATACCATATGACATTGGCCTTTTGCAGCTCCGCGATGACTGTATCTGGGCTATTTTTCATTATCAGGTTCGCACTGGTTCTATTTTTATAATAAACAGGTATTTGAACGTCTTCAATTTAACAAGCTACTTCTTTCCTACTGCGAAATATATCATTTTCATTGATCTACAATGGCTTTATATTATTATTGTGATTCTGTGCAATGAATATAGAACAATTTTTTAACAAAAATAATGAACATCTCTGTAATATAGATTTCTAAAGTACAAGCTGTTCACTTCTATTAAGATGTGAATTGAGTTGTATGAGTTTTAAGATTTTAGCAAGAAAAGAAACTATGGTGAAAAGAGAGGTCAAATTAAAGAATTCAGCTTTTTTTAATCTTGATATATAGTGAGGCGAATTCATCTTGAGTTAAATGGTGTTTTTTATAGGATATAATAATGTAGCATTTGCTAAAAGGTAGCATTTCATGTTCTAATATGCCAAACACCTACAATGAATTTGTAGTAAAGTGAACCTCTGATGTTAGGGGTCAGCTTAGCTCAGTGGTTAACGTACTCGCCTCTGAACTGATAGGACCGGGGTTCGATCCCCACCTGGACCTCCATTTATTCATGCGGGAAGTGAATAAATCTGATCACGTCGTCCCTCGGAGAAGGGACGACCGAGCCTGTACGATACCAGGTACTCGTTAAAGATCCCTACTCTAAATACATTTTGACTTAGAAAAAATTTAGGACTCCCATTGTAGAATCAATTTTCATTGTGTGGTATCACAAAGAGCCAATGCACGGCCTAAGTGTGTTCCCTTGAGGGACTACCACTGCAACCTAACCTAACCTAACTTCACATGTTGATTGGATGAAAAACATATTGAAGTCATCATAAGCCTCATACTATTACATAATGTAGTCTACAAGAAAAAAATCATGAATGATTATAAAAGACAATTTGAAAGCTGCTGATGATTTGAAATATTAACTTGTTAATATTCTCAAATCGATTACAAAAAAAAGAATGCAAAGAAACATGAACACAACTCAATGTAATATTTGGACTTCGTCGTCATCAGGAGAAAGAGAAGATTCTGTTTGAAAGCTGCTGATGATTTGAAATATTAACTTGTTAATATTCTCAAATCGATTACAAAAAAAAAGAATGCAAAGAAACATCAACACAACTCACTGTAATATTTGGACTTCGTCGTCATCAGGAGAAAGAGAAGAAGATTCTGTTTGAAAGCTGCTGATGATTTGAAATATTAACTTGTTAATATTCTCAAATCGATGACAAAAAAAAGAATGCAAAGAAACATGAACACAACTCAATGTAATATTTGGACTTCGTCGTCATCAGGAGAAAGAGAAGAAGATTCTGTTTGAAAGCTGCTGATGATTTGAAATATTAACTTGTTAATATTCTCAAATCGATTACAAAAAAAGAATGCAAAGAAACATCAACACAACTCACTGTAATATTTGGACTTCGTCGTCATCAGGAGAAAGAGAAGATTCTGTTTGAAAGCTGCTGATGATTTGAAATATTAACTTGTTAATATTCTCAAATCGATTACAAAAAAAAGAATGCAAAGAAACATCAACACAACTCACTGTAATATTTGGACTTCGTCGTCATCAGGAGAAAGAGAAGAAGATTCTGTTTGAAAGCTGCTGATGATTTGAAATATTAACTTGTTAATATTCTCAAATCGATTACAAAAAAAAGAATGCAAAGAAACATCAACACAACTCAATGTAATATTTGGACTTCGTCGTCATCAGGAGAAAGAGAAGAAGATTTTGTTTGAAAGCTGCTGATGATTTGAAATATTAACTTGTTAATATTCTCAAATCGATTACAAAAAAAGAATGCAAAGAAACATCAACACAACTCAATGTAATATTTGGACTTCGTCGTCATCAGGAGAGAGAGAAGAAGATTCTATTCGTCTGGCAAACAACAACTCCTGTTAATATTCTATAATCTGTTTAAATAGTATGTGATTTCTAGCAATTTAAAATATAGTTTTTTAAGTTTCTTTTATATACCTTACTTATTAATCAAATATAAATAAATTGTGCAATTATTTAAAAAAAAAACACATCAACAAATAAATATAAATGAAGGAACAGATGCTTCTTTAGATCTCATATTCATTATTTACTTCGTAAAATTCTTTGCGATGTGCTATAATAGGCTGCCTTGGCATTTTTCCACAACTTAAAAGATAAATCAATGATAACCTAATCAGAAAACTAATTTTGTTGTGGGTCGAAATATAATCGTATCCAGTTTTAGATGTCTTCACATTTCTTGCAACACATGAAGAAATTTCTTTTGAAATATTTTAATTATTTAATCCATATGTGGATCTCCTATTTCTTTATTCGTTAAAAAAAAAATTATGACTATTTTCTTTTTATAATTTTCGAGAAATATAAATGGATTCAGTAATAATTTTATTGACTTTGATCAAAAAAAAAAAAAACTTGTTTTACAGTATAGTATTTGAAGAAGGGAACATTTATTTTATTTTGTCAGGTGAAATAATATGAGAGGAAATTGGTTTGGAAACTAAATGGTTTTGTGTGTGTGTGTGTGAGGGCGTGAAAGTTGGTTTGGATGCTGCGGCGACGGCAGAGGTGATGCGGGGTTGGTTAGAGGTGGGTCGTGTATAAGGGCAGTGCCGTTAGCGTAGGAGGAGGAGGCAGGTGCTCGTGACCTTGCAAACTCTTAGACACCGACTTTCACAACCTTCTCCTCTACCCCAAGTCCACTCTGCGTCAATCAAGTGTACACCACGTCAAACACCCTCGACAAGAGAGGGCATGCGCTCTTCTTACACATAGCCTATTATAATCTGCATTCTCATTGGCGGGGGGGGGGGGGGGGGAAGGGGGGTTGGATCAAAACCGGGATCTTTGTATCTTAACATATCCATTAACTTTGAAAAAAAAACTTATAAACCGCTTAAAGGTGTTTTACTGTTTGATCCTCGACCAAACCTCGACAAAGAAAAATAGCGTTGAATATAATATGTAATCGAGTTAAGAAAACATTAAAGTATATATATATATATATGAAATGGGAAAACAAGACTAAGATCTTTCAACCGTAACAAGCGGTCTTCGTCAGAGTCAAAAACCCAACTGACTTGTTATTTCACGTGTTTATGTGAAACCTTTATATATATATATTGTTAAAAAGCACAGCGGCTTCAGCATTAATAATCTTTTTAGAAAGATGTTCTATTTGCCTTATTGTTTTCTTGTAATTCACTGGTAGCTCAAAAATTAATCTACCTAATTCCATGACAAGAATAGGAAAAACAATCTTGAAGAAAACTAATGAAAGAAACTATATTTGACACTACACAAACACAAACTGGGTTAAAAAACTAAAGGAAAACAAGCTTTCGGCCACATTGGCCATCATCAGGTAAACAGTAAACAATAAAACGAAAAATATTTCGTTTATGGCCGAAAGCTTGTTTTCCTTTAGTTTTTTAACCCAGTTTGTGTTTGTGTAGTGTCAAATATAGTTTGTTTCATTAGTTTTCTTCAAGATTGTTTTTCCTATTCTTGTCATGGAATTAGGTAGATTAATTTTTGAGCTACCAGTGAATTACAAGAAAACAATAAGGCAAATAGAACATCTTTCTAAAAAGATTATTAATGCTGAAGCCGCTGTGTTTTTTAACAATACTTGTTTAAAAGAAGACTTGCTGCCAGTATACACCAATATATATATATATATATATATGTTTTATTAAAAATTATGCCAATTTTAACTTTTGTTCTTTTCCGAGTTAATTTTTCAAGTTTTCTCACTATGGATTTCCACCTTTCTGGTAAAAAATAAAGTAATTCACCAAAAGATTTATTCTTGACTTCCATTTTATTAACTAACAAGTTTTAACTATAACAAACAAATTAACCTTACATACAAATTACATACGACGTTTCGGTCAGCTCTGACCATCTTCAGGCACTAATAACAATTCATAACAGAACTCAAATACAAAAATAAGAACTATCTAAATTATTAACACAATTATTAACATCCTAACAGAATAAGAAATATCTACATGAATTGAGTGGGAGGTTATACAGGTTATAACGGTCCTCAGGGTTGCTATTAATTAAAAGTACTAACGAATTTGAAAATAATCAGGGATTGAACTTAATATTATCCTACGTTCCTGCATGCAGTTTTAATATTCTTGAGAAGCTCGTGGTCTGGTTGTTCAGGTTCGGCTTCTTTTCTCTTATGCACAGCGCTTCCAGAATGTGTAGCCTTCTCAGGTCATTTTCTTGATAAAGTAATGTGATATTTTTATTCAATTCTTCCCTGGTTAGCTTGAGGCTATGGGTGCTCTGCGTATGTTCTTTCGGGGCACCTGCAGTCAGGTGCATTGTTAATCTCCTGGATAATGTTGTTGCTGTAGAACCAGGGAACCAGGGTTGTTCAAGCTAACCAGGGAAGAATTGAATAAAAATATCACATTACTTTATCAAGAAAATGACCTGAGAAGGCTACACATTCTGGAAGCGCTGTGCATAAGAGAAAAGAAGCCGAACCTGAACAACCAGACCACGAGCTTCTCAAGAATATTAAAACTGCATGCAGGAACGTAGGATAATATTAAGTTCAATCCCTGATTATTTTCAAATTCGTTAGTACTTTTAATTAATAGCAACCCTGAGGACCGTTATAACCTGTATAACCTCCCACTCAATTCATGTAGATATTTCTTATTCTGTTAGGATGTTAATAATTGTGTTAATAATTTAGATAGTTCTTATTTTTGTATTTGAGTTCTGTTATGAATTGTTATTAGTGCCTGAAGATGGTCAGAGCTGACCGAAACGTCGTATGTAATTTGTATGTAAGGTTAATTTGTTTGTTATAGTTAAAACTTGTTAGTTAATAAAATGGAAGTCAAGAATAAATCTTTTGGTGAATTACTTTATTTTTTACCAGAAAGGTGGAAATCCATAGTGAGAAAACTTGAAAAATTAACTCGGAAAAGAACAAAAGTTAAAATTGGCATAATTTTTAATAAAACATGTTTGATTGAAGGTCTGCTCCTAAAATACACAAATATATATATATATATATTATTAAAGGTGTTTTACTGTTTGATCCTCGACCAATCCTCGACAAAGAAAAATAGTGTTGAATATAATATGTAATCGAGTTAAGAAAGCATTAAAGTATATATATATATTGTTGTATTGTAAAGTATACAATACAATTTATATATATATATATATATATATATATATATATGTATATTTATAAAGATTACACATAAACACGTGAAATAACAATCAATGATCAAACCACAATATGAAATGGGAAAACTAGACTAAGATCTTTCAACCGTAAAATGCGGTCTTCATCAGAGTCAAAAACTCAACTGATATTATATATCAATACCCAAATGATGGTATACATCCAATACTCACCTGCGATGAAACATTTGAGAAGTCACTGTTTCAGAAGCAACAATTAAAGTAAACTTAATTAAGTGTTCTATTAATTCAAGTGTTCTAAAATGTAATAATTTCATTTAAACATTAAGTCAACAATAGGTAAAAAAGAAAAAAATCAGGCATCCTTTTTGGTTCATATATGACTAGTTAAGTGTAATATTATATTGGTATTAGGTAAAAAAATTACAATTTGTAAAGTACAACAGCAGAGAATAGGAAGGGAAAAAAACATAAAGTTTTAAACGTTAGTATACAATACTTAATCTTGGTGGTTATATGGATTTTTAAAATGTTGATAGGGAGTTTAACATAAACTGGGTTATTGTAGGGTAAAAATCTAATGAAATGGTCTCCGCATATAAAAATTTAATCGTATGAACAACGCGTTTCGAACAAGTAGTGTCCTTATTCAGGCATTAACTAAGGGTGAGTGTCTGTGGTACAACTGCCGTTGTGGTAGTTGTACCACTTGACTCTCACACTTAGTTAATGCCTCAAGAAGAACACTACGTGTTTGAAACGCGTAGTTTATACGATTAAATTTTTATATGTGGAGACCATTTCATTTAGCTTTTTACCCTACGATGAGTAAATACCACATAATAACTGATTGCATTAGGTTAGAATTAAACTGGATTAGTTTTAATGCAATCTGAAACATGAGTGTTCAGTTTGAAATCATGTGATATGCAGTATTTACTCCTAGTGTATAAACAAAAGAAAACTCTCCTCATAAAATGTATTTATTCAGATAATTTTTTCTACTAACTATCAAATGAAATGTAATTGCTCTCTACTCACCAGTCGAGAATTTTGTCATTTTTAAAGATAAATATTTCGATTAAACACAAAATATACTTCAGTAGCAGAATAACATAATTAAATTAGTTAGGAAATATGAAATGCTACACTGTAAATAGCTTCCACTTTTTGTTATCAAATTCCAGAGAGCTTTATATTTTATAAATTATAAATACAGTGGGTTATTGTAGGGTAAAAAGCTAATGAAATGGTCTCTACTTACAAAAATTTAATCGTATAAACAACGCGTTTCGAACACGTAGTGTTCTTATTCAGGCATTAACTAAGGGTGAGTGTTTGTTAATGGATTTATCAAAAAGAGATATCATCCACGAGTTGCTTGAGTAACATAGATAGATCAATATTGAGATCATTTGAAGAACAGTGATTTACACTTATAGAAAAAGAAAACTTGTTTCTTAAAAATATAAATGAAATAAATTATTTATAAAAATAAACAAATTGCTAATGTAGAGTATGTTGCAAAGAATTATGTTTGGGTAGAAATTATTGGTAAACTATTTCAATGAGGCTTGAGGCTTGAAGAGAGATGCATGTCCCTGCATATTTTACACCTTTCTGCTGTGAAATATATCTTCTTTTATACGTCTTGTCTTTTACACTTCTCGTAATGAGCAGTAAATCCTTGAAATATAGACTTTATTAAGATTCTTGGTCTAAATGTACAATGTGTAAATTTTTCAAATACATATATATAGCGAAAATTACACTGTATGTATACAGGATTATTCAAACACACAAAAAAATAACACACAGTCACTGAAAAAGGCCAACTTTGATATTTCGTTATGTCTTCACCAGGAGAAGAACAGAATGCCATAAATAGCATGAGTACAGACAAGTGTGTACTCACTTATTAAGCTACAATCTGGAATAAGATAGAAGATGAAAACAAAGGAGAAATAAAAAAAAAGGAAAAAAATATATTGAAAACTATGTCTTGTTTATATGATATATTTATGCAAGCAATGCTTTTCTGATGTGACAATAAATAAGACAACCACTCAGAGCTGGTTTGTTTTTATATTTAGGCAACGAACTTATAGACAATCATCAATGAATAAACTGCAATTCAGAATTTTAGAATGAGAGTAAGGTTTTAGGATGCAATGAGAGTAAGGTTTTAGGATGCAATGAGAGTAAGGTTTTAGGATGCAATGAGAGTAAGGTTTTAGGATGCAATGAGAGTAAGTAATGGACTTTTTCACAGTGATGACTAAAATTATGTTTTTATTTCTTTGTTTAAAATAAACTGATTGGTCAAATGTTAATAGAACATATAAACAAAGAAATAATTATGTGTGTAATCACAGAATTAAGAAATTTTGTGTAATGATCAGACATGAAATATACTTTTATTTAATAGTAATTCGAAACCAGGGCTTTTAAGTGTTAATAATTGTACACCTTTTTAACTTTGCGATTAAGTTTTACTTAAAAAAAAATACAGGTTTATCAATGTTCTTTAATAATGGAAAGAATCATCAGTATTGTACACGAGTACAGTACTAACACTAATCGGATCTAATGTTACCCTGAGTGTTAAGAAATCTGGAGTGGCCTACACTAAAGTTTACAATAAGTAAACGCAATTGGAATAAGAGTTTACGAATAAATTACTTAAGGCTGCTTATTACTCATTAAACGTACTATAAAAAGTTGTACGTTGCATATGTAGTATGCAATACACTATAGCAAAAAATAGTAAAAGATTTATCGTTCATTGTTATTAACTGCATCTCAAAAAATGTTCATACCTGCAGAGATGTGACAATACATTTCTTATTTCAACAAGTAATGAATGTGGAAGTGCTCAGAGTAAGGACAACCAACTAAACTATTGTTAGTTTCCCTGAAACTAGACAAACAATTTATTAATTACTATATCTAAGTGTAATGTGAAACAATACAACAATTATGTCTTTATCTAGAAAATTGATTAATGGCACTTTGATTTACAATAAAGAATATATTAAGAAGCAATAAAGACAATATTAAATTTTAATAAAGACAATGCAAGAAACATTCAAGGTTTACTGATAAGTGATAAGCACAGGGCGAAGCCTAGCGTCTCACATGTCAACTAACCCACTAGACTAGACCCTAAAGAGGGAAGATTCAAATTTAGAAGCATATGTCCAATTGTGGCTGTTCATTAACTAATTATTCCTTCAACATTTCAGTGTACATCATGTACACGAGAATTTTAAAACTAACTCCATGAAATCAACTCAACATTATTTCTTTTGCCTCCGCTTTATAATTTCACATAATCATTTAGCAAACCAAAGTTCTGTTAACAACTCTGTAACCTTCCTCCCAAGAAAAAGGGTAAGCATTAGGTTATACTACTTATTCTAGTAATTAAATAAATTTTATTTAATGAAATAATATTTATTTATTTATTATTCTTTAATAAAATAAACTTACATTTCATTAAGTAATATTTAATTCAAGTACTAGTGTTGCATATTGATTGATTTATAATATTATCACCTGCATTTATTAAAGAGGTACAGTATTAATTACAGGTCCGTTTTTATAATGTTATATCTCTCCTTAATTTCATTATATTATGTAAAAATTATCATTGAAAAAAAATCTAAATGCATAAGATGTCCCTTTTAACATGCATTTCTTTCGATCACTTTAACGGTTGTATTTCCTGCATGCGCACTACCAATAAACCAAGTTTATATCGTTAATTACATCTTAAATATCTCTATTTGGATGGTTTTTTTTCTTAGATCGTTTCTAAAAGTGTCGTAATGCAATATATCAAAAATTAAATGTAAACTATTCAGATTAAACTATTTTAAAAATCAAAAACTTATAAGGAAATTTAAAAACATTTACCCGTTTAAAAATATTATTCTCCAAAAAAATTCTAATTGAAATATTTTTTCCTCTTTCACTCATTGATTAGTCCCACTTGAAGAGATATAATGTGCAAAACCAGTTTGGTTTTAATCAAACTTAAAACTTAAAATAGTTAAAAATAGTTTTTAAACTATTTTAAAAATCAAAAACTTATAAGAAAATTTAAAAACATTTACCCGTTTAAAAATATTATTCTCTCAAAAGTTTTAATTGAAATATTTTTTCCTCTTTCACTCATTGATTAGTCCCACTTGAAGAGATATAATGTGCAAAACCAGTTTTGGCAGCTACAACATTGATTCGAGAAGTAAGTCGGACTTTTGTAAAATTATAACAAAGTTTAGTTTAAGTTAATGAAGTGATATTCTTTATTGAAGATACCGGTCATATACTGATTAAAAAAAGTCTGAGGTTTTTCAAGTATGTTAAAGATAGAAATATTTTGGTCTGAGATACAAGTGTTAGGAGAAACAATGCTAGAAAGTATCCAAAAAGAGGTTAGAAATAAAGTTCAAAGATGGGTTTCTTGAGGATTTTTGGTCTAAAGAAGTTACACTCCTGTTTCGCCAAAAATTGTTTGGCATGTTAAGGCTATATACAATTTATTAACATCATAAGCAGCGAAAACACATACATCCACAGAATATCAACCAACATAAAACAAAAAACCAAACCATAAAACACCAAAATACAATAAAAAGAAAACCACAAAATAGCCAGTATTATTGTTTTTTTTTAAAAAAATTTTTTTTGTTTATACTTAATTACTTATTATTAATTATTAAGGTCAAACACAACTTTAAATAGATAAGCCATATTACAACGTAATTCTGCGATGATACCACTAGGTTAGGTTAGGTTAGGTTGCAGTGGCAGTCCCACAAGGGAACACACTTAGGCCGAGCATTGGCCCTTTGTGATACCACACAATGAAGATTGATTCTACAGTGGGAGTCCTAAATTTTGCCTAACTCAAATGTATTTAGAGTAGGGATCTTTAACGAGTACCTGACATCGTACAGGCTCGGGACCGATGGTTTAACGTCCTTCTCCGAGGGACGACGCACTCAGATTTATTCACCTCCCGCGTGAATATATCGAGAGCCAGGTGAGGATTGAACCCCGGTCCTATCAGTTCAGAGGTGAGCACGTAACCACTGAGCTAGCCTGGCCCCCATGATAACACTAACAGAGCATTTAAGGAAACAAACAGACAATAATAAGCACAGTAAGTAAGAAAATTACAAAACAGTAAAAATAAACAAAATTAAAAAAAATTAAAGGGAAAAAACTACAAATTATTATCTTGTTTTTGACGAACCATTTATGATGCCTCTATATCACAGCATCCTATCAAATACGAAGACAAAGGAAGATTAGATAACCAGAAAACAAAAACAATCTACCCCTCCAATTTAAACCTCAACTAGTAAATGGAACTATTTAAGGAGATAGGAGTAAATGAGACTAAGTCTAGATGAATCCGACTAGATATTAGACCGTCAGTGTTTTCATAATACTTATCATTTCTTTGAAATTTCTCTTTTTTGTCTGTTTATTATATTTTAGAATTTTCGTGTCTTGAAACGTAAACAAATATCCCTTTGTACATGCATGATCGTTTATGCTAAAGCATAAACTGTTCTTTTCTCTTATACCATTTTTATGTTGTATTATCCAATTTTTCAAGTATTGACTAGTTTGGCCAATGTGTTTAAACAACACATATTTTTTTTTAAAAAGACACAATAACACTGGTTTTTTTCTGGACCTTTTGTGGTTTTCTGTTTACTGTATTTTGGTGTTTTACAGTTTGGTTTTTTTGTTTTCTGTTGGTTGATATTCCGTGGATGTATTTGTTTTCACTACTTATGTCGTTAAATTTTTAAACTTGAAAATACCAAACAATTTTTGGCAAATCGTCAGCGTATAAACAGGAGTATAATTTCTTTAGAACAAAAATCCTCAAGAAACCCATCTTGAACTTTAAAAATCAGTGGTTGAGAAGCTATATCTCGTTAGAATGTTAGAAATAAAAGTAAAAACGCTTTTATTTGGGGATAGTTGTGAATTATATTACTGTTTAGATAGGTTAATGTGAATTTATTTCACGTTTACGTATTTCGAAAGACTAATCTTTTTTTTTTTTAAAGACCGAACAACACGTGCTTTCGAGGCCACAAAAAATTTGCTACTAAAAAATATATTTGTGAGTATACAAGTACTATGTAGTAATCCAGGTACCTGAACATAAAAAAAACCTTTCTTAGGTTATTATTTTAGGAGAAATCCCTCGCTTTTTCCTATTGTTACGCAGGTACTTAAATACATCGCAACCAAGTAACTGCGTAGTGCATTTACAAGGTTAAAAATAATACGACATTAAAAATTACCTAAAAGGTAAAACTTGACAAAATATATGTATTTTGCGTATTCGGAATATTCAGAAGGAGATATATTAAGTATTTAAAAGAAAAAAAATACTTATTGAAATTATTGAATTGAAATTATTTTTAAAAATTGTGTTACTAAAATGTGGAGTCTAACTTGACATAGGAGTTAGTCTAAGAAATATAATGTCGAGCCACACTCGACAAAGGAGTGGAAAAGGTTTTAAGATGTCGCAGCTTCTGAAAATCAGAATACTTTGTTCCTTTCCACATCTCAATACAATATACAGTTATACCTTGGTTTTTGAAACGATTCAGAACTTGTACAATTCGGAATTCGAATAAAAAAATTTCAGATTTTTTCGCTTCGGTTGTCATATAAATTCCTATACTCGAACACGCCCGAGATAAGTTGAAACCATTTTTTTTTTGGTCCAAACAGGTCCCATTTGATCAGTGCTTCTCAAAAGGTACACCCGGGTGCATTGTGCACCCTGGAATGTAAGCCAGGTGCGCGCCTCAAGATAAAGGAATCATTTTCATTTATTTTATAAACACCAATGATTTCCAAGTGTGATTCAAGTCTCTGCCACTTGATATTTTGAAGTGCAAGGTAAATTTCTTTAATCTTTAAGCAGTTATAGATAATACTTTCTCTTTTCTTTTTCTTGGGGATTTTAATCATTTGTTACTGATCTCTCTCTCTCTCTCTCTCTTAGAAAAAAAAAACTATTTCTTTTCATTTCCTATCCTAAAATCAGTGATACACCCCAGAGCTTTGGTACACTTAGGTCATAAGTGCGCTTAGAAGTAGAAAAGTTTAAGAAACACTGCATTAGATAATTTCTTCTCAAAAAAAGGCAATAACCTTTTTTTCACCTTCCCTTCGACAACCATATTCATTATGCCATCTGCAAATCACCGACAAAATAACAATATTCACGTATTTATGATAAACTACAGGTTTTTTAAATATATAAGCTGCTTTCTTAATATATTTTGTTGTAAATTACTGTTTAAATGTATTTAAAAATCGCTTTTTAGTCTTTTATTATTTTTAATGGAAAAACTCATTTTGGGACTCGTACAAATTCAGTTTTCGAACAGATTTCCGGAACGGATGATGGTCAAGAATGGAGGTACGAGTACTTAAAATAGGGATGGGCATTGTTTGATGTTTTATCTAATCAAAATAAATAATTTTTTTTTTGTAAAAAAAAAATGGATTTCAAATTACGAAAATTTAAATAGAGTTACTGAAAATGAAGATGGAAAAGTCATGACAGGAGTAATAAAAGAATGGATGAATTATTATACTGGGTGTATTTAGGATGTGGGATAGAGTTGTGCGTAGCTCCAGGTGAGATGCAAATTAGCCTGGTAGGGAAGTCACATCCATTTGTAGGCTGATAGGAGTGGCATGGTGAAGCCAAGTCAGTCACTCCCCTTCTACGGACCTTGAAATCCTTCTGGGCAAAAAATAACTTATTTCAGCGCCAACGCTGAACAATAAGGAATGCAATATCACATGCATTACAACTAATTCCAAAGGTTGGGTGGAGGAGGGAAGGGAGGGGGAAGCAATTATGAATAGAGTAATGAAGATAAAGTTATGGAAGCAATAAACAGAATAAATATGGATGATAACTCAATATTGAATTGCTGAATGTTGCAATTATAATAACTTATAAGGACTTGAGAATAAATAGAATCATCAGAAACTTCAATATATTTTACGCTAACAGACATCTTTAAACAAATGATTTGGGGTTTTTTTTTTTGTATTAGCTTTTCTGATCAGATGTTTGTCTTAATAATAGACCCTGTGCAAGCAATTTTAACTTATGAGTTCAGTTTCATATCAGATGAAATATTTTCATAATTCTTCCTTGTAAAAGAGTTTGCATGTAATTTATTTATTTATTTAAAAATTATTTATTAATTAATTTATTTTTTATATTAATAAAAAAAAAACTTTTCCTATTGCACAAAAAAACCATTTCTAAGGATATCGTATCACAATCACTTATGGGAAACAAAAAAAACCTTGTATTTCAATATTTTATTTATTTAAATAAATTTTTACCAAAGTGAGAAGTTGAACCAATGGGTTTCATTCTTTGCTCATGTGCGTCGATCTCATTGTGTAATCTATTACTACATATGCCTGTTACGCATAATATGCGTATGTGTATATTTGTAAATAAAGATGATAAAAAAAATAAATTTTTAATTTTTTTTACTTTATAAAGTTTGAATGCAGGCTAAAACATGTAGTATTAATATCATTTTTTCTATTTTTGATATATCAGCGTTATATATATTTTTATACTATTCAATAATCTCCACTACTTAATCAATTCTATCATTTAACAACATTATTAAATTAAAGTCGTTATCTTTCAAGAATCTAGTAATGTCATTCTTGAAATGAATCATGTTATGCCGTTTGTTGCCATATTACTAGACTGATTGAGAATTTAGTTATTATCAAAACAAAATAATAGTTTTTAAAATAATTACGTTCAGTTTAGCTTTAAAAATATTTAATAATTATACCTTTGTTTCCAGTCGAAACTATGAACTATGCTCAGTTGAACCATGAAGCAGTGTACGAGGTAAGACATTTTATTTTGTTAAAACATTTATAATTCATTTTTGAATTATTTACATATAAGAACGTAATTTTTTTTCATATGTGTGACGAAAAAGGATAAAATTTATTCAAAAACCTGAATTTAATACTGCAAAATTCATATCCTTTTATATAAGTCTGATACATATTGACATATTGTTTTATGTTCTATGAGCGCGACGCGTGCTATGTGTGTGTGTCGTGCGTATGTGTGCGTGTGTGTGAGAGTGTGTGTGTACGAGTGTGTGAGAGTGTGTGTGTGTGTGTGTGTGTGTGTATGTGTAGTTGATGATTTTGTGTGTTATGTTGTGTGTAATTTTAGGAAATTGAACATTAGAGACCCGGAAGAACGAACGGAAAACTGAACCGCGAACTAGCGAGGTATTACTGTATATTTGTAAATAAAGAGGATAAAAGAAAAAATAAATAAATTTTTAATTTTTTTTTTACTTTTTAATGTCTGAATGCAGGCAACATGTAGTATTAATATCATTTTTTCTATTTTTGATATATCAGCGTTATATATATTTTTATATTGTTCAATAATCTCCACTACTTAATCAATTCTATCATTTAAAAACATTATTAAATTATAAAACCGTTATCATTTCAAAGAAATCTAGTAATATCATTCTTGAAATGAACCATGTTATGCCGTTTGTTGCCCATATTACTAGACTGGTTTAGAATTTAGTTATTATCAAATCAAATAATAGTTTTTGTAAAATAATATGTTCAGTTTTCGTTTAATATTTAATAATGTACTTTGTTTCAGTCGAAACTATGAACTATGCTCCAGTTGAACCATGAAGACAGTGTACGAGGTAAGACAGTTTATTTTTGTTAAAACATTATTATTCATTTTTCAATATATTTTACATATAAAGAACGTATTTTTTTCATATGTCTGACGAAAAAAGGATAACATTTTTCAAAAAAACTGAATTAATTGCAAAAAAATCATTATCCTTTTATAAAGTCTGATACATATTGACAATATATGTTTTATGTTTATGAGCGTGTGTGTGTGTGTGTGTGTCGCGCGTGCGTGTGAGTGGTGTGTGTGTCGCGCGAGCGTGTGTGTGGTGTGTGCGTGCGTGTATGTATGTGTGTGTGTGTGTGTGTGTGTGTGTTGTCGAGTGGTGAGTGTGTGTGTGTGGTGTGTGTTGGTGTGTTGGTGTGTGTTTGTGCTTGTGAGAGTGGAGTAGAAGGTGATGTGTCTAGGAAGAGAGAGAACAGAAGAAGGAGAGAGAGAGAGAGAGAGAGAGAGAGAGAAGAGAGAAGAAGAGAAGAGAGAGAGAGAGATGAAGACAGAGAGAGAGAGAGAGATGAAGAGATGTCCATATCTATGTCATTTTGTTTCCATTCATTAATATAAGACATTGTGACATCGCTATATAATTAGTGTTAAAAAGGAAACTGCATAGTTTTTGCATAATATATAGAACTTTCCACCATGATATAAATATTCGAATTTTTTATGGTTTACTTATTGAAAACAGTTCACATAATTATGAGACTAAATGTAGAGAGATAATTTTTAACTGTAAATTAAAGGTTAGGAGTTTAGCCTACAATAACAAATTATAATTATTGGCATGATATCGCTAAAAGATTGTCGTATACAAAAATTGACATTATTTCTAAAACTTTCAGATTTTATCAACTTTGATAACCTGATTGTAGTTACTTTAAAATCATTATGTAAAAAGTCTTAAGTGTGTCGTATTAAAAAAGATTTACAATCTATGAATTATTAAGTTTGTTATCCATGAGATAGAAATATGCATACAGGTTTAAGTATGTCCCTACGCATATTTATTTAAAGTTATAATCGTTTTTAATGCATTATTATTTATATAATATTTTGGTCTAGTCCAAGAAGACTGTGTTGTTATATGACTGTTGGGTGGAACAAACATTAGTTCTCTGATGATGTTGTAACGAAAGGCCTTAGAGCATTGTAATTAATATATATTTGTTTATTGTGATGTTTAATTCATATATATATATATATATTTTATTATATTTATATATTATGTTATTAATAATTCAAAACGAAGGAAACACACAGAAAGACACAGACAAAACTCACATCGATATTTCGACCATCGTCGTCATCAGGAGGTGTGAAGAGCGAAGAGTCCCGCAGGAAGACAGGGCAGCGACGATGACGACGATGGTCGAAATATCGATGTGAGTTTTGTCTGTGTCTTTCTGTGTGTTTCCTTCGTTTTGAATTTATTTTATTAAAAATCCGCTAGTGATGTTTATTAATTGTATATATATAACACTATGTTTTTTTTTATCGAGTTTTGGTCTAGCTTTAATAATTCAACACCTTTAAGCGTTTCATCTATATTCGTAGACATCTTCAGACGTAGGAACGTTGGCAGAATTTAGAACTCGCAAATCGTAGAATGACTGAACAAACAAAAAGCCGGTAAAACGGCTGACGTTATCACCCGCTAGGGATTGGTTTAAACAATAAGAAAAAAATACAGGAGAACTGAACTATATGAAGAATTTTATAGATCAGTTAAAAAAACTGAAGCCTTGTTCTTTATTGTCATTATATATTAATCTTCTAAATTGATCATGGAATCAATATTTTGCGTATAAAAAAAAAATGAAAACTTTTTTACTTCCTGTATTAGTTGAATTAGTTTATGGAAAGTTATTCATTGTATTATTTACTCATGTTATTGAAACTTGATGGACTTAAATAACAAAGCCAATAGAAGAGAAAGCAGAGAAATTAGGGCAGGAAAGAAAATAACGGTCTTTATACCTCAACTACCTTTTGGTTTTTGTTTATGTAAAATGAAAGTGCAAAACGTTCCTGTAACTGCAATACAATCTAAAAGGATTTTGTTCATTTTAATCAGAGATTAGAAAATTGAAGAAACATTTTGAAAAAAAAAACCAAATAGGCTATTAAATAGGAATTATGAAGGCTGTTTAATATAAGGTTTCTTGTATGAGAGGAGTATTTGGATTGGGGATTTCATAGTTTCACTGAGCATGTCTAATGTATAATTCCCTTTATGCGAAGTTCTTTCAACCCGCTTATAGTAATAGGTTATATCAAAACTGTTGATACTTCATTAGTAAAGGTATACTTTGGATTTTATGCCTAATTTTTGTAGCAGGGCTATTTACTGGCGAATATTTGTAAGACACGCAAAACAGCACGGCCGTATAAACATTCTCTAGCATTAGCAACTGTTATGCAGTCAGGAAACACTGAATGTCTGCCTATAGAGTTATAATTGAACTACCTAGATAGAATCAATTCAATATTTTATAACAGTATTTTTATTTACTATAAGTAAAGTATAGTGATCGTGAAAAAGTTCGATCTCGAGATTTTAACAGAATTACCATATGTTTTGGTATTAACATATAGTATTAATATAATAACATATAATATTAACATATAGTATTAACATATACTAACATATTACCATATGTTAGTATATGTTTTGAGGTCCCAAAAGTCGTTTTATGATGTTTTTGCGATGATGTCTGTGTGTGTGTGGGGGGGGGGGGGGGGGGTACGTGGGTGTGTGAGTGTGTTACCATTGCTTGTTTTTTTTGTTTTTATTTTAAAGGTATTTTGAACAAAAATTCATTAATATCTCATTAATTATAAACAATTATTAATGTTAATTTAATTAAAATAATTTTTTTTTACTTTTCACGTATTTGGAAAAATTATACAACTTTCAATCGAATGTCTGGTTAGGAGCTTATTTGTTCCTAAAATTTAATGACTGGATTGGGAATTGGATTTAAAGTCATGCTAAAATGCGAACAATGTTACAGTTCTATGGCCCAATGAGTAATTATGGTAACTTATGATTTTTTTTTTAATATAGTAAAGTTGAATTTAAGGGGACCAGGTTAGCTTAGTCGTTAATGTACGCGCCTCTGGGTTGGTAGTCCGGGGTTCGATCCCTACCTGGTACTCGATTTATTCTCGTGGATCTGATACTCGTAAATCTGATTACGTTGTTCCTCGGAGAGGACGTTAAGCCGTCGGTTCCGAGCCTGTACAATGTCAGGTACTCGTTAAAGATCCCTACTCGAAATACACTTGAGTTAGGCAAAATTTAGGACTTCCAATATAGGATCTGTAGAAACACTGATTAAACAAAAAGCCGATAAACGGGTGACATTCTCACTCTCTAGGGGATCGGTTTAAACAATAAAAAAATAAAAAATAAAGTTGAATTATGCCATTCCAGATTTTATCCGTTGGTTTAAATATTAAACAAAAAGCAGCAAAATACATATACAAATATTAAATTATATTCCACTTGATTACTATAAGAGAGAATATTCTGGAAAAAAACATTTGATTGGTAAACAATACATTTTCAAAAGCTTCATGGTACTCCTAGCGTACTAATGCGAAATAAAGAAACTTTGAAAGTTTTAGCGTGTTGTATCCTCTTTGAGCGCATTTACCTATAAATGAAATAGGTAACTTTTATATTAGAAATAAGGAAAACCGTCATACCTCGTAAGATGTTCGACCAACGACCAACGAATATAACCGCGCGCTATAGTGCACGTCGTAACTAGCAGTTCCAGACCAGAGGCCTTCTACTGCTTGCTTACTGTGCTACTATAACTTAGAATGTCAGTAATTCATGTCAGATATTAAGTTCGTCTGTACAGTAATGATGTCGTATTCGCGGTCATGTGGTCTTGTGAGGTCATGGTTTTCAATGTTTTTAGTCATCAGTTGGAAAAGTAGTCATTATAGTCAGTGGTAAAAAAGTAATTGTTCAGTGAGGTTGAGGAAGGTTGGCGACAGGATTTAAATTTATACAACTTTCAATCGAATGTCTGGTTAGGAGCTTATTTGTTCCTAAAATTTAATGACTGGATTGGAATTGGATTTAAAGTCATGCTAAAATGCGAACAATGTTACAGTTCTATGGCCCAATGAGTAATTATGGTAACTTATGATTTTTTTTTTAATATAGTAAAGTTGAATTTAAGGGGACCAGGTTAGCTTAGTCGTTAATGTACGCGCCTCTGGGTTGGTAGTCCGGGGTTCGATCCCTACCTGGCTACTCGATTTATTGCTCGTGGATCTGATACTCGTAAATCTGATTACGTTGTTCCTCAGGAGAGGACGTTAAGCCGTTGTTCCGAGCCTGTACAATGTCAGGTACTCGTTAAAGATCCCTACTCGAAATACACTTGAGTTAGGCAAAATTTAGGACTTCCAATATAGGATCTGTAGAAACACTGATTAAACAAAAGACCGATAGAACGGGTGACATTCTCACTCTCTAGGGGATCGGTTTAAACAATAAAAAAATAAAAAATAAAGTTGAATTATGCCATTCCAGATTTTATCCGTTGGTTTAAATATTAAACAAAAAGCAGCAAAATACATATACAAATATTAAATTATATTCCACTTGATTACTATAAGAGAGAATATTCTGGAAAAAAACATTTGATTGGTAAACAATACATTTTCAAAAGCTTCATGGTACTCCTAGCGTACTAATGCGAAATAAAGAAACTTTGAAAGTTTTAGCGTGTTGTATCCTCTTTGAGCGCATTTACCTATAAATGAAATAGGTAACTTTTATATTAGAAATAAGGAAAACCGTCATACCTCGTAAGATGTTCTTAGAGTCGTTGGAGCGCATTCGGATGTTATCCATCCAATGATCGCACTAACCTGAGCAGCTGTTGTCAAGGGATTTATATATCAAGTTCATTACTGCTAATATGTATAAAACTCCGTGTTGAAAGAGCTTCTCAGGTTAGTTGCGATGGACAACGCCAGAAAGCGCTCCAACGACTCCAAGAACACCTTACGAGGTATGACGGTTTTACCTATTTCTCATATAAGTTATACTAACGGGCAATATTTAAATAATTCCCATACATTGTACATTGGAATATGCATATTCCCATGCATACATATGCATGAATATGCATATATCAGGTAATGCTGATTACTTACTAGCCATATCTACGTGAGTAATTCTTAGATGGTGTCAAAGACTTAATCAGTAAAAGTGGAAAATACATAATATACTGATAGACATACATAATATACTGACATAATAAACTTTACAAAACAATTTATAAAATACTTAAATGATTATAACTTTATTTTACATAACTTCCATTTCTAACATTTATTTGTTCTGATGTTATCTAAGATAACGAAAATTTAAAAAATTGCACAAGTTTAAAATGGGCATTTGCCATTTGTTTAAAATTAAACATTCAGTATTAAATTTAATATTTATATTAACTTCAATATTTAAATTTAAGATGCAGGTTTTCTTATGGATCATTTATTATTTTTGTTACATTAAGAGATTATTATGCTTCATTCTCTTAGACTTCTTTCTATTAGTGAAATTAAGAACTGGAGTTAGAATTATGAAAAAATAATTATCTATATTAATGCGAGTACCATAAGTTTATATTATATTATTTGAGGGTGACTATAGCTCTGCGTCTTAAAAAAAACACTATTGTACTTCCTTTCTGTAATGAACCCCAGTAGTTAGCTTCAACGCCTCCAAGAAGCTCTCCAACCAGCTTTTGCTGGTTACAGCGTAAAAGGTTTTGTATAGTTTTGTTGAGTATCCCGAAGCACCTACCTCTGTGCAGCAAAGTTGCCTTTCAGTCAGTCAGCAGGCGCAGCGGTGTTTCTTCCTCTTCGCATAATCTGCACAAAACATCATTGATAATGTTTTATCAATGAAGGGGTCAGGCTAGCTCAGTGGTTACGTGCTCGCCTCTGAACTGATAGGACCGGGGTTCGATCCCCACCTGACCTTCGATTTATTCACGCGGGAGGTGAATAAATCTGAGTATGTCGTCCCTCGGAGAAAGACGTCGGTCCCGAGCCTGTACGTTGTCAGGTACTCGTTAAAGATCCCTACTCTAAATACACTTGAGTTAGGCAAAATTTAGGACTCTACTGTAGAATCAACTTCATTGTGTGGTATCACAAAGGGCCAATGCTCGGCCTAAGTGTGTTCCCTTGTGGGACTGCCACTGCAACCTAACCTTTATCAATGAAACATTGGAAGAAGAGAGGAAGGAGAAAGTAACTTCCTCTCTCCTTCTTCGGGTCCTCAGGTGCACATGTGGGAGGTTAGTTCCCACTAGTTAGCGCTTTTGGATCCTCTGCGCTTCCTGAGGATGGTCTCCAGACTTCCTTCTCCTTAGAGGAGAAAATTTCTGAAGCTCTATTGGTGGTATTTTGTCAACTCTGGCAGAGCACCGCATACCGGAGAAAGGCTGTTTACTCAAGGGGTTTGCCTGGTACTCTTCAGGGTCCGTTCATAATACAGTAACCCATGTATCATTCATCCTTCGACAAGGATCGGATAACACCTTAGATTGGGGCTGGGATAAAAGGAGGGGATTTGGGGATTAGGAAGGTTGTGAATGAAGGTGGTCAGGCCCAGCCCCTGATCACCTTCTCCTCCTCTTTCGTTTGTCCTCTGTATATAGGAGGTTAACAGTGTAGCCTCGTGAAGACCGAAAGTCGGAGTTGAACGTTAGATGCTATTAGTAGTGCTTAATCATTCCATTACTACCCCATTCCATAAGTTTATAGATAACGTTTTATCTGTTAGTATGAATTATATTCATTTTAATTTTTTTTTTGGTTAATTCTAAAATATTCAGATTCACCTGAAATTTAGTATAGACACTCTACAAATCTGAAATAACAACCGATATAGCAGTATCATATAAGAAAAATACTGTCAATTGAATCATTCTTATTACCTTTATCATCAGCGTAAGGAACATCAGATTTTTTAAATATGATTCAGCTATAAAATTCAAATAAGCCTGCACTATCGTAAGTAAACTGTTGAGTCATTCTAGTACTGTACTAATACTGTATTTTACTATGAAATACTGCACCAATTTTCAGTCTTTCCAATTACTATAAAAAACTAAATTTCAGTGATTCTAATTTTTTTGAAAGCGATAGTTTAAAAATAACCCTGTTTTAAAAAGTCGATCACCATTTTTTTTGAATGAAAATATGATACGTCACTTAAGCATAAAGCATGTGCACAAAGTTGTCATACTTCATACTAATTTTAGGAATTGAAAGTGATATATTTTTACAATTACAATTGAATCACTGAGTGTAAACTTATTTCTTACAAAACAGTTATTTTTTCATATTATATTTTCAAAAGATACCATTAAAGAAACATTGGACTTTTATTTTTAGTATGTTTTAACAAGCTGGTTCAATAATTATGAAAGATTTTATAGATTTTCATAATTCTGTTTTATATTGTCTAAGAATATATATATTTTACGTACATGTAAAAATTATGTTAATTTATTTTTGAAAAAATTTAATTTTATAAACTGGAATCAATAATTTAATTTGTATAAGAGAACAGGTGAATAATGAACTCTTTGATTTAAAGGTCAATTAAGTTAGGAAAACAAAACAAAAAGAATTATTACAATTGACACAAGGGTACAAAGGTCAGGTGTGAATTGTGAAAGGACAGCGGGATATTGGGTGTGAGAGAGTGAGAAGGAGAAGAAACAGAGAGTGCGACATGATTATTATGAGGTGGGAGGGGAGTGTGTGACAGAGATGGAGAGTGAGTGCGTGCGAGTGAGGAAATGGGAACGAAAGATGTTTTTAAATCAAAACATTCAACGAGGCAATTAAAAGCATTTATTTTTTGAGATGTCATTGTTTATAATTATCTAGTAATTATTTTAATAACTTGGTAATTATCTTACATTGGTTTATATCCTTTTCAAGAATTCTTAATCATGAAACAGAAACGAGTTGAAGACCTCCTAATTTAAAGTTCTAGGTTCTAAATAAGTAATTTTATTTCAATGGATTCACTCAAAAAAGTTTAGTGTTACCAACAACCATTCAATGTTACCAACTACTAATAAATTAAGTTGTAAAATGTCTTGTCATTCAAATCATTCATCCTTAAACAGGATTGAATACGATACATTAGAACAGTGTTTCCCAAAGTGGGTGGTACCGCCCCCATGGGGGCGGTGCATTGAAATCGGGGGGCGGTTATGCAAAAAGGAATGAGGATTCTATTTCCATAAATTGAAAACGTTCATGCAATATAATTTCTAAATTTAAGTGTAAACACGACATGTGAACTTCTAGGAAACGTTTTCTTAAAATTATTTGTTTTGATAATTAATTTTTATGTTAAAAGTATCTCTCACCTAAGTTTTTTTTTATTATACATTAATTCTTTTGCATAAATATGCTATGAAACAATACATCTATTGGATTCTAAATAAATATTCGATTGGTAATTATTTTAATTGAATTATTGAAATGTTACTCATTTGGTTATTTAGTCTTGAAATCTGATTATTATTCAAGGGTGTTGAGTTATAGGTTTATGGACCCATGGGGGCGGTCACTCGAAAAAGTTTGGGAAACACTACATTAGAACCTTCAGTACTTTGATATACTCAACACATTTCAAACTTCCATGGGCGGTGGAGGGTTTCACGTCTCCACTGCTGTGTTTTTCTTCGTTTTCTTCTTCTCCTTTCCTGAAGACGGCAAGATAGCTGAAAAGAACGTGATATTATTACTAAAGTTTAAATTTTATAAACTTTAAAAATGTATTTATAGTTTCTTACTCAAAAGCAATAACAGCCATCTATGAAACACCAAACGTCATTTTTTCACTGATAAATGTAATTATTTCATAAAATCAAGAATCTTATTTGAATAAAAATATAGAATCTTGCATCGTTTATCAGATAGTAAATTCTCCGGTTCTAAGAACACACACTTCTCCCATCCATACCACAACACCAGAACTTATTCCATAATACCATATTCATATTCCACAATTTAATAATCAATCTAAATGTGGTATTACATTTTGTTGAATTGTGCAAATATATACTGATTTGAGCATTTTGTTAGCCAAATCCAACAAACCATGGAAAGCATCAGAATGTTTGATCATTGACAGTAATTTTTTACATGTAAGAATTACATTCTTTTACATATCGTTTTAAGTTAGTAAATTATTTAAACATTTTTCATTAAACCTCTACACATCAATTTTATTTCAATAGATTCGTCAAACAATTTCTAAATCAATGTAAATGAATATCAATAAATTCGATAGCAGGTGATATGTTAGTCTAGGATTAACAATCAGTTCTTATAGTATTATTGCTCTTAGCCGTCATTTTACGTGAATTTTTTTTTATAAATTGTTGATTATTTGTTCAGTTTTTTTGGAAAATTTTCATTGTTTTTTTAATGAGTTGTTTAACATCAACCTTTGGTGAATGTAATTTGGAAAAAATTATCTCAACTCATTTTCTATATAAAGTTTTATTTCTAGGTTTTGTTTCATTTTGATCCATCAAACTGTGTGGCTTGTATCGCTCTCACAAGCTTTCAGATTGAATTATAAGTCAGAATTTTTAAATTTTTTGAATCAAAAAATATTTCCTGTTGTTTTAAAAAATCTAAAGTTATTTTTGTTTATTGCTTTTGTAGCCTTAAAGATAATGAAAAAAAATTCATGACTAGAATTAGTAGATATTTTATCTCCTAAACTAATAATTTTAGAGTCATGAAATGTTGGCATTATCTTTTTAGGAGAAAAATATGTAGTCTGAAAACAGGTTTTGGGAAGAAAAGTGACTTTCCCATTAGCATTATTACTCCCAAACAATAGGGCTCATCCTAAGCTATGAGGTTCATTTTTGTATAAAATATTAATTTGATCTATCTAAGATTCTGAACCGTAATGGTGCCATAAACTTTGGATACATACATAATCAAGCACCCATCTAACCACACACTCGCAGATATCATCGGAAAAAAAAACTTCATAAAACGACTTCTGGGACCTCAAAAACCTGTAATTTCGTCAAAATCTTGAGATCGAATTTTTCACGATCACTATACTTTAACTTACAGTAAAGTAATAAGAGATATTATTTAATTTCAAAACATAAAAACTTTTTTCAAATTATTTCCAGAAATGATTTAATTTCTTTCATCTGTTGGTAATTGGTTTAGAATAAAATCTATTAACTTTAATATAAATTAAATATAACAGTCAAGATAAATGAATCCGATTTCATGATTTCTAAGTGTGTATACTTTTGTAGTACTCTGAATCTATGTTGCCACTTGTTTTATCTGAGTATATACGGTAGGGAATGTTATTAAAAAGTTTGTAACAACTCTGTAGGTCAAATCAGGCATAAAATTATAAAATACGGCAAATATAAATAGTTATGCTTATGATAAATTTCGATCGTTGCATACAGCAAAATACCATAAAAAGTGAAATTTTGTATTGGAATAATGAATCACCTGCCCTAATTGTTAGATTTGTTTGAATTTATTTACATTCTTTACATTAACTTATAAATTGTTTAAGTGAAATAAAATTGTTGTATAAAAGTTTATTAAAAAAAATTTGTTTTATTATTCTAATGAGTTCAGATAATATGTTAGTATAATAAAATATTTAAATATACAAATTTAACCCCATCTTTTTCTGATGCGTTCCTTGTTGTGATGGAAGGTTGTCGAACAAGTGTTTTGACTTATCAAACAAAACAAGTTGGTTGTTAACGACTTTATTATGTTTACTTATAGTAAAATTGAGTTTAGGCCACTCCAGATTTTTCAACTTAGTTTGTATTCCTGTTCGAGTTGAATATATTACAGGTAAGGCAGGACAGAGTTTGTTGGGTCAGCTATTATGTTAATAATTAAATACCAAATTAAATTTAGCTAAAGGTAACAGGAAGTTTACTGATAGTTGGCGAAGTTTGATTGGTTAGCTAGTTTGGTATAAATAGTGTTAGAAGTAAGGAAGCATCAATGATAATTGATGCTTACATTATTGATGTAAGAAGGCTACATGCCAAGGTTTCTTACTGAGAGCAGATCTAGAACATACCACTACTACTACTACTACTACTACTACTACTACTAGTAAATACTACTCGGAATACAGAGCAGTCTTGCTGGTCCTCTTAGTCAGTGTTGCCTATCTCCAGAATCCAATTTACAAATGGTTCCCAATGTTTTTTCATTCGATCGTCATTAGCAGGTCAACAAAAAAAAACATTAGAAAAGAAAACAGGAAATATTTTGACCACAGAAACCGGCTGAATGGCTCTACCCATTCTGATTATAGTAGGCATTCTTAACTTCAGACACCATTAGTAAATGATCTTTCAGTCTACCATACACTCTAAAACCGGTTTTCGCCAAGAGTGTCCAAGTCTAGAAAATTCACTATCAATCAACTAAAAACGTGAAAAACTTTACAAAAATTAATCACATATTGAAATTTTTATTATTTCAGCGTACTTTTTTTTTACTAACAAGGATTTATCTTATATAAGAACTCCCTACTCAATCTTCTTCCTTAAGAAAAAAAAAATTAGTTTATTTGGTATCTTATTTAATGATGAATCGATTCCTGCTTATTTATGTGTTTGATGTATGATAAATCAATATTGGTTCACTTAACTGTAACATACTCTTTATTAACTTTGCAGTGTTGTTCCATTTCATAATTTAGAAATCAAGTGAAATAAAAGAAATATTTTCTATTTTATTGATTAAGTATTATTTAGGAAAATTGAAAAGTTTGTTGACAAATAACGAGTCGTTATCAGCCTTTCGAGCGATTCACATCTATTCCTGACGAAGAGGACATCGAAATATAGTAGTGAGTTCAGTGATTTCTTTTCTGTGTGTTCTTTTGAAAATTCTAGTTTATATATATATATATATATATATATTATTTTGTTAACAAGATTTCGCAGTAAAAACGTGAAACAATCAATGATCAAACCTCAAAATGAAATGGGAAAAAAAGACTAACGCTTTCAACCGTAACAAGCGATCTTCGTCAGATCTTAGACTTTTTTTTCCCCATTTCATTTTGTGGTTTGATAATAAATATATATATAGTAGCAGTTTGCTTCTCAAGGTGAGTACTTCGCACTTCTTCCCGATCACGACGGATGTGGAAATATCGAATGATAAACGTAAAGTCTTATCGGGACTTCGGTCAGTTCTTCCGGTTCAAAATTAACTCTCAATTGCCAACGTTTTCGGGTCGTTGTTTAAAACCTTTGTTCAATTAAGGCCTACATAAAACAGAAAGAAATATAAGAATTAATACAATCATTCAAAAATCAAACGTACATAAAAGTGCAATTAGTTACAATTAAGAAATTACAATAGAAATTTTGACTATAGGTTAGTAAAAAAACTTGCAGAAGTATAAATTTTGAAACAGAAAAACTAAGTATTACATTACAAATTATTTTACAAAGAAAAATATTATGTGGGTTTTAACAACTGTAGTTTGAATGAACACGTGACACTGAACTGAAATAACCAAGCAAGGTAACCAAATTTCACCAGACAACCAAAAAGTCACTAACACAATTTGTTGATAGATGACAAGATGATTTTTGAATGATTGTATTAATTCTTATATTTCTCTGTTTTTGTAGGCGTATGAAAAAGGTTTTAAATAAAAACCGAAACGTTGGTAATGAGAGTTTAATTTGAATCTGAAAAACTGACCGAGTCCCGATAAACTTTAGTTTTGTTTCTATTCCACGGTCGATACTTTTATCATGATTTTATATATATATATATATATATTAAACTGAACTCATAGTAGTGAGTTCAGTGATTTCTTTTCTATGTGTTCTTTTTAAATTCTAGTTTATATATATATATATATATATATATATATATATATATAATCAATATCTATATATATATATATATATATATATATATATATATTCACTGATAAAACGAAATACGATCCAAACTGGACACAATACGAGTTCGAGATTAACAAAGAGCAACACACAAAGTAGGGAAACACACTTACAGACTCAAATTTTCGGGTAATCCGTCTTCAGGAGAAAAGAGAATGGGAGAATGGGGTAACCCGGGTTACTTGCCGTTGCGCCTACAACGTGCTTGGTCTCCCATTCTCTTTTCTCCTGAAGACGGATTATCCGAAAATTTGAGTCTGTAAGTGTGTTTCCCTACTTTGTGTGTTGCTCTTTGTTAATCTCGAACTCGTATATATATATATATATATATATATAATCAATATCAATATATATATATTATATTATATATATATATATATATATATATTATATATATATATATATATATCTGTCCGGTTTGGACCATTTTAATATTTTGATTTATTATATATATATATATATTGGTATACTTTGGGAGCAGACCTTCTTTTAAACATACCTCATTAAAGATCTTGCCAACATTAAGTTTAGTATGTTTCCTACATACCTTTTCAAGGTTTCGAATGCTACCTTTCCATCTCTGTGGTACCATATAAATTAACTCACCGATTTTTTTATCTTTCATTGTATTTTTCATATTACATTTCCGACGTTTTCGGTCAACGTAGACCGAAACGTCGGAAATGTAATATGAAAAATACAATGAAAGATAAAAAAATCGGTGAGTTAATTTATATGGTACCACAGAGATGGAAAGGTAGCATTCGAAACCTTGAAAAGGTATGTAGGAAACATACTAAACTTAATGTTGGCAAGATCTTTAATGGAGGTATATATATATATATATATATGATTCGCGCTCCGTTCTTCGACGTGGGGAGATCTCTCTCACTTCGTCCTCTCTTCTAGTCTACTCCTGATGACGAACAACAATTCGAAATATCGAATTCTGTAAGTGTTCTTTTTATTCTCTTTTCTGTGTTGTGCTTTGTGTAATTTAAAGTTTTATATATATATATATATATATATATATATATATACCATGATAAACGAAAAACGGTCCGGCAGGACAAATAACAATTAAAATAAGCAGTGACACATAAACAGAAACACAACAAAGACTCACTTTTCAATATTTCGACCGTAATGGCGGTCGTCCTCAGGAGAAGAAGTGAATTGACGGAGGGACGACAGTCAACTGAAGAACTCACAAGGGTGAGGGCTAAAGCAGTGCTGCCGCAAAGGAGACAAATAAAAAGGAACTAGGAAGTCGAGAGCAAAATTAAAAAAAAAAAAAAGTTTTTGAAAGGTAGAAAAAGGTTAAGAAAAGAAAAATAAAGAAAATATACAGAACAATTAAAAATAAAAAAATATTAAAAAAAATAAATAAATAAAAAAAAAAAATTAAAAAATAAATAAATAAAAAACTAACGATTTAAATTCAAGCCAGGTTTCGAGCGTGCCCCCAGGAGCCAAATTTGGGCTTCCTCAGAAGCTTTTAAAGTAACTTGTCTGTTATCACTGGGGACTTGTTTAAGAACTTGGACTGTGAAACAATCATTGAAACTGAGATGGTGGGAATTAGCGTGAGTGGCGACAGGGAGACTGCTGCGTTTACCAACCGAAAGCCTGTGATTATTCATCCGAAGGTTCAGCATCGTAGATGCTAAACCAACGTAAAAAGCATCACATTGGGTGCATTTCAAGAGGTAAACGCAGTCAGTGGAGATACAGGAGGAAGGACTGTGAATAGGGTAAGAATTAAGATTAGTTAGAGACTCAAATGAAGACCCAGAATCAACAATGGGACAGGTAAGACATCTCCGACGTCCACAACGTTGTAGGCCACCACTGCTTTGGGGATTCTGAATAAGTTTGCCGGCCCGGTGGGAAAAAATATTTGAGAGATTGGGGGCTCTTCTAAAGGAAATGCGGGGCAACTGGTTAAAAACTGAAACGGTAGAGGGGGAAGAGGAAAGAATAGGGTAAAGTTCTTTAATAAATTTTCTTAAGTTATGGACACCAGGGAAATAATTTGTAAGAAGCGAAGCAGTAGTAGTGGGTTCTCTTCTGTTATTAGTGGAAAAGTTGACATTGGCAGGGATGATTCGGCTATTGATTAAATTGGGGGGATAACCACGCTGAGTGAATTTCCATTTAAGTTTTTGAAGATTAGTTTCCCGATCTTGGATATTATTACAGAGGCGATGAAGACGGATTGAAAGAGACCGCGGGATAGATTTTTTAATATGAGGAGGATGACAACTTTTGTAATGGAGGTAGTTTTGGGCGTTGGTGGGCTTAACGTGAACAGACGTCGTGAAGGTCCCACTGCTAAGAGTGATGTCAATATCTAAGAAAGTTATGTTGTAGGGGGAGGAATGGTGTGTGAAAGAGATAGAGGTGGAGAAAGCTTCGAAGGAAGTGATGAAAGAATCCAAAAGATGTTGGCCGTGCTGCCAAACAAGGAAGATGTCATCAATAAATCTAACATAGAATAGTGGAGAAAGAGGGCAAGAAGCAAAGAACATTTGTTCCAGCTTCGCCATAAATAAATTGGCAAAAGAAGGAGCCATCCTCGTCCCCATGGCGGTACCTCTGGTCTTTTATTTGTCTCCTTTGCGGCAGCACTGCTTTAGCCCTCACCCTGTGAGTTCTTCAGTTGACTGTCGTCCCTCCGTCAATTCACTTCTTCTCCTGAGGACGACCGCCATTACGGTCGAAATATTGAAAAGTGAGTCTTTGTTGTGTTTCTGTTTATGTGTCACTGCTTATTTTAATTGGTATATATATATATATATATAATATATATATATATATGTGTGTGTGTGTGTGTGTCTGGGTGTTTTAGATTGATACAAGTAATATAAGATAAATTTCTTAAAATGTCAAATATAATTAGAAATCAAACCATGGAATTTTATAATTAATTAATGCTTAGCAAAGTGCAAGCAAAAAAAGTATACTGTTATTAAACTCTCGTCAGTTTTATATATACATTTATGTGTGCAGAAGTTTTCTTAATTGCTTGTTAATTACAGAACATGTAATTAAGATGCAATCAAGCGAAGTTGTAGAGAGTTTGAACGATCACATCCGTTCACAACTTAAGAATCGACCTGTAAATGAGTGTTGCACAGAAGTTTTACCACTCTTGTAAGCAACTGGATACCTTTCTACTCAAACCCTGTAAATGAGAAAAGAAACCATGTATTATACAAGCACTTTACAACCTACCTCAAGGTAACATTTGCTACAATTCCACTTAGTGTGATTTGGTGTCGGAATATTCCCCTATTCATTTCAAGAAAGAACTGTTATATTTCTTTGAACATGTACTTCACTCGTACTTGTTCCAAAAGTATACCCTTAGACTAAGTATATCTTTCAGTGTTACTTTTATGCATAATAATCACAAAAAAATTCTTATTTATATTGGTCTTATATGTATTAATGCAAATAATAAACAATAATAATCTACCCCCTCCTCCCCTCCCCTCCCTCTCTCTACCCTCCTCCCTCTTCCCATCTATATATATATAAAATAGATTATTCAAAACGAAGGAAACACACAGAAAGACACAGATATAACTCACATCGATATTTCGACCATCGTCGTCATCAGGAGGTGTGAAGAGCGAAGAGCTAAGAGTCCCGCAGGAAGACAGGGCGGCGACTCTGCCTTCCTGCGGACTCTTCGCTCTTCGCTCTTCACACCTCCTGATGACGACGATGGTCGAAGTGAGTTATGTCTGTGTCTTTCTGTGTGTTTCCTTCGTTTTGAATTTATTTTATTTAAAAAAGTCCGCTGGACCGTTTGTTTTAATTGTATATTATATATATATATATATATATATATATATATATATAAAGATAGCATAACTAAACATTCATCAAAACATAGGAAGCTAGCTGACCGTTAGAATATGCAAGCATTATAAAACATGACGCCTAATATTTTCGTCGGTTTGCTTATAATTTTCCAATGTTTTAAAATATTCTATTACATTTTTTTTTTGTTATATATATTCAAAACTAATTCTTTTACAATTTATTTCAGCATATGTATAAAATATTAATAATAAAAGAATATTTTTCTATGTATTAAAATTATTTTTGTATTTCGACATCACGTTATAAATGTAATGAACTTATTTAACTGTTACACTTTTCATTTACCTATAAACAAGTTATTATGTTTTTAAGTAGCCATGTTGGGGGGGGGGGGGGGGGTTAGATTCAGGGGGTCCACAAGCAAACGACGATTGGGAACCCCCTGCGTTCAACCATTACTTTACACTGAAATAAAATCTCTCACAACGAACTAACCTAATATTCTATATAATATATATATATATTCATTCAGTTGTTTCAATAATTGAATTTTCGCTTTATTTAAGATAAATAAAGTAGCGACAACAAAATTAATAACAAGTACACAAGTGAATTATATATCTCAAGATCATTTACCTCAAGAAATAAATCAATATTTGTTTTGACAAATGTGACAGTAGACATATCTTGAGGGGTTGTTATTACTTTTTTCTGTTAAAATTATTAGCATTTGGTCAATGTAGCACCTTTTCGAGTGGTGGAGGGGGACACACAATTTTATCAATTGATACTGAAAAATAATGAAATTTAACTATTTTTTGAATTTGAATTCTATAACAAAAAAAGTTCCTTATATACTGTCTACATGAATATTTGTTTAAAACAACACAGAAATGTTATTTAGCTATAATTTATTTTTTTTCTTGGGAGAGAATTTCAATGCCCTGGATAAGACTTGAATAATAATTTAATATAAATAATATGTTAAGCATAAATGAGGAGAGTAAACTGATTAAGAAACACCTTAATAACTTGCCGTTCAATTGCTAAACGTAAAATCAACATAAATAATCAGCAGGGGATTGGTTTTTTTTTTTTTTCTGTTAAAGAGCAAAATCTAATCACCGTCCAACAAATCTCGGAATATCTCGAGTCATAAATAAAAGGAATATTCCTTAAATATCAGGCAAGTTTGTCATTAAGTATTTCACAATATTTAATCGTTAATTCGAAATGGACCGTCACTACTGCGGATCTCAGGGTGGTTAATAATTATCAGATTTAGCTAACGATAGCCATTCATAACTGATGGTTGATTAAAATTCTTTCAAGTTGTAATTCGAGTTAGATAAATTTTGACCCAATAGCTTCTTCAAGAATCATGATCGTGGGATCTGGGAAGATATAGCTGTGAATAAGTTTGAACTGTTGAGAAGGTCAAGACTGGATGTAGGTTAGGTTAGGTTACAGTGGCTGTCCCAGGAGAGAGCGCGCCCATAGGCCAAAAGTTTGCCCTTTATGATATCGTATAATGAACATTCTACATTGGTAGTCCTAAATTTTGCCTAACTCAAGTGCATTTTCGAGTAGGGATCTTTTAACGAGTACCTGACATCATATAGGCTCGGGATCGACGGTTTAACGTCCTCTACTAGGGAAGAAATAATCAGATTTATTCACCTCCCGCGTGAATAAATGGAGGGCTGCCAGGTGGGGATTGAACCCAGGAATACCAACCCAGAGGCGAGTACGTTAACCACTGGGATAACCTGGCCCCCTATTGTTCTTTAACAATATTTATTAGGGAACAATAGTTGTTATTAATAATAAATATTATTACGTAAGAAGGTCTTAAAGATATATTTTATGGTATATATATTAATATATATATATTATATATATATGTGAGATTAAATTTTCTGCCCACTTTTTTCTTTATCAGTTTTCTGGATTTTTTTTCCAAATCTCGTAGTCTTACTTTGATTTCTCTAGGAACTAGGTGTAATAACTCACCATATGTTTTGCTGTCCATTTTTTTATTGTTACCGACGTTTCGGTCTTCTTCGACCATCTACTGGGTGATTTTTGAACATATATACATACTATTTTAAACTATTTAACATTTTTTAACAAAAACTAAATTCTAACACTCGACTAACAAAATAGAAATATAAACATTAAAACTGGCGGTAACAATAAAAAAATGGACAGCAAAACATACGGTGAGTTATTACACCTAGTTCCTAGAGAAATCAAAGTAAGACTACGAGATTTGGAAAAGAAATCCAGAAAACTGATAAAGATAAAAGTGGGTAGAAAATTTAATCTCACATGTATAAATGAAGGATGTTCCCCAAATATACGAATATATATATATATATATATATATATATATATTCAATGTTTTGTTATTGAGGGCTAGGTCAAATAAAAGAAAATAAACTCCTTTCTAGGCCGACGTTTCGATGTATTTGTACATCATCTTCAGGGCTAAAAAGGTTTAGATTTATTTGACCTAGCCCTCAATAACAAAACATTGAATAGAATAGAAGAGGTCAATCACAATTTCTGAGTTTATAAGAGTATATATATATATATATATATTTTTCGTATGGCCTCATGGCAAAGATTCTCTGGAAACTTTTATTGAAGCCTTCAAAACTTCCTGTTCATCACTCAATTTCACCCACTCCTTCTCCTATACCTCCTTAACCTTCCTAGATGTAGTAGTGTCCCTAAGCGGCAGGACCTTCACCACCTCCATACACACAAAACCTACCAATGCCCAACAATATCTACACTTCAATAGTTGTCACCCATCCCACACAAAAAAGTCCCTACCTCGTTCCCTCTCCATCCGCATACACCGTATTTGCAGTGACCTCTATCAACGACAGTGTCATATCGACAAACTTAGGGAGAAATTCGTCCAGCGGGGCTACTCTCCCAGGTTTGTTGATAAACGCTTAATACCTGCCACCAATCAATATCTTCCTAGGACTGCCGCTGAACCCAACAGTTCTCCCTTCCTCGTAACTACTTTCTTTCCTGGGGTCCATAGGATCGGGAATATCATCAAGGACATTTTTCCTCTCCTGTCCTCTTCCCCCTCCACCTCCTCCGTCTTCCGAAAACCCCCTCGCCTGTCCTTCAGAAAGCCTCCCAATTTAGGAAACCTGTTTTCCCACAGATCCCTTGAAACTCCTGGGATTGGGGTGATGCGTGCTGGTATGGAGAAATGCGGCCGTCGCCTCTGCCTTACCTGTCCTTTAGTTAACCCTTCACCTTCTTCTCCTCACCAACCAACTCTTTCCGCGTCCCACCTAACACCTCCTGCTCATCCAGGAATTGCGTCTACCGACTGAACTGTAGACAATGTGGAGCATTCTACATTGGTATGACTTCTACCAAGCTCAATGAGCGTTTGAACAACCATAGAGCTTCGGTCGGTCAGCGCAAACAGCTTCCTGTAGCTATCCATGCCAACAGCCATAACCTTTCTTTTAATGACTGCTTTTCTGTTCAAATCATTAAGCTAGTGACCACTGATGGCCGTAGTTTGACATTAAGAGCGTCTGAGGAGGCCCACATATGGTTATTGGGGGCCCGATCAGATCCCGGTTTAAATCAGAAGCGTTAACTTTTATTTGTTTTTCCTTTTATTTTAACTTATATATTCATATTCATATATATATATTTTTTTTTATTATTTTATTATTATATATATTTTTTTTTTCCTTTTTTTATTATATATATTTTTTATTTTATTTATTTATTTATTTATTTTTTTTTTATTATTTCCTTTTTTATAATTTTTAATTTATAATTTTTAATTTTATAATTTTATCTATTGTTTTTGCTTTCTCCGTTCTCCGACGTTTAGTGCCTAGCTCCTTTTTTACGCTAGTGCTGCTCTCTTCGGTTGACTCTTTATTTCTTCATTCGCGCTCCGTTCTTCGACGTGGGGAGATCTCTCTCACTTCGTCCTCTCTACTAGTCTACTCTCCTGATGACGAACAACAGTTCGAAATATTGAATTCTGTAAGTTTTCTTTGTATTCTCTTTTCTGTGTCGTGCTTTGTGTAATTTAAATTTTTATATATATATATATATATAATTACATGCACCTATATATTAGAAACGAGATTATTTAATATATTCTACATATATTAATTTTTATCTCAACAAAAATTCTTATATTAGAGAATACTATGTCTTTCCATATCTACAGATGTTTCTAGTACAAAACAAGAAACTGGAAATACATTACAATAGTTAATAGCAGTCTAATTGACGTGTAGTTAATTGGAAAATGATAGGAATAAAGCATTAATATTTCACACTAAATAATACCTCATATTTTTATGAATTAGATTAATATTTTGAATGAAATTTTAATTTAATAAACGAAATCAAATTGACACGTAAAAATTGGTACAGTTTTCCTACTTTAATGGTGTTTTGAGTTGTATATATAACTGAGAAAAAAATTCAAATTTTTCTATAATACCATACAATGATCAAACCACAATAAGAAAATGGGAAAGCAAGACTAAGATCTTTGAACCGTAACAAGCGGTCTTCGTCAGAGTCAAAAACCTAACTGGTCCAGTTCCACTTCCCATTTTCTTATTGTGGTTTGATCATTGATTGTTATTTCACGTGTTTATGTGAAATCTTTTTATCGACTTTATAATACCATTCGTAACGATAATTTCAAATATGCTCAAAGTTTGTTCTTCAAAATAAACAAACAATATGAATTTGCAATATGGGTTTTTATTATAAAAAAACTTCCGTATTGCAAAGAAGTTCAAAATATTTAGAACAAAATATGGGATTGTGTAAAAAAGTTAAGTGTTTTAAAAAAACAAATAATTTGTCGAATAATATGCATATGAGGGGGCCAGGCTAGCTCAGTGGTTACGTGCTCGCCTCTGAACTGACAGGACCGGGGTTCGATCCTCACCTGGCCCTCGATTTATTCACGCAGGAGGTGAATAAATCTGAGCGCGTCGTCCCTCGGAGAAGGACATTAAACCGTCGGTCCCGAGCCTGTACGATGTCAGGTACTCGTTAAAGATCCCTACTCTAAATACATTTGAGTTAGGCTAAATTTAGGACTCCCACTGTAGAATCAATCTTCATTGTGTGGTATCACAAAGGGCCAATGCTCGGCCTACGTGTGTTCCCTTGTGGGACTGCCACTGCAACCTAACCTAACCAGTAATATGCATATGAGATAAAATAGAGTTTAAATAGTTTTAAAAGCTAAAATAAAATCTTTCTATTGCAAAGAGGATCGCAATTTTTACTCAAAATATAGTATTGAGTAAACGAAGTCAGGTGTTTCAAAAAACTTCAGTTATTGAGTCATATAAGAACTAAAATAGGGTGCAAATGGTTTTGCAACCAGAAATAAGCAACATATAAACTGTTGGTTGACAGGCTTGAAATTAGTTGGGAAAAGATCTTTTAATGATTTGTAATCATTTTAAATTGGGTTCACCTTTTTGTGAGCGCCAAATGCTCAGGTTTGTATTTTCGCTTTTATACGGTTCTATATACTGGGGGAATAGTAATTTTTCTATCTAGAGGTTTATTACCAGGTGTTGGGTAAACCTTCAAATTTTCTTGTAATGATAAATTGAGATGAAAGAGAAGAGATGGTGAAGAAATTGGAGTTTCTGTCCAAATTGAATGTAATTCGAAAAGGTTTTTTTGTGATGGGAGTGGGGGTGTGTGGGTGGGGGAGCTGTGAGGCCATAACTGCTAACGATACTTCTCTTCTTATCAGAAAAGAGTTATCTAAATGGAGGGACAAGCAATTTGAGAAGAGATACGCAAGCGTGCCTGGTTATCTGGCTTTCTGCAACCTGTGCAGCACCCTGCTTTGTACCAGCTTGGCGACTTTCCCCCTGATGCAACGCTAACCAAGTTTTTTTTTTTTTTTGTTCACCCTGGCCCAGTGCTTAGACCCAGAGGATTAGCTTTCTCAAGATCGTGACCTGTCTTCCCCCGACTGCTTCCGTATCCCTCCTCCTCCTCCTACCAATCCTCATTAAAGAGACACCACCGGTGCTGGGGGGGGGGGGGGGGAGAATGACTCGCCTCACAAAATATAATAAGGCTTATCTTAAAAAATACCTCCTCACCAAAAGCCAAAATACCTGGCGTCCACCCTCTGCCGGCTTTAGTTAATCCCTGTTTCGACATTTTTTTTTAACTGTTCAATAACTCATCCAACCATTTTCAAACAAACTACTAAAACAAATATTTATGTCAAAACAAAATTTATATACACTTCTGAGGTACAACTAACAGGATTGCACAATTATTTGAGAGCCTTTTTTAATTAAAATACCATATATATTTGTATTATATATATATATATATTCTAATGTATAGTATTATTATACGTATAAAAAAAATAAAAAAAAATAAAAAAAGTTCTACTTTCTCCTTATACATATATTTGGTTTATATTTCGTTATAGCTCTGTGTGTTATATTTTTTCAATATGTTTCCTACACTTAGTCTAAAAGAAAATCTAAAGGCTCAGCCTAACTTTTAAGAGAAAAATGTACCTGCCTTCTAATAAGAAACAGATGTACCCTATACCCCCACCCATGTCCATTCCATTACCAGTCAGTCTTATTCAGAGGCACTCATCCTTAGGTTCGTACTTTCTGCCTTATTTTATTTTTATATTAATTTTTGTACTTATTTACTTTGTACTATAGATAACTATCTGGTCTCGTGTATTTTTTATTAATATCTGAGGAAGAACACTACGTGTTCGAAACGCGTTGTTTATACCATTAAAATTTTTATATGTGAGACCATTTCATTAGAATTTTTACCCTACAATATATATATATATATATATATATATATATTATATATATATATATAAAATTCAATAATATATCAACCTTGGATAGAATAGGTGTATAATGTAATCGGATTCGGTCAATTTTCCAGGATCAAAATCAAACTCTCAATGCCGAAGTTTCGGTTTTATTTAAAACCTTTTCATAGGCCTACAAAGTTGAGTATAAGAAATAGATAGTAGTAGATAGTAGATAGTACTAGATATCTAGTAGTAGATAGTAGTAGATAAAGAACAAGATGAGCAAAGAAGAAAGACCTCGAAATGCTATATATTAAAAGGGGATCTAAGTTCAGTTAATCATAGAAGTGACATTACCAATTTGAAACTATTTATGCAGGAGTGTTAAGTTGATTTAGTGAAATTTAATGCTGAGTTCCTTTTGTGTTCTTTGAGTGAACAGTGTTCGGTTTATGTAATTGTAATCAGTTAGTCTGGTCCAAGTTTTTGACAGTTAAGATGTTAGTTCAACTATCTATTGTTACTTCATTTAAAATGTAAATTTCATCATTTTTCTAATTCAGAAATTCTGACTTCTGTAAGTTCAAGAAATGTTTATTGCTTTTCTATACTTCTACTTGATATATATTTTTGTTTTTTCACAATGTAATATTCATTTTGATGTAGTAATGTTGAGTTTAGATATGATTTCTTGTCATCCTTTGTTTGAGAGCATGAAGAAGGTTTTATATAAAACCGAAACGTCGGCATTGAGAGTTTGATTTAGATCCCGGAAAAGTTGACCGAATCCCGATTAATTATACACCTAATATATATATATCTATATAGGTATATATATATAAACGATATTGCTGATTTCGTCTTAGTTAACTTCGTTGAATGTTGCTCCAAACTTCGAAACCTGTTCTTGAATTCCAATGTCTGTTCAAATTCAAATTCAACGGAGTTAAAAAGAAAGATTGATGACATGGAGAGTAGAAGAGGATGACACAGAGACATGGGAGTAATAGATGAATAGAAGGGTGTAATAGTAGAGAGAGTAGTGCAGAGAAGAGGAGTTTTGCGAATATTGAAGCGATTGATAGAGAAAATGAAGAGAGAGAAGAGAGTGATGTAAATAAAGGAGAGGAGCAATAGAAAGAGTGAGAGACAGAAATGTAGTAGAATGATACAGATTTAGAGTGGGAGTTACGTAAACGAATGACCTACACCCACATAAGGTACAATCTAGAATTTAGAATGTGAAGAACCAGCAGAGGTTCGTGATTTTTGGTACCAAGGTGCCAAGTGTCTCTCGTGTAACCTGTCTCCCCATTCTAACAACAGACACGACTGTTAAAAACGATACACATTGCATTACATGAAGTAATCCTTCAAGAGATACCATCAGCATATTGATGCTAAATGCATGATTATAATGCTTTAAATTGTATAATAGAGTTACATTGATAGAAAGAAAGTTCTATTGCGCAATATTTTAATTAGATGTGGACAGAGCATGAATGTATATTACGATAAAACTGGAAGTTATGTCTTTTGTAATACGACTCCATAGACGTGTATTGAACTCCATAAATCGTTTTTGAATTATACAGTCATTTAATGTTGGAATCCTTTCACTGTAAACGTACGTAATGATCTAATTTGTAGCAATCTAAGCAAATTTAGACATAAATAACACAGCAGAGGTGGCTAGATAAGTTTCCACTTATGCGAAGCTCCCAAGTATCTTTCCATTGAAAATAACACCCCATTTCTGAAAACACATTTCTTGCATCACGAACATCACTGGGTGTTCTTTTGAAATAAGTTTCCTTTGCCGATTTTTTTTTTTTAAAATGTATTACTGATTTGCTTAGACTATCAAGAAAAACATGGTTTTTGGATTCATTAAAAGAAGTTTTAAGTTTTACAAGTGTAAGTCGTGACCGATAGAGCGAGCAGTGGGTTAAAAGCAATTGAGACTAACATGCTTTCTCAGCAGGGAGAACAGACAGAGTGACTGATATTAAAAGAGAAAAGCAAAACTTAAAAACACTGCAAAATATTCTTAAATATGCATTACTTGTGCAGTCTGTTACAGTATAGTATTTACTCCTGATAGAGAATTTCAAAAATTACGTCTCCACACAAAAAGAGTTTTATCTCAAAAATAAATACGCGTTTCGAACACTTCGTGTTCTTCTTAAGGTATATATCTAAATATATATATATATATTATTATTATTATTAAAGTAGACGGTAGCTTCCGCAATCACGACCATTTTGCTGGTGTTTTCTAGTTTTCTAACTAGTTTTCTAACTAGTTTTCTTTGGTAGGGAGTAATTTCGTGAAGGAGTTGTCCCAGAGACATCGAAGAAATAATTTCGTAGGTTACTCAGTAATATATTTTTACTTACAAGCTTTCGATTTCGCTGAAATCATCATCAGATATATCATATAAACTGATTAAACTAACATAATAACAATTTTTTAAAGGTTAAAAAACATTAAAATGATTAAAATTAAGAATATATATATATATATATAAAAAGATTTCACATAAACACGTGAAACAACAATCAATGATCAAACCACAATAAGAAATGGGAAAACAAGACTAAGATCTTTCAACCGTAACAAGCGGTCTTCGTCAGAGTCAAAAACCCAACTGAACACTAGATGCAGAAAACATCTGGTGAGGAGTTGAGAAGAGTGGGAGGGAAGAGAGGTATTTTAAAAGGGTGAAAGCACAGGAAAGGACTAATGTCCAGAAAGGGATGTTTGGGGAAACAAAGGAGTACAGTAAGAAAAAGTAAAAAACTATCCGCTAGCTGTCAACCCTCTTTGAAGAGGCTATTGCCCTCGTGACGAAAGTATCAAGTTTGAAGAGACCGTTACTAATGTTTATAATATTAGATCTATTAAATTTAATTAGAGACGATTCAATAATATTTCTTAACAACATTGATTTTTCATAGGTAATAAATTTAGCTCCTGTCCAATCAATATGATGATTTTCATTTTTTATATGCAAGAATAAGGCACTACTGTTTTCCTGTCTACTTACGTTATATTGGTGTTGTTTTACACGTGTTTTTAATGATTTACCAGTTTGACCAATATAAATTTTATGGCAATTTTTGCACGGAATTTTATAAATACCAGCGGACTCCAATTCGCTTGGAGAGTTTTTTATTAACATATTACCCACGTTATTACGATTAGAAAACACTATATTAAAATCAAGTTGTTTGGCTAATCTTGGAAGGGGGTCCAATGATTCGTGGTATGGCAAAACTATAGAATTTGATAATAAAAGGGGCTCTTTTGAAGTATTAGAGAAAGCTTTTTTAGCACCCTTCAAAGCTAAATCGATATAAGAAGAGGGGTATTTTAATGAAAGGGCAATTGACCTAATGTTATTAATCTCTTCATTAAGAAATTCTGGAGAGGAAACTCTTAAGGCTCTCAAAAACATATTTCTAAAAACAGAAATTTTAACATTTTTTTTTGGATGCGATGAATAAAAATGAACGTATGCAAGTACATTCGTAGGTTTTCTATATACACTAAAGCGTAACTCATTAGGTAACCTATGGATCAGGACATCTAAGAAGGGCAAATTACCACTTATTTCTTCTTCCACTGTGAATTTGATTGTCGGCACTAATGAATTCAATTTTGTTAGGAAATCAACTTTATTTAAAGAATTGGGACAAATGCAAAGAATATCGTCAACATATCTATACCATTTAACATTTTTGGGCAAAATTGAGCTTAACATTTTACTCTCAAAAAACTCCATATATAAATTACTTAGGAGGGGGGATAAACAGTTACCCATAGCAAGACCAAATTTTTGTATATAATAATTATTTTCAAATTGAAAATGACAATCTACCACACATAACTTAATTAACTCTATTATAGTGGTAGATGGAAGGGGAAGGGAATAATTAATTAATTCCTCCTGGAGTAAGCTCAACAGATCAGTTACTGGTACATTCGTAAAAAGAGACTTCACATCGAAACTGATTAATCTATAATTTTTGTTCATGTTGACGCTTTTTAATTTTTTAATTAAATCTACATTGTTTTTTATATGGCTGCCTGAAATTTTTCCAATTAAGGGGCTTAAAATACTTACTAACCATTTGGACAAGCCATATGATGCCGAACCAACCGAACTCACAATTAAACGTATTGGGTAATTATCTTTATGTGTCTTGATCAACCCGTACATATATGGCAAAGAAGGGGATTTTGATATAAATTTAGTAATAAGTTCGGGTTGATTTTTTAAGATAGTTTTAATTTTTTTATTAAATGAACTATTGACCCTTTCCAAAGGATTAGACCTTAACTTTTTATACACATTTTCATCATTTAGCATATTCTCTATTTTATCGACGTAATCTTTTTTATTTAATATTACTGTTACTTTAGATTTATCGGCTTTAGTGATTTTTATAGTATTATCTTTTTTAAGCTTAGAATAAGCCTCGACAAAACGTCTAGGAACGCTAACAACATCAGTTTTTTCTGAAAGACCGTATACCATTCCTTTTAAAATATTTAAATTATCGATATCTATATTATTTAATATAGGTATTTAATAATATAGTTAACGTGTAAAACAACACCAATATAACGTAAGTAGACAGGAAAACAGTAGTGCCTTATTCTTGCATATAAAAAATGAAAATCATCATATTGATTGGACAGGAGCTAAATTTATTACCTATGAAAAATCAATGTTGTTAAGAAATATTTTTGAATCGTCTCTAATTAAATTTAATAGATCTAATATTATAAACATTAGTAACGGTCTCTTCAAACTTGATACTTTCGTCACGAGGGCAATAGCCTCTTCAAAGAGGGTTGACAGCTAGCGGATAGTTTTTTACTTTTTCTTACTGTACTCCTTTGTTTCCCCAAACATCCCTTTCTGGACATTAGTCCTTTCCTGTGCTTTCACCCTTTTAAAATACCACTCTTCCCTTCCACTCTTCTCAACTCCTCACCAGATGTTTTCTGCATCTAGTGTTCAGTTGGGTTTTTGACTCTGACGAAGACCGCTTGTTACGGTTGAAAGATCTTAGTCTTGTTTTCCCATTTCTTATTGTGGTTTGATCATTGATATTATATATATATATATATATATATATATATATATATATGTAGTCCACACAGGAGAGAGAAATTCATATAAATACATATAAAACCACACACAAAAAAGACTCACAACGTTATTTCGACATTCGTCGTCATCGAGCAGAAGTAGTCCCTTTGAGTAGCTGAAGCTAACTCAAAGCTTCATATATATATATATATATATATATATATACCTAAAATAAACCGTGACACATAGACTGAAACATAACAAAAGACTCACTTTTCAATATTTCGACCGTAATGGTCGAAACCAAATTACGATGTAATGGTCGTAATTCCATTACGACCGTAATGGCGGTCATCCTCAAGAGAAGAAGTAAATTGACGGAGAGACGACAGTGAGTTGACTGTCGAAATATTGAAAAGTGAGTCTTTTGTTATGTTTCAGTCTATGTGTCACTGTTTATTTTAACTGTTATCTGTCCTGCCGGACCGTTTTTCGTTTATCATTGTATATATAAATAGAAAAAGAAAAAGATGAGCAAAGAAGGAAGACACTTGAGATGTTATATATTAAAAAGGATCTAATTTCGATTAACCATAGAAGTGATATTACTAATTTAAGTAATATTTATTCTGGAGTGTTGTGCTGAGTTTTAGTGAAATTTAATTTATTTAGTTCCCTTGAGTGAACAGTGTTGAGGTTTTTTGTAATACTATCTTATTAGTCTAGTCGAAGGTTTTGTCCGTTTAACATTATTGTTCCTTTAAATAATGTAAATTTCATTTTCTTAGTTAAAAAATTCTTACGTCTGTAAGTAATATTGTTTTATGTATCTCTGAAATATTTCTACTTGTAATATTCATAAGTTGTAACAATCCATTTTCATATTGTGTATATGTTTGATGTTGATATGTGCTTTCTTATTATCCTTTGTTTGTAGGCCTATGAAAAAGGTTTTAAATAAAACCGAAACGTTGGCACGAGAGTTTGATTTTTTATCCTGGAAAATTGACCGAACCCCGATTTGAAAACACACCCATTCTATCTAACGGTCGATATATTATTGAATCTGTTATATTGTATATATATATATATATATATATAACTTTAAATTTCACGAAGCACGACACAGAAAAAGGAATAAAAAGCACACTTACAGAATTTTCAAACTGTTGTCCGTCATGAGGAGTAGACTGAATGAGAATTGTCTTCTCTCACTTCTCTTCTAATTTACTCCTGATCATGAACAACAAATCAAATTTTGAGAATTCTGTAAGTGTGCATTTTATTCCTTTTTCTATGTCGTGCTTTGTGTAATTTAAAGTTTTATAGTCCTTGTGGACTGTTTCTGAAATTCAGTAGTATATATATACTCAATCCACAATATGAAATGGGAAAAAAAGACTAAGATCTTTCAACCGTAACAAGCAGTCTTCGTCAGAGTCAAAACCCAACTGTAATGTTTTAGAAGAGGTCCAGTTGGGTTTTGACTCGGACGAAGACCACTTGTTACGGTTGAAAGATCTTAGTCTTGTTTTCCCATTTCATATTATGGTTTGATCATTGATTGTTATTTCACGTGTTTATGTGAAATCTTGTTATATATAGATATATGTGCAGAAAAATCACATTAACTAAAAATACATCAAAGTAAAGAAAGTTGGCTATTAGAATATTCATACATTATAAAACATAAGGCCCAATATCTTCGTTAGTTTGTTATAATGTTCCAATGTTTTGCTTTGTTGTGTTACTTTTTTCTGTCATATTCAAAACTGGTTCTTTTACAATTTATTTCATCATACTTTATAAAATGTTAATAAAGGAATATTTTGTTATTGTTTTAAAAAGATTTCTGTATTTCGATATCACGTTGTAAATGTAATGAAGTTATTTTATAGTTACACAATTTATTTGCCTAAAAACAAATATTTGTTTGAAAATTTACTCAGGAATTATTATATTTCTTAAGTTCCGTTGGGGAGGTCCACAGATCGGAATATAGCTCTCAGGGGGTCCACAGATGGTAATATAGCTCTCAGGGGGTCCACAGATGGTAATATAGCTCTCAGGGAGTCTACAAACAAACAAAGATTGAGAATCTCTGGTTTAGAACAACAAAACATTTCAAGTATCAAAACTAAAAAAAAAAAGAGATTTCTAAAAACTGGTTTTTGGCAAAAAAAGTGACTTTCCGTCATGCATAATTCTTCCCAAACAATAGGGATCATCTACACTATAGGGCCCATTTTTGTGCAAAATATCAACTTGATCCATCAAAGATGGATTGTAGCGTGGTAACTAGCAATGCTAACATACTCACCCACCAACACACATATACAGAGATCATCGAAAAAACTTCATAAAACGACTTTTGGGACATCAAAACATATAATTCCGTCAAAATCCCGAGATCAATTTTTTTTACGATCACTATACTTTACTTATACTAAAGTAATATATTCCGATAATAACTTATAGACTTCTTGTTTAAGTCTCAAGATATGTGTTACTTTCACATATTCTTCTCCATCTTAATGTCGTATAAATCATTACGAATTAACTCAAATCGTAAATGTTATTGAACGGTATGATTTATGAAGTAAGGTTTTTCAGATTAAACAATCAGCGTGGTGTCAAAACTCTATTACAAAAGAACCCAATAAGGTTGAAATGCAGATATTTCGTGATGATGATTGGGTGAGGTTACGAAGCCAGCAGGTTTAAGTCAAAGAGGCGTATCTGGTTTGTTCTTGACTCTCTCTCACTCTCTCTCTCTCTCTCTCTCTCTCCGTGAGAACACAATTCTAGTTATGTAACTGGAAATTCTATTTGAGTGATGATCTGTAAATGTAAATTGAAGGAACCCATTGAGGTCAGGACGGAGGACATTGATGGATCTGTGGAATCACAATGGTCCCGTATTCTGATCCAGACAAATTCACCATCGTTAGATGTGAATTATTACACGGCTGGCTCGTAGCGCGACTCACCAATCAAAAATGTTTAATTGATGCCAGAAATAATTAAATTTTACGGTTTTCTCACGACATGGCCTGTGGATCATAAAGTCGAGCTAGCTCCATTAGAGCACATTTAATTTGAAACAGGGAAGTGTCCTGCTGAAACGGATCGTGTTGTAACAAATTCAATCCACCTGGCCACCTTCTTCCCTCCTATAAGTCAACTTTCCGTAATTCAATATTTATCTGGAATGGGGGGAAAGTTTATCATTTTAATACAATCTTACTCCCTATGTAAGAAGTATACCCTCTTTTTTTTGTTATAAACTTTAATCTACATTAAATTGATTCATGAATATAATGCCACTCAGAAGTGAAACTGAAACTCATTAATATATTTGGATGTCCTCGTCAGGAGGATAGAAACGAGTCGCTCTGCAGGCAGACAACAACTGATATTTATTGATACCAATATATATATATATATATATATAAATTTAAATTACACAAAGCACGACACAGAAAAAAGAACACTTACAGAATTCAATATTTCGAACTGTTGTTCGTTATCAGGAGTATACTAGAAGAGAGGACGAAGTAAGAGAGATCTCCTCACGTCGACGAACGGAGCGCGAAAGGTTCTATACTCGTATATATATATATTGGTATAAAAAGATTTCACATAAACACGTGAAATCAGTTGGGTTTTTGACTATGACGAAAACCGTTTGTTACGGTTGAAAGATCTTAGTCTTGTTTTCCCATTTCTTATTGTGGTTTGATCATTTATATATATATATATATATATATATATATATATATATATATATATATATATAACTGAACTCAGTTGGGTTTTTGACTCTGACGAAGACCGCTTGTTACGGTTGAAAGATCTATGTCTTGTTTTCCCATTCTTATTGTGGATCATTCATTTATATATATATATATATATATATAAACCAGATGTTTTCTGCATCTAGTGTTCAGTTGGGTTTTTGACTCTGACGAAGACCGCTTGTTACGGTTGAAAGATCTTAGTCTTGTTTTCGCATTTCTTATTGTGGTTTGATCATTGATATATATATATATATATATATATATATATATATAGACTTTTTTGAAATACTATCCTAAACGGACAAATATAGTTCAATTTAGAAAAAGAAGCGTACAGAAATTAAAAGCGCACACTTACAGTCTCTAATTTTGGTTTTAACCGTCTTCAGGAGAGATAAGGGAGGGAAACCAAGCGCACTGGTTCAGAGACGGTTGGAGACCCAACCGTCTGTGTTGGGTCTCCAACACAGATTATATGTTTTACGTTTATTATCTATTATAGATCTCTATAAAATTTAGAATGTCAATGGATATTATTCACTTATATATATATATATCTGTACTACTCTGTGCCTGTGTGTATGTATATGAATGTTACATACTTATGAATTTAATCTTTTTCTTTCCATTGCTGAAAGAAGTTACTGGATATTTTATAACTGAAACTTATATTAATTTCCTTGAGAATGTTAATAGTGTAATTTTGAATTTGATGATAATCTACTTTCCTATACCTTCTGATTTTGAAAAAAAAAATGTGTGCAAATTTATATTGTTTTATATTATACCTTTTTTTTCGTAATCTATTATTTCCTTTCCTTATTATTATTATTATAATTTCCTTTATCTGAAAGAAACAAAAGTGTATCCAAACTATGTTTTTGTTAGATGTAATTTATTATTAGAGTTGGAATTAAATTGTTTGCCCGGCAACGCCGGGTAGATCATCCAGTCTTATACATGTATAGGCTTCTTTTATTCTTATGAAACATATCACTTTGCTAACTCCTATTTCGATTAGCCTTTGATAGAAGAAGAGTGGGTCATAACATCGAATCCTTCGGTCAGAAGATCGTGAATGCCGTGACTGTGGTTCAGTTTAATAAAACATGTCTGAACGAAGATCTGCTAGCTATCTACACTAATTCTACTATAAGTATATTCCAAGATCTGACCATATAGGGGTGGGGATCCCATTAGTGATCCAAATTATTTTTAATATACATCTCTATAAAATTTAAAATATCAATAGATATGACTTCACTTATGAGACTTAGAATCTGTTTTGAAATGTCAATATGTCTTTCAATTTTATTCAAATTTTTATATTAATTGAAAAGCTAAATCTGATGATACATTAGTAAAAATTTATTGAAAATCTAGAAATCATTATTACGTTTTTACAGTATACTTGATTAGTTGATTCAGCAAATTGCAATGATTTGTTTTTTAAATAATAAATTCATTCCCGTATACAGTATTAATCAAACAGTTCCTTACTTATACGAAATGTTTATGAATTTAGCTGCCTTGTAAGGATAATTTGGCTTATGTAATTTGACCAACCTATATATTCTTGGAGCTTGTGGGGACAACACTGTGACTGAGGTAACACGGATAAACTGATGATGCAGGTTGAAAAAGGTTGTGTAATTGTTTGGTATCCTAGGTTTTATTGTTGTGTTTTCTTACAAGTGCTATTAAACAAAAACTGATATTTTTACTTTACTATAAGTAAAGTATAGTGATCGTGAAAAAATTCGATCTCGAGATTTTGACGGAATTACATGTTTTGAGGTACCAGAAGTCGTTTTATGACGTTTTTACGATGATGTCTGTGTGTGTGTGGGTGGGTGGGTGGGTGGGTGGGTGAGTGTGTTAGCATTGCTTGTTACCACGCTACGGTCCAGAATCTTTGATGGATCAAGTTGATATTTTACACAAAAATGGGCCTCATAAAGACGAAGATCCCTATTGTTTGGGAAGAATTATGCATGATGGGAAAGTCACTTTTTTTGCCAAAAACCGTTTTTTTTTAAACATTTATTTCTCCTAAACTGATAACCCTAGAGTTTTGAAATTTTGACATTATCTTTGAGGTTTTAAATGCAACAAACGAAAAATATATTCAGAATTTTAAAACAACAGGAAATATTTTTTTTTCAATAAAATGTAAAAATTTTGACTTATAATTCAATCTCAAACCTTGTGAGAGCGATACAAGCCATACTGTTTGACGGACAAGAATGAAACTATGCCTACAAATAGAACATTATATGGAGAATGAGTTGAGATATTTTTTTCTAAAATTACATTCGCTAAAGGGGCGTTACAGTACGATTTGTGTTTTCAGAAAATGTTTTTTTGACGCTAAACGGCTCGTTAAAAAATAATGAAAATTTTACCAAAAATGGAACAAAAAATTAGCAATTCATAAAAAAAAATCATGAAGTTTCAATAACGGGAAAGAGCAATAACGATATAAAAGCTCTTTGTTTATCCTAGACTAAGAGATCACCTGCTATACTTGTCGAATTTTTTGTATTTTTTTACATTGTTTACATTGACTTAGAAATTTTTTGAGCGAATCCACTGAGATAAAATTGATGTTTCTAATGGAAAAATGAAAATATATTATTGACTTATAAGAGATAATATTGTAAGAGGAATAATATTGTGCAGGTAAATGATAACACTCATTAAAAATAATTTGTATATATGTTATTTGACAAAGGGGAAGGAAAATGATCTTATTAAATACTAAGAAGCCATAAAATTCCAAGTTTAATAATTCTGTTAAAAACCAAAAATGTAAAAGATAATTCAAAATATAAATCTTTCGTTTAGAGATTAATAACTGTAATTATCGTACATCTTTAATTAACAAATCACATTAAAACAACATTTTCTTCGCTGTTTAAGATGTTTTCCAGTGAAAAAAAGGGTATTTTACTGTTTCAAATTTGAAAATTTTACATTAATATTCAATGTAGAAGGATGTCAAGTAAACGATGTAAGAAATCTACTGGCTATTTGAACAATAGCCATGTTCTCTTTTAGGATAATATTTCGTATCAAGAAATGTTCACTTTGGTTTTTCAAAAATGTTATTACTGCTGTAGTTATACTAATGAAATTATTTGCAAATAATAAATTATTTGTGAAGTACAAAAATAAGCTTATAAATTGATATGTCCTTCAATCACTATCTGTACTACCTCACGAATGCAATGCTAATAATTATATCCAATTTAGATATTTATGTTATGCTTAAATGATACGTTATGTTTTATATACTCAAGAAATTTGACGTTGAGTTACTTATAGTAAAGTAGAGTGTAGGCCACTCCAGATTTTTTTATTTGTTTTTGGATTACAACTACCCTTAGCAGGGTAACAAGTAATAGTGATACATGCTACATAAAGGTGGAATAAAGAGTGGAGAAACCACCCATTGGTAGTACTCCTATAGACTGTTAGGATCACTTGCAACTAGTCTTGACAGTTAACATTTCAGAGTAGGTCTCGGGGCCAACATCTTTTTAGCCTTCTAATAGGGTTGCTAGGAATCTGGAGAGATGATAATTCGTGAATGAAAGGATTTATAGTGGTGGGTAAAGATTCATGGAATTTGCGGTATCGGGATTGGATTTCTTGGTGGTTGAAGGGAATTTTAAGATCTTTATGTATGGTATCGTTCGAAACATAGAAGGGAGCTTGCACAATTTTGCGAAGGATTTTGGATTGGGCTGCTTGAATTCTTTGGATGTTTGAATGCTTGGTTGATCCCCAGATTTCTAGTCCATAAGTCCAGATCGTTTAAGTATTGCAGTGTATATTAGTCTTTTGTTTTGTAGTGTCGATTTGATCTGTTGTCAAGAAGTCTAGATAGCGTCTTGTATCGTCTCATTAGGTCTTGTCGTTTCAGTCTTGTATGTGGATTCCATTTTAATCGTTTGTCGATGTACATCCCCAGGTATCACACTACGTTAGCAACTGGGAGGGGAGATTGGTTAATATAAACAGGAGGACATCTTTGTTTTCGTAGTGTGAACGTAATATGGGTGGATTTCTCAGTGTTTAATTTAATTCTTTTCTTCTGGCACCAAGATTCCAAAATGAGTAAATGTTCTTGGAGGGATTGAGTGGAGCTGATAGGATAAAAACTGATATAAAATTTGTGTTATTCGATTAACCACGCTCTGCTACCAAATTGGTGACCCCGGCGTGATTTGAAAACGCAACCTCTTTTGGTACAGCTACCAAAAGCTATTCCACTATGTGATTTCATTATGGACGCTTGAGGAAGTTATGCCCTCTTGTTCTTTTTAATTTCAACAACATCAGTTTACTTTATTATGCATAATTGAAGATTGATCTCTTGTTGAAGTGGAATAAGTTTCTCTTTCCTTCAGAAAAGTTTTCATTTTAGTTATGTAATTATCTTCTTTCATTATCATTGTGTTATCTGATTTATCAAATTTATTTATAACTCTGCCCTTAGAATCAAAAACTGAGAGTTTCGTTAAAGGAAAGTTTAATGATTGGCTCTTTAAAGTGATTAGATGTCCTGTTTTACCTGATGCCATGAATCGTTATAATGCTTACAAATTAATTCTAATTGTGTTATAATTTTTACTTTAATGCATAATAATATTCATATTGGGGAGACTTCAAAAATTACGTCTCTACACAAAAAAATTTAATATGAAAATTAAAAACGCGTTTTGACATTTATTGTTCTTCTTCAGTTTTATAGCTAAAAAAAAAATATATATATCTTATGAGCTTTGAAGAACATCAGAATGAATTATTTGAAATTGAATACGTAATTTTTGAAGTCCCCCGATATGAGGAAATACCACTCTATAACAGGTTGTTCAAGTAATGTAATAATATTCACTTTGATATTTTCTCCAAGTCTGCTACCATGTCTAATGTGTTATTCTCTTTTATTGTTATGTATTCTATAATATATTAATTTTTCTTCTGGGATCTGTGCCTTAAACTTTTTCTAAGGAAAAATATGTTAAAGTATTCCCTTGAAATAACCGCAATAAATAAATTGGTTGGTTCTAGTTCTCCAGAAGAGGCTTTTATATATCCATAGGTTCTTTGAACTAGGAGCAAAAAAGGCTATTGACCTTACCTGTAGCTGAGCAGGTTCAGTAGGACCTTTGGTCCGGAGTTTGATCCGAAACTCTTAAAATAAGTCGGTACTACGGGCGGCGGAGGCCCACGGAGGGGTTCTTTCTTCATGACGCCGACTGGAGTTGGACTTGTAGTGGCTGTTGGTTCTCAACGAAGTTGAGTAGACCCTTGTTGTCGCTGTATCAGAAGCAGTAACATCTCGGGAGGATGCCTAGTTAGAATCCAGATGAGCTAGAGACCCCACACCCTTACTAGTAGGAACGGGGCTTGAACTCAGCTGATTGGACTGTACAACTGGTACTTGCCTGGTAGAGGCTCTGACTTTCAGAGTGGAGGCTATTACATACCACTACATCCAGTTAATTTATGTTCAGTACAGGTGTCAGTTAGCCAACGAGAAATTTGTAATCTGTCACTGAGAGTCGTTTCTTTCGTACTAAAAGTCCTCACAAGAACGCCTCAATGGGGCTTCATGAACTATTTTCGCAAGCTCCTCTCCCGGGGTAACGGCCACTTCCCTCTTCGGAGGAAGGCCGAGTTAGCATGAACACAGTGGTAGTCCTAAACTGAAAGGCAGTGTAAGAATCCTGCACCTGTTCTCCTGAAGAGTAAAACATTTTTTTCCTAAATTACATTAACCTTTCATAAAACTAATTTCTCTAACCTTTTCCTTTGGACTCTGTATGGTTTCTAACTATCATTTATGGTTTTCTTAATTAAAGATAATGGCTTATCTTTTTTTTTCTTAGGTTTTCAATCCATTCCTTCATAAAGACGTAAATATTACGTATTTATATGGCAGATTGTATCTTTGATATGGATATTCAAATCACTATTTCAAAATATTTAGTACTTTTCCCGCTTCTCAAAGACTTAAACTGTCATCATTCACTACCGAGTCTTCCGACAAAATAATATAGTAACATAAATTTTTTGAAAATAAACATCGCAATAAACTGTAAAATATGTTTAGAATTAACTCTTTAAAATAAACATTTCTAATAAACTTTTGTTTAGCTTACTTTAAGTTTTTAAACCGTCTGACATATAATAGGATAAAAAGATTTCACATAAACACGTGAAACAACAATCAATGATCAAACCACAATAAGAAAATGGTAAAACAAGACTAAGATCTTTCAACCGTAACATGCGGTCTTCGTCAGAGTCAAAAACCCAACTGAACTGGGTTCGGTTTTTTGACTCTGACGAAGACCGCTTGTTACGGTTGAAAGATCTTAGTCTTCTTTTCCCATTTTGTTATTGTGGTTTGATCATATAATAGGATATATGATTATATGTAATTTCCTTATTATTAAACTTAAACATATTTGTTTGTGATTTGAAATTAATAAAAATCTAAAACACACAGAATATTAACATATTTGGAACGTTTAAAAAAAAAAAAAAAAGAATATAGCTTTTCCCACGCTTTCTTGCTTATTAGGCTATGATTTATTAGTAAGGGGGGAAAAAAAACTAATATAATATGCAAATGGTGGAGTGACAAAGGCTCTCGTTCTGCCTTGACAAACAAAGGAGTGTCAATTTACAAATAATGCGTCTAATGTATGAGACAGGCGATCTGAGTGCCAGATAGCTGGCGCTATCTGCAGACAGGTGTTCTGCAGTGGGTGGATAACGGCAGTGTAATTGAACCTTTATTGCCATCCTTTCTGCTTCTTTTACTGTACGAGTATTTATAAGCAGCCAATTTTATTCTGATTTGCATTCAAAGTCATTTAAGCTATTATATTGTGAAAAAAAAATAAACTTGGAAGAATAAAAAAAAAATAGCATAGCTATATAGTTTAAAATAGAACGGCGTGAATCTTTCTCCAAATAATTATTCCGTTAAGAAACACTAATTCACTGAGATTATAATATACCTTTGACCTATCACGTCGGCTATTTAATCCCCGTATTAGTCTTTTGTCTGTTTCAGTCTTCCTTCCTGCCTAGTCCACATCTCTAATGACAAGTAAATGGGATACCTGCCGAAAATAAATCAGTTTAACAAAAAATTAACAACCCTATAATTCAGGTACTTTCATTCAGCCTTATCTTTTGCACGAATATGATTCAAACAGCAAATGCGACAGTTATTAAAATTCCCAATTATGAAAAATTATTAAATAATGTATCATGACATGAAAGTCGTTATAGTTCGCGAATTAAATAATGCATATTGTTATATTTGCATATTATAATGTCACTGGTATAACGGGGAAGTAACTGTAATGAAAATTTTAGAAAATTATGTAAGGAATTGACTCGTATATTATATAGGGTTGTTAGATTTGATGTACCTTTGATAATATGAACACAATCATAACTCTTAAATTATTCCACTTTTTTAATACTTAATATCATTAATATTATTCGTCTTGCATTTTTCATTATCTTCTATACTATTGTCGTCCAAACCACAAAAACAAATGAGAAAAAAATAGTAAGACTTTCAACCGTATCAAGCCGTCTTCGTCAGAGTCAAATCCCAACTGATTTGAATTCTAGTGTCAGTTGAGATTTCACTCTGATGAAGACCGCTTGTTACCGTCGATAGATATTTGTTTTTTTTTTCTAATTTCTAATTGTGCTTTGGATGTTGATTGTTATTTCACGTGTTATTGTGAAATCTTGTTATATTCTATACTATAAAAAGATTTCACATAAACACGTGAAATAACAATCAATGATCAAACCACAAAAAGAAATGGGAAAACAAGACTAAGATCTTTCAACCGTAACAAGCGGTCTTCGTCAGAGTCAAAAACCCAACTGAAAACAACTCCTAGTCTTGTTTTCCCATTTCTTATTGTGGTTTGATCATTGATATATATATGATCAAACCATGTCATGTACAATATGTCTGCACAAAATCTATAACAAATCTACAATCATTGTAAGGAACGTTCTATAGTCTGAGTTTTAATTTATAATTTTATGAAGTAAATATATCGTGTTGACTTCTTGAAGACGACGTCATGTGTTTAATATTAGTTAATATTTTTATCAGTGATACTAATTAGTCTTTAAAATTAATTAATTTGTCGTTAATACTGAAGATGAATCTCTGATACTGAAGATTGTATATTTGAATCTTGATTTTGACTATGTTGGGTTTTTGACTCTGACGAAGACCGCTTGTTACGGTTGAAAGATCTTAGTCTTGTTTTCCCATTTCTTATTGTGGTTTGATCATTGATTCTATACTATATATAGTGGAATGAAACAATTTCATTTTGGTAAAACATCTGCATATTGCTTCTTCAACAGAAAAACGCATTCTTAAGTCTCCTGAGGCCAGTGAAATAGGTATCGCGAATTGGTCAGTCTTCGTGAAGACTTATGAGTAACACATCTCAAAAAGCAAAAAAAAAAATAAATTATGGATCCAGAACTCTGTTATGGCTTTAAAAGTTGCACTATATAACAAATCTATATATAACATTATCAGATATACCGTCTTTTTGTTTAATATTGTACTTGTTATTGTAAGTCTGTTTGCATCAGTAAGTGTTTTATAAAAGTTTGATGATGACAAAAGGAATATAATACTATAAATGAGGACTACTAGCTCCACAGTTCATCGACTTGTCTATCATAATGTTTTCAAAACGTCAGTTTTAAATATGTAACTTATTCCAATCCTTGTCTCCTGAAATATGAATTATTATCAATTGTTTATTGAATGATAAAACCACAATATGAAAATGGAAAAACAAGACGAAGATCTTTCAATCGTAACAATCTGTCTTCGTCATTGTCAAAAACCCAACTGAAACACTAGGTGCAGAAAACATCTGGTGAGGGGTTGAGAAGAGTGGGAGGGAAGAGTGGTATTTTAAAAAGGGTGAAAGTGCAGGAAAGGACAAATGTCCAGAAAGGGATGTTTGGGGAAACAAAGGAGTACAGTAAGAAAGAGTAAAAAACTACCCGCTAGCTGTCAACCCTCTTAGAAGAGACTTCTGTGTCTTCTTTGTATTTATTGAAATAATGTTTATTTTAAAGAGTTAATATTAAGCAAATTTTAAAATTTATGGTGTTTATTTTCAAAACATTTATGTGACTATATTATTTTATAGTAATAATATAGTAAATATAGAGTTAAGTATTTTAACTTCACGCCCCTGGCATGAAAGTCTAGAGCTCGTACTTCTGAATGTGCCACGGTGACTTTTGTAAAAATGAGCCTCCGATTCCTGATATAAATGACACTGAAAGATTAAATAATAGTATTTCGACTTAAAGTATAATGATTTAATTATAAGAAATTTAAAAATAGAAAATTTTTATGAATAATCAACGAGAATATGAAATAATTATTTAAAATATCAACAAATGATATTTATTATGGTTAACACAAGTTTTAGAAATTATCATATTAATATAAGTAAAATAATAACAACACACAATTATATCCGTTATCAAAAAAAAAACTTCGTTATAATACCTACATTTTTTTCTTTGGTATATATATTTCATTAAAAATGATAGAGTAGGAGTCCCTATGCATCTGAAGGTACAGGAAAGTTCTTAATAAAACTAATTCTCTTCAAATTAAGGAGTTCAAGACTAATTGCATTGGCTGTAGCATCTCAGGAATTGACAACTTCTTCCAGTTGTCAAGAGAGGAACTGATGCTGATATCTATAATGCTTGAATCAGTCTTACTTGTTGTGCAAATTTACTAAATTTCATTCAACTAGCAATATGAGAGTTCAAGAAAACAATGAGGAATACTCTCAATTTCTGATAAATAGTGGGGAATATAGAGTTGAAAAGAATGAAACTAAAGAGATTATTACTGTGCGAAGACAAGTTTGTCCGTACACATAATGATTAGGTGATCAAACCACAATAAGAAACCACAATAAGATCATTGATTGTTATTTCACGTGTTTATGTGAAATCTTTATATATAATGATTAGGGTATTGAATACATTTACTCTTCATTCACCAATTCACAAATATTGTTCATAGAAAATTCTATATAAGTTTCATTAATCGAGACACACAGTGAAATTAATCATGGGTCCATTGAATAATATCCTGGAGGAATTCAATATCTGTCATACAACTTGGTTTGTGTAGGAACAGAACTCACACATTTTCCTCAAGAATTGCTTGACTCACGAGAGCTGTTTGGATTGCCCCCCAACAAAAGAAGGAACTCAAAAAGGAAGCTCCTGTCATGTGCATATGTGAGAAACATTGAAACACCGCGCATATGTAATGGAACAAGACTAATAACTGAGGAGCATTATGATAATGTCATTGGTTATAAAATTACCGCATCACGGTGTCAAGGGGAAATAGTTTTAATTCCAAAATTCAAAATCGTTTTATCTGAAGAGAACAAAATCTTTTTTAAAGGATTCAATTTCCAATTCAGTTAGCATTTGTAATGACTATTCATACGTCTCAAGGAGAGACTCCACAGAAAGTTTTAGTTCATCTATGTAAAACAGTATTTCAATATGGCCAATTTCATGTTACTCTCAGTAGGGTCAATCAGAAAGAAAACATTAAAGAGTTTTTTTTTTGGAAAATTCAAATTGTACAAAAAAATGTAAATAAAAAAGGATATCCGTTATCCTTTGTTTGTTATCTGCTGTTTGTATAAAAAATGTAAAAAAAATAAATTTAACTGTTTTAAAAATATGTTCATTATCCTCTTTATTAGAAATGAATTAATTTAGAGTTTATCTGCATTTATATGAACATGATTGCATTAAAAAGAATGTGTTGGATGACCCAACAGGTCAGGAGTAATCTAGTTATTACTAAAGTTTAAATTTTATAATTTTTTAAAATTTATTTAAGGGTCCTTATTCAAAATCCATAAGAGCCACTTACCAGATACCAAATGTATTTTACGGACTTTCTGGAATTTTTAAAGTTAACAAATAGTTAGAGGTGGTTGGGGGGGGGGGGAGGTGGCGCAAAATCTTACGACCTCCTCAGGTGGCAAAAATAGTTGCTTCATCACTAGACAATGGTAGTCTAGCTTACTCTTCATTGGGGGTTAGTTCTATTTATAGATTGCTCAATGGATTTAACAGTTTGAATGACATAATTTCTTGTCATTTTGCTGCAGAATCGCTTTATTTATGCCCATTAGATTACCTTTGTTTGTTATTGTTGCTGCTTATAATAAAGAAGGTTTTTACGATCGCCTTATATAGTTGTTACTTATAACTCACGCAACATATCTTAGAAGCAAATATGAAACTACTCAGTAAAATCAATACTGTTTGTAATAATCCAAAGGAATCGCAAATGTTCAAGTTTCTAGAGAATACATTAAATCTAAATCAGTCCTTGCCTATTCTGGAAAAACAAATAAAACAATCTATTTAAGTCATAAATTAATCACGGTGCACTAATTGTCAACATCCCGTGATAAACCATATTACATTCACTTTAATTACAACTCTATAGCTATGAATTCTTTGACAACCTATAAAATGTGTATAACTGTACTTTATGAAATCAAAAAGAAATTAAATCAAATGTAATTTCCTTTAGGTTTTCATTTCTTCTATACCATTTTATACAAATTTGAAGTGGCCTACACTCAACTAAAGTAAACCTATTATAAAATTCATGCATAATTAGCTTAATTAAATATTTAATTTAAACTACCTCTAATTTCAGTATGCCAGATTTAATTATTACAAATAATAAGATTAATTAAAGTCATTAATAATAAGTGAATTTACAATATACTTCGTAAATTCTTACCACAGAGTTTACGTATTCGCTTTAACATAACAGTCAATTATAATTTATAATAATTAAATATTTCAATGCTAATTAATGATAGATGTGCTAGGCAGTAAATAATAGTCAGCAAATAATGAAGAGAATTTTTCTAATCTTTTATATTAAACTATATTTCAGCAACTATTTAGCTATTTCATTTAACATTTTTACACAATTTTATATTTTTAATATGAGTTAATAATGATAATAATCTTATACATTAATAAGCTAGTAACTACCTACCTGTGTCAAACTCGAGTTTAACCGATGTTACCCGAGTATGGCCGATGTAACATGAGAGTTGTCGAAGTTTAACCGAGTGGTGCTAGATCAATTACCAATAGTGAAATAAAATTGTCATTTAGAAATTTATTAAAAAAAAAAAGTTGAATTGTTCTAATGAGATAATATAATATGTTGGAAGAATAAAATTGTTAAATGTAAAATTGGTTATCTCCAATCAACATTTGGTGATGGATGGTTATGGAACAAAGTGTTTGACTAATCAAACAAAAAATCAGTTGGTTGTTAAAGTGTTTGATATTCTGTTTATTTGAGTTAAGTTGAGTGTAGGCCACTCCAGATTTTTTATTTTCAGTTTTTATTCCTGTTCAAATTGAATATATTATAGGTAAGGCAGTATTACGTCTGTCGGGATAGCTATTATATCAATAATTAAATACCAAATTAAGTTTAGCTAACGTTAACACAACATTCACTGATTGTTATTCGATAAGAAGTTTACCGGGTCAGCTGGTGATATGAACTGCTATATGATTTTTCTTCAACATCTTCAGATATAAATTAATTCAATTTATTATATATTATTAATTACTATAATTTTGAACTGATATTTTAGTTCTGACGATCATTCAGATTATTGTCTTGAGATTAAGGTTAACAAACTGAACGATATGGTACCAGCGGTACTTAATGGTGATTGATGAATGCGTCTGATAGTACCAATAGTACTAGTGCTTGGTAGTACTTAGTGAGTGATACTTAAGAACTTATAGTAAAAGTACTAAAGCCACTATTAATTCAGAACGATTAATTTTTGAGTAGTAATTACGAGTAATTGATGCATGTACCTAATAGTATTTATACTAGTAGTGCTTAATGAGTGGTACTTAAGCACTTATTGTAATACTTAATAGAAATTACTGGTAACTACTTTAGGTCATATGATTCCTTCCAATAATCTGCAATAAAGGAAAGTGTTAACAAATCGTAGTCACATTGTGACAGTAAATATTATAAAGCAAAATAAACTTTATATAGCTACCAGTATACCCGGAAGTTTAAAAGGGCCAGGTTAGCTCAATGGTTAACGTACTCGCTTCTGAACTGGTATGCCTCGATTTATTCACGTAGGAGGTGGATAAATCAAAGCACGTTGTCACTCGGAGAGGACATTAACAGATCCAGAGCCTGTATGATGCCAGGTACTCGTTAAAGATTCCTATTCTAAATATACTTGATTCAGGCAATATTTAGGACTCCCAATGTAGAATCAACAGGTAATGTGGGCCCACCCATTACTAAAATAGGTTCCAAATAATAAATGAGCCACAATTTCTGCCCCCCCCCAGAACAGCACTAAAAGGTGAAAGCTAAACAAAGAACCAGGTTACCCGGAAAATAATACTACCCCATTTGATATAAAGCACGACAGATTGGCTTTCATTTAAAAGATTTCATGCAATAACGTTCAAAAAGAATATGGTTGTATAAGTTACCAAGGATTAGATACACTCATGCCTCGATTGAACGGATCTCACTTTAACGGATTTAAGAAGCAGTTGACGAAATCTGTTGCTTTGTTTACAGCTGTGCTGGAATCCGTGTATCTGTTTGGTCAGTGTTTTTCGACCTTTTTGTCCTGCTTTGGGAGTTGTTTGTAAAATATTTAACTTTTTTTTTTTGATCATGGCACCTGTAAATTCCTGTAGAAAAGCAGAAAATGCTCAACTTAATAGTATCACAGAAGGTTGAATTGATTTAAAAGTTGAAATAGAGTAGTATCGGAACTACTTCAGATGATCAGGAATATCGAACCGGTGTTCCCCACTTTCAGCCCGTTAAACCGAGGCATGACTGTGTTAAAAAATGTCATTAAGCTTTGTCAAACAGTGCAGAATATTCAACACTAGGGTGACGGCAGTACTAAAGCACACACCCTACCTCCCACTAAAAATCCAAACTTCAAAAAAAAAAATGTTAAAATTTGATTTAGAGGAGTTCAAAACGTGCAAACCTGTCAATTTTTTAAATTCCACCTACTTTGTCATCATAACTGTATTTTACTAAGAGTTGAGTTTATTTATTAAGATTGTGGGAGTTACACGGTAGTTATCAGGTCTGAGGAAAGCAATGTGGGATTTAATCGCATACCCTCCAACGTAAGTGTTGCCCTAATTTTGTTTTATCGACTTGATACTATATTACGCTGAGTAATTTACATAAATATTTTGATGTACATATACATACAATTCTCATTTTTCTTACTCCTAATATAATTAGCAGTTTACCTGCAGGTCTTAAAAGCTTAAAGAACATTTTATGGTCGCACTCTATTCTCGATAAAAAATAAAAAACAGATATGGAGCATATCAGATTTTTTTGTAAAAATAATAATTACATGAAACACCATATTATGAAATATTTGTGGCAACTCATACGAGTATATAAGACCACAGTGTTTCAACGAGTTTATTTATATCTTGTTTGTTACACAATACACATTTATTAAAATACATTTTATTATTAAGTAATCGATTTATAGTCCCGCCATAGTCATAACAGATATTGAAGAAGTTATATAACAGATACAATAATTATATGATGCTGTTTATTTCTTTTAATATAAATTTATAAACTGGATTTGTGGCAAAAATATATTAACAAGTGTAAACCATATACCGATATGCTAAGATAAGTAGTGAATTTTAGAGATTATTTCATTTATTTTATTTTTTAATGTATACAATCTTGTAAATCTTATTACTTCTTTTAAAGAATAAATATAATTTCTTAAGAAATGGGTTCCCTATATAGTATTATTGATCAAACCGCAATATGAAAATGGGAAAACAAGACTAAGATCTTTCAACCGCAACAAGCGGTCCTCGTCAGAGTCAAAAACCCAACTGAAAAAGGGTTTTTGTTTGAAAGATGTTAGTCTTGTTTTCCTATTTTTATATTGTGGTTTGATCATTGATTGTTTTCACGTGTTTATGTGAAATCTTTTTATCTATATTATATATAAACTTTGAAAAGTTGAATGAAGAAACATGAATGAAAAACCGAAATTAGGACTCACATAAAATATGTCACCCTTTTAACGGTCGTCCTCTGGAGAGGAAGTGGAGCGGCGAGAAGACGAAAGCTAACTTTATATATAAATATATATATATAAGTTTTACGGTGACAAACACAGAACTAAGGAACAAACAGACTTACTGTCTCTAATTTTCGGTTGAACCGTCGGTTGACGGTCTCCAACCGTCACTTCACAAGTGCGCTTGGTGTCCCTATCTCAAATCTCCTGATGACGGTTCAACCGAAAATTAGAGACAGTAAGTGTGTTTGTTCATTAGTTTTGTGTTTGTGATTCACCGTGAAACGTTTGTTGTCCTTTTGGATCGTTTTCCTGTTTATTATATATATAAAATAAACGAACGGTCTAAACCGAACAAATGAGTAACTGAATACAAAGGCAACAAGAAAAATAAGAACGAAAACACTTACTAAGATCAGAATTTCCAATTGCAGTACGTTGTCAGGAAGAGACTAGAAGGGAAGAAGAAGTGGTACCTCCGTCCGGAACGAACGTACCTCTTCTTTATCCCTTCTAGTCTCGTCCTGACGGCAAACTGCGGTTCGCAATATTGATTCAATTAAGTGTTTTGGTTCTTTTTGTGTTGTCTTTTTTCAGTTTTATATATATATATATTTGATGAAACCACAAAATGAAATGGGAAAAAAGACTAAGATCTTTCAACTACAACAGGCAGTCTTCGTCAAGTCAACAACCCAACTGGGTTTTTAGTTTTGGGCTCCACTTGGGTTTTTGACTCTGACGAAGACTGCTTGAAGTGGTTGAAAGATCTTAGTCTTTTTTTTTTCATTTCATTTTGTGGTTTGATCATTGATTGTTATTTCACGTGTTTATTGTGAAATCTTCATATATATATATGGGTTTTTGACTCTGACGAAGACCGCTTGTTACGATTGAAAGATCTTAGTCTTGTTTTCCCATTTCTTATTGTGGTTTGATCATTGATATATATATATATATATACATATATATATAAATATATTTTAGTATAAGTGGGCAGCAGGTCTTTTTGAAGACAGATGGAATTAAAATGTGCAGCAGCCTCTGCATTAACGACCTTTCTACTCATAGGCTCTGTTTTTCTCACAATCACCCGTTGCTCTAGAGGTAATTTCCAATGTAATTAACAATTGTACATTGAACTGTATTTGTCCATTTCGGATCGTATTTTCATCGTAAAAGTGTATGTATATATAAAGATTTCACATAAACACGTGAAATAACAAGCAATGATCAAAGCACAATAAGAAATGGGAAAACAAGAACAGTTGAAAGATCTTAGTTTTGTTTTCTCATTTCTTCTTGTGGTTTGATCATATATATATAGGTAATTGATCTTATTTACATTACAATGTAGTTATTATGTTAAAATTGTAATAGTACATTAAATAGAATACAAGAAATCTACTGTTGACTGAGATGTTGGACTGTATTTTCTTATAAGGAGTAGTGATAAGAAGCAAAGCTGTAGGGATGGAGCAAGTGATAAATATGACGAGTTGTGGCACAGATTGTGGACGAAGTCGTGCCACAGTGAGCCAGCTTACGCAAGCCCTGTCGAGTGCTTACCACCCCAACAAATACACGCTCCATTAGCCCTGCACTAGCCTAAACATGCAACATATTTCACCTCAATAGGAAGCTAAAAACCTCCCCCCTCCCTTCCCCCTTGACAGGATTTTTATCTATTTTTACAGTTATGTCAACATTCTTCACGCTTGTTTGAAACGAAAGTTACCATATCTACCAAAAATATAAATGAGCTCCCTTACATCACATTATATGTAGAAAAACATAAGTTGAGTGAGTTAAGTTTTGGCTCTTTTTTTTTTAAGTCATGTAACATACATATTCTTGGAAACCAAGATTCTATTATCGATATTCTCGCAGAAAACAAGTTTCGTAAATGACTGGTTCCTTTGATGTTAAGCACTGTTTCCTTTTGCTGAAGTATTGGTCACTTTCCCCTAAGCGTCTCAAGGCAAACTTCTTCCTCTCCTTAAAATATATTTCTGTCGCTTGCTTTGAAGGCTCCTGTTCGTTTAATTTTAACGCAATGATGAATTTCACAACGTGTTATTATTGTGCCAGTAAACCACGAGTATATGAAGGTACAGCAATACCATTAAAAACCCAATGGTTTAACTGTATTATCATAAAATTTTAAAGTAAACTATTAAATTATTTGTTATAACAATTTCCAATAATGTTAACAAATCGAAGTATTGACCATCCTCTTATAACTGAGCACAGTTAACTATACAAAAGCTCGTATCCATTGAGCATAAAAAAACAATTCTTGATTGTTAAAATATTATTTTTGCTTTAATTATTTAAATACATCTATAAGTTTGTATGCTTTATGTAACTATTATTTATAAACCAATTAACTTACAGTATAATATTATTACCAAAATAATATTCTTAGTTACTCGACCGCCCCAATCCAAGGCGTTATGGGATCCGTACCGAAGGATGTATTACGAAGGTAGCCTCAAGGGTACCGGTGCTCTGCCGGAGCGGACAAAATACCACCGATAGATCTTCAGGGATTTTCCCATGTATGATACTAAGGAGAAAGAAGTCCGAAGACCATCCTCCGGAAGCGCAGAGGGTCTAAAAGCGTAAATTTGTGGGAGCCAACCTCCCGAAGAAGGAGAAAGGAAGTCACTTTCTCCTGAAATGTAGGGAGCCTGAATGGGCATTATCAATGATGGTTTGTACAGATTCTGCAAAGAAGAGGAAGAAACACCGTTGCACCTGCTGGTTGACTGTCAGGCACCTTTGCTGCACAGAGGTATGTGCTTTGGGACATTCAACAAAACCATAGAAAAACTTTTGCCACTGGGCTCAACAGCAGTGATGTGAGCTTCTTGGAGGCGTTGAAGCTGACTGCTGGGGTACTTTAGTACAGAAGGGTGGAAGTACAATAGTTTTTGTAAGACGCAGTGCTGTAGTCACCCTCAAATAATAATAATAATACTTACTCGACTGGACTCAAGAGTGAGTCCAACATTAAAGATAGGAAACCGGGGAAGTCACAAGTCAGGGTAAATGTATGAAGTTATTCTAACAGAGATATGTTTAATAACTTTTGTGGTGCAAAAGGGGCGAGTGTAACCCAGTGGTAACGTAATCGGCTCTGGAATGGTAGATCCGCGTTCAACGTACACTCTTGATGCTCAATTTATTTACACAGGAGATGACAAAATCTGAGCAAGTCGTTCATCGGTAAAGCCTATACGATCTCAGGTACTCTAAATACACTGAATTGGGCAAAAATTGGACTGCCAGTGCAGAATGTTCATTTTGTGGTATCACAAACGGCCAATCTTTGTGTCCTCTCGTTTGACTCCAACCTAATCTAACCCTTTCTAACCTTTTGGCGCAAACACATCCATATAATTTATAATAGAAGTAGGGAAAACCGTCAAACCTTGTAAGATGTTCTTGGAGTTGTTGGAGAGCTTTCGGACGTTGTTCATGTTCAATCGCAACTGTTGGACTTGAATTGCCATTGAAGATGGACAATCGTCTGAAAGCGCTCCAACGACTTCAAGAACATCTTACGAGGTATGACGATTTTCCCTATTTCTAATATAAATCATATTAACCTATATGTAAATTCCTATAATGTTTAAAATGTTAAGTTATTCTATTTTTATGAAATGCAGACGTTAGATATATGATATTGATTGAGAACATATGTTTGATTAATGTGATTGCTCTCTTGAGATAGGCACATGCATTAAATCTCTTTATGATACCACATCACAAGAATTTACATGAAGAAGTTATAAATACTGTAATTCTCAGGTTCATTTAAGACTGGTAACCGTTAACTAGTACCTCATATTCTTTCATACTAGGATAGTCATCCAGCTTTTCATATTCCCTTCAGAAAAGCGATAGCCAACATTTTTCTATCTCGCTCATAGAAAAGTGTCATGAAAAAAAAAATTATTTTCCAATTTCCTCATAAGTAGGAATACTTATCTCAGTTTATCTTACTGACAGAACTGACTTCTCTAAATCATTGTAATTGAAGAGAAACAGATATATTATTTAGATCACCAACATCCCAAAAAAATTTCGAGTTGACGATCTAGAACGGAAAGCTAGTCGAATATACTAATGAATCTAGGAGATAAAACAATGTTTTGACATATTACACAAACCATGTTAAAAATTATATATAAATAAATGTAAATTCGTAAAATGATATGCACAAGAGATTAATGTAATTGTAATTAAAAGTATACTAATTTGTATCAAATAGTTTTTTTTGTTTCTAACGTTCACACTACTATAATCTTTAAACAAGGTTTGTGCCCTAGAAGCGGAAAGTATGGTTTACTTTTTGACAACTTTTTTAATAATGAGCTAACTACATCTCGTTAATTCTATAACGGGAGTCTTAAATTTGTTTTACTGAAATTTATGTACGTAGGGTTCTTTAACATCGTATAGGTTTGATATTGATTGTTGTACGTCCTGTTTAGAATAAATTGTACAAAAGTGTTTCAATATCTACGTATATAATCTACGGTCAAAACGAAGATTGAATATCCAATCTTCAGAATCAACATTAGTCTTCAGTATTAACGATTAATCTTTAGTATCTTGAATATTGACACATGACTTCATCTTCAAAGAATTAATACAATTTATTTACTTTATAAAATTAAAAATTAAACTCTGACTATGGAATGTTCACTACACTATACCATGTCACCATATACCATGTTCACTACACTTCATATACACTATACCAATACATGACCAGTATACCATGGTATAGACTTGTGTGTTAGTAATGAGCTAGCCACATCTTTGTTGATTCTACAACAGAAGTCTTAAATTTATGTTTACATAAGTTTATATGTGTATGAGTAACTGACATCGTTTGGCCTCGAGACTGACTGTTTTACGTCGTATCCAGAAAAAAACTTGTGCACTAGAGTTTTAATTTCTACATATAAAATATACGGTAAAAAGATTTGACATAAACACGTGAAATATCAATCAATGATCAAACCACAATATGAAAATGGGAAAACAAGACTAAGATCTTTCAACCGTAACAAGCGGTCTTCGTCAGAGTCAAAAACCCAACATGGTCAAAATCAAGATTCAAATATACAATCTTCAGAATCAGAGATTCATCTTCAGTATTAACGACAAATTAATTAATTTTAAAGACTAATTAGTATCACTGATAAAAATATTAACTAATATTAAACACATGATATCGTCTTCAAGAAGTCAACACAATATATTTACTTCATAAAATTATAAATTAAAACTCCGACTATAGAACGTTCTTTACAATGATTGTAGATTTGTTATAGATTTTGTGCAGACATAGTGTACATGACATGGTTTAGATTTCTTCAGGAATGAAAGATGGAACAAAATAGATCTAAAGAAAAATTAAATATCGCGCCTTAGTAACATGTTAAATTACGAGAGTTCAGAAATTTCACATATCAAATATAAGGTCCAAACCAAGATTCAAATTTTCAATCTTCAGCATCAATGATTAATCTTCAATATTAGCACATGACCCTTCTTCAAGTTGGGTTGTTGTCTTCAAGGAATTTTATTAATTACAATTTAATTACTTCATAAAATTAATAATTAGAAGTGTGACTATAAAACGTTCCTTATAGATGCTTATAGATTTTGAGTAGATAGTATACATGACATTGTATAAATTGTTCTATCATGTCTTCATAACATATTATATCAGGTGATTTCAAAAAGATGTATGGAAAAATATTTGTATATGAGGAATTTTAGAAAATATATTGATGCATAAGACGTTGTGATGTAGATTTGTTCAGGTTTAAAACTTGAAGCAAAATAGATCTGACAACAAATTAAATATCGTGGCTTTATAACATGTTAAATTACTTGATTTCAAAAGAATGTACGGTAAAATATTTGTATATGAGGAATGTTGGAAAATATATTGATACATAAGACGTTGTGATGTAGATTTGTTTAGGTATGAAAAATGAAACAAAATAGATCTGACGACAAATTAAATATCGTGGCTTTATAACATGTTAAATTACTTCATTTCAAAAGAATGTACGGTAAAATATTTGTATATGAGGAATGTTGGAAAATATATTGATACATAAGACGTTGTGATGTAGATTTGTTAAGGTATGAAAAATGAAACAAAATAGATCTGACGACAAATTAAATATCGTGGCTTTATAACATGTTAAATTACTTGATTTCAAAAGAATGTACGGTAAAATATTTTTATATGAGGAATTTTAGAAAATATATTGATACATAAGACGTTGTGATGTAGATTTGTTTAGGTATGAAAAATGAAACAAAATAGATCTGACGACAAATTAAATATCGTGGCTTTATAACATGTTAAATTACTTCGATTTCAAAAGAATGTACGGTAAAATATTTGTATATGAGGAATGTTGGAAAATATATTGATACATAAGACGTTGTGATGTAGATTTGTTAAGGTATGAAAAATGAAACAAAATAGATCTGACGACAAATTAAATATCGTGGCTTTATAACATGTTAAATTACTTGTTTTCAAAAGAATGTACGGTAAAATATTTGTATATGAGGAATATTAGAAAAATATTTTGGTGTAGAAGACTAAATAGGTGTAAATAAGGTGGTTGTGAATTGAAAGGCTGAAGAGCGAAGAACAGAGCAGAGTCGGTGCGCAGTCCACCTGCAGTCGTGACCTGTGGACTTTCACTCATTCCACTGTCAAGGACGCTCTCTCAATACGCCCCCAATACGCCCCCAACTGACCCACCACCCACCCTCCCTTATATAGCTTTTATCGCCTCTTGACAATTGTCATTTATTTAGTCGTTCAACTCAAGGTTTTCTATCAACTATATAGAAAGTAGGTGACTGTTTGAAAAAAAAAAAAAATCAATTTCATTCTGTTTGGAATCGTTTTCCAATCGCCGTGACTTTACTATAAAAAAAAAAAAAGCTTATTAAAGTAACACTTCGTTGAACATAATGTTATGTAATAATAAAGATGAAATTACATTGAATTTAATAATGAACTGTCAAAAAACAGTTAACCCTCACCCCACGGATATAAATTTATTAAAAAACTTAACAACATTTAAACCTCAGTAATACAAAAGTAAGTGTACAATAGCATTTTTCTGTGCTAGTTAAAAGTGAAATGTTTCCAGGCTATGAGGGAAATTTCTCAAACGTTAATATTATTTTGGAATAAAAGATAAATTTTAACTGATTACAATAGCACAACTGATGCATAAATTCCAAAGAAATTTTTCAAAACTTTTGAATGGTTTCATGGACAGTTGAAGATGGAAGATGCACACTTTTGTGTGCACTTGTCTGCAGTTTTGTAATTCACTGTGCTGTAAGAACATGGCCTCCGCCACATCAACGTCCTCACTTCTAGAGATATGATATTCTTTCCATGTAAGGGTTGTGTTTATACTATGATAGATTATATCTATATATTTCAATATATTTATGAAAACTTAACATATGGTGTTCTGTTCAACAGAGCATATGTAAAGTAGGGATCTCCGATATATATATATAATAAATTCAAAACGAAGGAAACACACAGAAAGACACAGACATAACTCACATCGATATTTCGACCATCGTCGTCATCAGGAGGTGTGAAGAGCGAAGAGTCCCGCAGGAAGGCAGGGCGGTGACAGTCAATTAAAAACACAAGAGCCTACCATCCCGTACCGCCCCACGGGTCGAAGCTGGGTCGAAACACCTTCAAGAAAACCTGCCCGGCTAAGCCGTCTGGGCTACTGAGCCGCGCTTGGGACGGTCTGCCCTGTACAGCAGTACACTAACAGTAGCTAACAAGCTTCTGCTGCGCGGCAGACACAATTACCACCTCTGCGACGGGGACGCCAGTACTAGCTACATCCATCCCATAGAGATGGTAGAGGCAAAATTATAATTATAATGCAATATGTATTATAATACATATAATATGTACTATACTGCCTATTACAAGGTTTGTACTCTGACCGACCGAAGCTCTATGGCCGTTAAAGCGCAAAAACCTTCTGTAGCTATCCATGCTAACAGTCATAACCTTTCTTTTAATGACTGGTTTAGTGTTAAATCATTAAGCCAGTGACCACTGATGACCTTACTATGACCTTACGAGCGTCTGAGAAGGGCCACATATGGTTATGAGGGGGCTCGATCAGAACCCGGTTTAAATCAGAAGCGTTAACTTCTGTATTTTATTCCTTTTATTTATAACAAATTAATTTTTTTTATTACATTATTTATTTTTTACAATTTTTAATTCTATCTATTCTATTTGACTTATACTTTGGTATTGCCCTTTCCGTTCTCCGACGTTTAGTGCCTAGTTCCTTTATTATGCTAGTGCTGCTCTTATGGGTCAACTCTTCATTGCTTCATTCGCGCTCCGTCCTTCGATGTGGGGAGATCTCTCTCACTTCGTTCTCGCTTCTAGTCTACTCCAGGATGACGAACAACAGTTCGAAATATTGAGAATTCTGTAAGTTGCTTTTTATTCTTTTTTTCTGTGTCATGCTTTGTATAACTTAAAGTTTTATAGTCCGTGTAGACCGTTTGTTCAATTTAGTGTATATATATATATATATATATATATATATATTGAAGATATATAACAGTTCAAAATTGAAGATAGGTAACACACAAAGTAAAGAAACACACTTACAAACTCAAGTTTTCGGGCAATCCGTCTTCAGGAGAAAAGGAAAGGGAGACCTTTAAATTACAAAAAACACGATACAGAAAAAAGAGAAAATATACACTCACTAAATTCAATGTTTCGAACTGTTGTTCGACCTCTCTTTTAGTCTTCTCCAGATGACGAACAACAGTTGGAACAGTTTCTCGGTAACGGGAAATTCCCTCCTCGGAGGGGAACGACCGAATCCTTAAGGATCCTATGCTAGTCCTTAAACTGTACACTAGTAGGAATCGACCAGTCAATTATAATTATAACAAGTGTTATAGTGTAATACAAATAATAATTGTGGTAGAATAATGTCCTACCGAGAGTCACTTCTTATTTTTTTTTTTACATTATTATGGTTAGGATTGGCAGAAGTAAAATATTGTTTTCAAAAGAAGTAATTTCCTTCTTGAAACTGGAATAATAACCAATTATCAGTAATCAATTAAAATGATTTATATATAAAGATTATTTATAAATTTTAAAGAATGTTATTAACAATACTTCAAATTATCGTCTCTTTTTACTTTTACGACAATGGGTACATTTCCGTTATTGACAGAATGAGGAGAGCTTCATTAAAATAAATGATAGAATGTAATTTATTGTTTCTTAGTTCGTTAATACTTTTGCGTAAAGTAAATTTGAGTATAGATCATCCTGAAATTTTGCATTGAGCAATTTTTTTTTTAAGCGAGAATTTACTTGGTGTTATATAAAACAAATTGAAGTACAATAGATTTCTTATTTATGATGCTAGTCAATTTTATTGAATGATTATCAGTAGGTTTCAAGAATATGTTGCACTTAAAAAGATTGGTTTTCGAAAAGAAGATAATGCACTACTTGGTGGATTTGTTTGAGAAACTGCTATGGTAATTGTGCGGCTGGTTGGTGAGAAGGGTTTGCCTGGAGGCGGCCTGGGGGCGGGCCGGGGGCGGGCCGGGGGCGGTTGATTTGTTATTCATTCGCCAGCTATCTGGCTCATCGATCATCCGATTTCCTTCTTCGAGATCCCCCCTAGCTGTGGCCCATTTCAGCTCTCAGGCCTATATGATAACAAAAGCCTTTGGCACACTCACATCATATGAGCTTCACTGATGAAAACACAACACCTTTAGATAACGCCAAAAAAAAAAAAAAAGTAGCTCTCGAAAGCTGAATATAAATGACCAGCCATGTTTTCACTATATCTAAATGTCAAAAAAGAAATATGATCGTACGATTAAATTATTAAATTCGTACGGCTCATCTGAAAAATAATACCATTAAGAATAACATAAAATGCGCAATCTGACTTCCAAAATGAATTTCAAATTAGATACGAGGCCAAAAATATTCGATTTCGATACTAAAATATTATATACAGTAAAACATCGCACTACGAGTTTAATTCGTTCCCAGATCGAGCCCCTTTTACGATTTACTTGTATTGCGAAACAATTTTTCACTTTCACATTAATATGAAAATATATAATCCGTTCCATCCCCAAAATGCCTGTTTTTAGTTTATTTTTTAAACAGAAAAGATGAAATTTGAAAAAATAAACAATACTGTACATATAATCTCTATATATAAAGTTCGTGAGTTTGTATGTTTGTTTGTTTGTTTGTTTGTTTGTTTGTTTTTCATCCATTTCTCCTGGAGATAGAGATCTGAAATTAAGTATATAATATTTATTACCTGAATAATGTTAAATAAAAGAAAATTATCACTATATTCCCAAAATTGGACCCAGGGTAGTAAGTGTCTTACGTGCTCGCCGATGGCAGTAGTGAAAATGTATTATATATAAATGTAACAAATATATAATAAACTACTACATTAATGTTATTTTATGCTAAGTAAAAAAATTGCATATTTTAATTTATAACTTTTGTTTATTTTAAATATATTTCATTGTGTACATAACTTGAATTGATGTTTTATTTATATGATAATATAAATGATTTTTATTTTGGTCAATTTTCCTGTGAATCCTTTATAAAGTTCTATAAACATACTTTGAAAATTTAAATAAACAGGAATGAAAAACAGATATTCAATATCTAGTCATCCTCAAGAAAGGAAGTTGAGCGGCGAGAAAACGAAAGCTAACTCATATATATATGTATATATTTGACTCTGACGAAGACCGCTTGTTACGGTTGAAAGATCTTAGTCTTGTTTTCCCATTTCTTATTGTCTTTTGATCATGGATTGTTATTTCACGTGTTTATGTGAAATCTTTTTATATATATATATATGGGTTACTAGTCGTTGCGTTTACAAAGTGCTTGGTCTGCCTTTCTCTTTTCTCCGAAGACGGATTGCCCGAAAATTTGAGTTTGTAAGTGTGTTTCTTTACTTTGTGTGCTACCGATCTTCAATTTTGAACTTTTATATATATATATATATATATATATATATACGGTACTGTTTTCTGGACCACAAATTACTAACAACCACTTTTTCTTCTTCTCGGAATTTGGTCAGGGTAAATATACGGAATCACCTTTTTGCCAACGTTTCGTCTTTATTTCAAGACATCCTCAGGGCTATAAACTAACAAAAAAACAATAAACAATGGACATTTGTAATTTCTACTTTAGAAACATCATAATAAATTGAAAAAACTTACTCAAGACAGAAGCTAGCCTTGAGTAAGTTTTTTCAATTTGTTATGAGGTGTCTAAAGTAGAAATGTCAAATGTCCATTGTTTATTGTTTTTTTGTTAGTTTATAGCCCTGAGGATGTCTTAAAATAAAGACGCAACTTGGCAAAAAGGTGATTCCGTATATTTACCCTGACCAAATTCCGAGAAGAAGAAAAAGTGTTTGTTATATATATATATATGTATATATTCATCATGATTCATCATATATTCATCATACACATAGGACAAACGAAAAACACTTGCAACTCTAGAACAGACATAGAAAAATTTAGCCAAATTTATACAAACATTTTTACACAATACAAGAAAACAAACCATAGGGACTAACAAATGAAGAATATGCAACCCAGTAAAAATAATATAAAAAAAAAAAAAAAAAAATAAAAATAGGAAAAAAAATATGGGGAAAAAAAACACTGTGTACTCAAACAAGCAAAACAGAACATAACCGTAAAGAAACCTCCCAGAAAACAAATAGTAACCATCATGAAACAGTATTAAAGAAGAATGCTGCAACATAAACAGATTTCCAAGGTAATCAAATAGTGATCTCTATACTTATGCAATAATTCTAAAGCAATAGAATAATTATAACAATATCCTTATGTTAATGTATAACAAAATAATCCATAGTCGTAATAACTGTTTTATCAAAAAATTCCTCTTTGTTACCGAACATATTAAAATGTAATAAATTACCAAATAGTAGTAATAGTAGTGCTAATTGTAAAACAATCATGTTGTAGCTTTGAAGATGACATAAATATATGTCGAAACGTCGGCAAATGGACTAGTTTTAATCATTGGACCTCAAACCTCAAGAAAATTACATCATATGTATATATTGTCATTCATAAATGTAATAATGGAATATTATTTTAATTTTTAAACACATTAATAATTTAAAGTAGTCGCCGTTAATATGTAACACAGTTAATTAATTAAGCCAAGGAGGTTAGTGCATTCCAAAACAAATCTTTGTCCTTGACTAAAAGTTGACTACTGGTATGGTGAACCATTAAATGTTTTATTACTTTTAAAGTAGGTTAGAAAATGAAATAAAAAAAAACTTGAAAAGCATATTTTTTTTTAGGTCAGTTAAAATTGGTGTAATCATTTATAAGGTTAAAACTAGCCTTGTACTGGTCCTAATTAGGTAAAGTATATTATAGGTTGTGGCTAAGAGAGAAGCTGTATGGTTTATATGGAGGGGAGGTTTAAAGCAGGCATCCGGGATGATACCTTACCAAACACTCTAATCAAAATCCACAAATTAATAGCGCATCCCAGCGCAAACTGCTGGAGAAGGCTTGAAGTGAAATTAATTTTTATGATTAAGTGGATAACCTTGCGACCTGAGGCTAATTGAGCCAGCATTCTTTGCTAATCAGTTCTAGATACTTTTCGAGCAGGCCCATCGTGCACCTGATCAGGTCTCCTATCCAACCAAACCAGTTGTAATGTTTTTTTTTTTTTTTTTATATACTATTTCTTGGTTCTCAACCTTTAAGCTACTACAACGATGAAGCAATCTGCATAACTTTAGTGGCGTAACATCCTAAAATATTTCAACGTTTTCGATTATTAATATTTTTTTTTTATTTTGTATTTCCTATAGTTTCTTGTTTAGTTTTTGTTTATTATAAAAGTACTAATAATGATGAGAAATATAAAAGAAAAATAGACAAAGTGCAATAAAGATGGTTTGTTTCTAGGTGCTTATATCTGTTTTGTATCTTGGTATACAAAATATACCAATATATTTTGTATATATTGGTATATTTACTAATCTATAAATATAGCAATAAAATTTATATATTGTATATAAAATATTATATATATATATATATATATATGTAAAATGATCAAACCACAATCACAAACACACAAGTTGGGTGTTTGACTCTGACGAAGACCGCTTGTTACGGTTGAAAGATCTTAGTCTTGTTTTTCCATTTCTTATTGTGGTTTGATCATTGATTGTTATTTCACGTTTTTATGTGAAACTTTATATATATATATATAACCATAATGTAATATAACTGTATATAACTGTAATATAACTGTATATATATAACTGCATATGTATATAACTGTAATGTAACAGAACCCAGCCTTCATTTATAGCCCTGAGGATGTCTTGAAATAAAGAAGAAACGTTGGAAAAAAGGTGATTCCATATATTTACCCTGACCAAACTCCGAGAAGAAGAAAAAGTGTTTGTTATATATATATATATATATATATATAACAAATACTGGCGTTGGGCAGGACGACAGTGGCTTCATCGCGCAGCAACCAGTTTCAACCAGTTAACAACAACATCCATTTAACACCAACAATAGCCGTTCAAACACCAACAACCAACCCACCAACCAAAAATACAACTAATGAGACCTCGCCGCATGGTGGGGCCAATGCCCAACGCCAGTATTTGTGTTTCCTGAGGGAGTGTGAGCCCTTATCCTTTCCTGGCAGGCCGGCAGCGGGTTCATCATGCTGTAACCAGTCTCAACAAGATAGCAGTGGCAGACTTATGGCTTTTTTCAGGACCGGACCGGGAAAACTCGAAGTGGAAAAGTCGACATCGCACGGCAACTGTTTATTTTCTGAGGGAGTGCGAGCCCTTATACTATTTGCTGTGTCGGCGGAGATGACTCCATGGATGAGAAGAACCGCTGTACGTGACTTCGATGAGAGCTAGAAGCCTTCAACTGAAAAAATGAGTCAACCTTATTTGGTCCCGCATCAACCAATCATATATATATATATATATATAAATATATATATATATTATAATATATATTGTAAATAAAACATTGCGATGATTTACTAATTAAAGCAATAAGTTTTATCTATTAACAATGAGTTCATAAATTAAAAGGCAGTAACAATTAATTTCAGAACTGCAAGACTTTTAGAGTATAATTTCAAGGTTGTAAACATCAAGACAGATAACATGATAGATTATATTATTTCTTGGTGACATCAAAGAAATGTATTCTTTCAAAAAATATTAAAAGGATCATATTATTTAGACTATTGAATCAAAAACGTCTGAAATAAAAAGTTGTAAGAACAACGAGAAGGCATAAGGCAGCAAGAAATGCACTGATTGTAAATGAACTAGTCAAAATAGACATGAGTTGGAAAAAAAATTGAAAATGTTTATAAACAACTGAAACAGACTTAGACTAACAGAATAGAAGCACTATATTTAAACACAAAACATTGCAAAATAAACTAAAATGAACAAACCATCCTAATAGGTGATTTGTATCGAGAATAGACGTCTAAAATTATTCGCACCAATATTTAGACGGATAACAAAAAAAAACAAATACTATGAAAATGATAAAATTTATGAAATTCTTCAAACCTACGATATTCCTGTTCACATTTAGACTACTCTCAGATGAATACTATGTAAGTGGAATAATTTATCATATTAACTAAATTCACCATATCATCATCACCTTTTGAATATTCTCCAGTGCCTTCTATGATAATAACAAAAATATAACATTTTGAAAATTTACTGTATTACTCTTTACTTTTCGGCTAGATGATGATTTTTTTCAATCACCTTGCACACTGTGAACAGTTTTTAGAAAAAGTTAAACAAATGTAACAAAGTTGACTAGTTACTAACGTTTTTGAATCATATTGAACTTTTAGTACACTTGTACTAAAATGTGAGAAAATGAATCATTCCTCACTACTTACTACCTCTTTTCAATCGAAACCCGCTTTTAGTACATTTGTACTAAAACTTGTAAATGAAACAAAGATGATTTGTTACTACTTTTTTTTGATACATATCTAACTATTAGTACACTTCTACAAAAAGTTGAAGAAATGAAACCATGCTCACTACTTACTACCTCTTTTCAATCATATCTTATTTTTGGTACACTTCTAAAAAAAGTTGATAACTGTAACAAAGATGACTAATTACTCTGTGTTTTCAATCAAATTGAACTTTTAGTACATATTTTAAAAAATGTTGCCAAAATTTAACAAAATCGCCTAGTTACACCACTTTTCAATCAATTTGCACTTTTAGTACACTTGTACAAAAAGATGTAAAAATTAAACCATGTTCACTACTTACTACCTCTTTTCAATCATATCTTATTTTTCTACACTTTTAAAAAAAGTTGAAAAATGTAACAAAGTTGACTAGTTACTAACTTTTTTGAATCATATTGAACTTATAGTACACTTGTTGAAAAAGATGAAAAAATGAAACCATTTTCACTACTTACTACCTCTTTTCAATCGAAACCCGCTTTTAGTACACTTGTACAAAAACTTGAAAAATGAAACTAACTTGATATGTTACTACTTTTATTGATTCATATTGAACGTGTATTAAAATTGTACAAAAATTGAAAAAATGAAACCATGTTCACTAATTACTAGCTCTATACAATCATATATTATTTATAGTACACTTCTAAAAAAAGTTGATAAATGTAAGAAAACTGACTAGTTACTCTATGTTTTCAATCAAATAAACTCTTAGTACACATTATACAAAATGCTGTAAAAATTTAACAAAGTTGACTAGTTACACTACTTATCAATCAATTTGAACTTTTAGTACACTTTTTACAAAAAGTTGAAAAAATGTAACAAAGTTGACTAGTTTCTATTTGTTTTCAATCATTTGGTACTTTTAGTAGACTTCCAGAACAAGTTGATAAATGTAACAAAGTTGACTGGTTACACTCTGTTTTCAATCCAATTGAACTTTTAGTACATATTTTGCAGAATGTTGCAAAAATTTAACAAAGTGGACTAGTTACACGACTTTTCAATCAATTTTCAAATTTTTTCCAGTTTTTACAAAAAGTTAAAAAAATGTAACAAAGTTGACTAGTTACTAACTTTTTTGAATCATATTGAACTTTTAGTACACTTGAAGAAAAAGATGAAAAAATGAAACCATTTTCACTACTTACTACCTCTTTTCAATCAAAACACGCTTTTAGTACACTTGTACAAAAACTTGAAACATGAAACAAAGTTGATTTGTTACTACTTTTATTGATACATATTGAATTTTTAGTACACTTGTACAAAAAATTGAAAAAATGAATCCATGTTCACTACTTACCACCTCTATATAATCATATCTTATTTTTAGTAAACTTCTAAAAAAAGTTCATAAATAACAGAAAGTTGACTAGTTACTCTCTGTTTTCAATGAAATGAACTATTAGTACACATTTTACAAAATGTTGCAAAATTTAAACAAAGTTGACTAGTTACACCACTTTTCAATCAATTTGCACACTGTGAACAGTTTTTACAAAAAGTTAAAAAAATGTAACAAAGTTTACTAGTTACTAACTTTTTTGATTCATACTTAACTTTTAGTACACTTGTACAAAAAAGTGAAAAAATGAATCATTCCTCACTACTTACTACCTCTTTTCAATCGAAACCCGCTTTTAGTACACTTGTACTAAAACTTGAAAAATGAAAGAAATGTGATTTGTCACTACTTTTTTGATACATATCTAACTTTTAGTACACTTCTACAAAAAGTTGAAAAAATGAAACCATGTTCACTACTTACTACCTCTTTTCAATCATATCTTATTTTTGGTACTCTCCTAAAAAAAGTTGATAACTGTAACGAACTGTACTACTTACTCTCTGTTTTCAATCAAATTGTACTTTTAGTACACTTGTACAAAAAGTTGAAAAAAAGAAACCATGTTCACTACTTACTACCTCTTTTCAATCATATCTTATTTTTAGTACACTTTTAAAAAAAGTTGAAAAATCTAACAAAGTTGACTAGTTACTAACTCTTTTGAATCATATTGAACTTATAGTACACTTGTTGAAAAAGATGAAAAAATGAAACCATTTTCACTACTTACTACCTCTTATCAATCGAAATTTGATTTTAGTACACTTGTAAAAATCATGAAAAATGAAACAAAGTTGGTTTGTTACTACTTTTATTGATCCATATTGAACTTTTAGTAAAATTGTACAAAAAATTGAAAAATGAAACCATGTTCACTAATTACTACTTCTATACAATCATATATTATTTTTAGTACACTTCTAAAAAAAGTTGATAAATGTAATTAAACTGACTAGTTACTCTCTGTATTCAATCAAATGAACTCTTAGTACACACTATACAAAATGCTGTAAAAATTTAACAAAGTTGACTAGTTACTCTCTGTTTTCAATCAAATTAAGCTTTTAGTACATATTTTACAAAAAGTTGCCAAAATTTAACAAACTTGCCTAGTTATACCACTTATCAACCAATTTGCACTTTAGTACACTTTTTACAAAAAGTAGGAAAAATGTAACAAGGTTGACTAGCTTCGATTTGTTTTCAATCATTTAGTACTTTTAGTACACTTCTAGAAAAAGTTAATAAATGTAACAAAGTTGACTAGTTACTCTGTGTTTTCAATCTAATTCAACTATTAGTATACATTTTACACAATGTTACAAGAATTCAACAAATTTGACTAGTTACATAACTTTTCAATCAATTAACACGTTTAGTACACTTTTTACAAAAAGTTGAAATAATGTAACAAACTTCACTAGTTTCTACCTGTTTTCAATCATTTTGTACTTTTAGGACACGCGTAAAGAACATATGAAAATGTAACAAAGTTGGCTAGTTACTACTTGTTTTCAATCATTTGGCACTTTTATTATACTTTTTACAAAAAGTTGAAAAATGTAATAAAGTTGACTAGTTTTAACTTTTTCGAATCAAATAGAAATTTTAATACACTTATACAAAACGGTTAAAAAATGAAACCATGTTCATTACTTACTACCTATTTACAATCATATCTTATTGTTAGTGCATTTCTAAAAAAAGTTGATAAATGTAACAAAGTTGACTAATTACTCTCTTTTTTCAATGAAATGAACTATTAGTACCAATTTTACAATATGTTGAAAAATTTAACAAAGTTGACTAGTTACACCACTTATTAATCAATTTGCACGTTTAGTACACGTTTTACAAAAAGTTGAAAAAATGTGAGAAATTGACTAGTTTCTACCTGTTTTCAATCATTTGGTACTTTTAGGACACTCGTAAAAAAAAGTTGAATAATGAAACAAAGTTGACTAGTTACTAACATTTTTGAATCCTATAGAACTTTTAATACACTTGTACAAAAAGGTGAAAAAATGAAACCATGTTCACTACTTACTACCTCTTTTCAATGGAACCCGCTTTTAGTACAGTTGTACAAAAACTTGAAAAATGAAATATAGTTGACTTGTTACCTTTTTTTTGATACATATTGAACTTTACGTACACTTATACAAAAAGTTGAAAAAATGAAACCATGTTCACTACTTACTACCTTTTTTCAATACTATCTTATTTTTTGTACACTTCTAAAAAAAGTTGAAAAAATGTAACAAAGTTGACTAGTTTCAACATGTTTTCAATCATTTTGCACTTTAATCACAGACGAAGAAAAGGTTGAAAAATGCAACAAAGTAGACTATTTACAACCTCTTTTTAGTATACTTCTTACAAAAAGATGAAAAAATATAAGAAAGTTGACAAGTTTCTACCTATTTTCAATCACTTAGCACTTTAAACACACTCGTAAAAAAAGTTGAAAAAATGTAACAAAGTTGACTGGTTACTATCTCATTTCAGTCGATTTCCAATTTTCGTACACTTTTTACAAAAAGTCAAAAAAATGTAACAAAATTTTCAATCATTTTGCACTTTAAACACACTCGTAAAATGTTGAAAAATATAACAATGTTGACTAGTTACAATCTCTTTTCAATCGATTTGCACCGTTAGTACAGTTCTTACAAAAAGATGAAAAAAATGTACAAAGTTTACAAGTTTCTACCTGTTTTCAATCATTTTGCACTTTTAACACGCACAAAAAAAAGGTTTTAAAATGCAACAAAGTTGACTAGTTGCAACCTCATTTCAATGATTTTGCAAATTTAGTATACTTTTTACAAAATGATTAAAAAAATATAATATAGTTGAATAGTTTCTACCTGTTTTCTATCAATTTGATCTTTAAACACACTCGTAAAAAAAGTTGAAAAATGTAACAAAGTTGACTAGTTACTATCTCTTTTCAGTCGATTTCCACTTTTAGTACAATTTTTACAAAAAGTTGAAAAAATGTAACAAAGGTGGCTTGTTTTCCACATGTTTTCAATCATTTTGCACTTTAAACACATTCGTACAAAAAGTTGAAAAATGTTTCAAACTTGACTAGTTACTATCTCATTTCAGTCGATTTCCAATTTTCGTACACTTTTTACAAAAAGTCAAAAAAATGTAACAAAATTGACTAGTTTCTACATGTTTTCAAGCATTTTGCACTTTAAACACACTCGTAAAATGTTGAAAAATATAACAATGTTGACTAGTTACAATCTCTTTTCAATCGATTTGCACCTTTAGTACAGTTTTTACAAAAAGATGAAAAAATGTACAAAGTTGACTAGTTTCTTCATGTTTTCAATCATTTTGCACAACAAACACACTCGTAAAAAAAGTTGAAAAATGCAACAAAGTTGACTAGTTACAACCTCTTTTCAATGATTATTCAATTTTAGTATACTTTTTACAAAAAGATGGAAAAAAAAAGAAAGTTGACAAGTTTCTACTTATTTTCAATCACTTTGCACTTTAAGCACATTCGTAAAAAAAGTTGAAAAATGTAACAAACTTGACTAGTTACTATCTCTTTTCAGTCGATTACCAAATTTAGTACACTTTTTACAATAAGTTGAAAAAATGTAACAATGTTGACTAGATTCTACATGTTTTTTATCATTTTGCACATTAAACACACACGAAGAAAAGGTTGAAAAATGCAACAAAGTTGACTAGTTATAAACTCTTTTCAATGATTTTGCAATTTTAGTATACTTTTTACAAAAAGATGGAAAAACATAAGAAAGTTGACAAGTTTCTACTTATTTTCAATCACTTTGCACTTTAAACACATTCGTAAAAAAAGTTGAAAAATGTAACAAACTTGACTAGTTACTATCTCTTTTCAGTCGATTACCAAATGTAGTACACTTTTTACAAAAAGTTGAAAAAATGTACAAAGTTTACAAGTTTCTACCTGTTTTCAATCATTTTGCACTTTTAACACACACAAAAAAACCTTTAGTACAGTTTTTACAAAAAGATGAAAAAATGTACAAAGTTTACAAGTTTCTACCTGTTTTCAATCATTTTGTACTTTTAACACACACAAAAAAAAGGTTGAAAAATGCAACAAAGTTGACTAGTTGCAACCTCATTTCAATGATTTTGCAAATTTAGTAACTTTTTACAAAAGATTAAAAAAATTAAAAAGTTGAATAGTTTCTATGTTTTCATCAATTTGACTTTAAAACACTGTAAAAAAAAGTTGAAAAATGAACAAAGTTGACTAGTTACACTTTTTCATGATTTCCATTTTAGTATTTTTACAAAAAGTTGAAAAAAAAAAAGTTGGCGTTTCCCACTTTTTCAATCATTTGCACTTTAAAACATTCGTAAAAAAAGTTGAAAAAGTCAAATTGATAGTTACTATCTCTTTCAGTCGATTTCCAATTTTGTACATTTTTACAAAAAGTAAAAAAATGTAACAAATTCTAGTTTCTACAGTTTTCAACATTTTGCACTTTAAAACACACTCGTAAAAAATGTTAAAAATATAACAATTTACTAGTTAAATCTCTTTTCAAATCGATTTTCATTTAGTAATTTTTACAAAAAGATAAAAAATTAAAAGTTGAAAGTTTCTCTGTTTTCAATCATTTTGACAAACACATCGTAAAAAAAAGTTGAAAAATGAACAAAGTTGACTAGTTACATCTCTTTTCAGTCGATTTCAATTTTGTAATTTTTACAAAAAGTAAAAAAAAAAAATTGGGGTTTCACATTTTAATCATTTTGCACTTTAAACACACCGAAAAAAAGTTGAAAAATGTCAAATTGACTAGTTTACTCTTTCATGATTTTCCAATTTTGTACACTTTTTACAAAAGTAAAAAAATGTAACAAATTGACTAGTTTCAAATTGTTTTAATCATTTTGCACTTTTAAAACAACCGAAAAAAAGTTGAAAAATTAACAATTTGATGTTACAAACTCTTTTCAATGATTTTC